>OX411308.1:88858812-89458812 GCA_948150685.1 Rhaphigaster nebulosa | reverse complement strand
AGAACACTATCGATGAGAAATACCCGATTCCCCGATTCGAAGACATTTTAGACAGGCTGAGCGGGGCAACTATATTTAGTACATTGGATTTAAAGGCTGGGTACCACCAAATAAAAATGCATCCGACGGATCAACCCAAGACGGCATTCACGTTTGAAAGAGGTCACTATGAATTCACTAGGATGCCGTTCGGATTAAAAAACGCTCCCATTACGTTCCAGCGCCTCATGGATGAGTTCTTAAGGGGTATAGATGAAGCGGTGTGCCAGATCTATATGGATGATCTCTTAGTTTTTAGTAAAACCGAAAGCGAGCACATAGAACATTTGTAAAGCGTATTTAATAGGATGCGACTATTCGGACTAAAATTATCCAAGGAGAAGTCACTATTGGATCAGGGGCAAATCAATTTTTTAGGACACACCATTTCAAAAGAGGGAGTCGGACTTGATGCGAACAAAGTTGAGGCCATACGGAAGATAGCGGTGCCCCGGGACGTAAAAGGTATTAGGAGGTTATTGGGGACGCTGAACTACTACAGACAGTTCGTATCGGAAATGGCAGAATATTTAGTTCCCCTCAATAATCTACTGAAGAAAGGGCGGAAAATAATAGTCACGCCTGTGATAGAAGACAACATCCGGAAGTGTATGGAGAAGTTACAGATGGAGCCAGTACTCGCGTTCCCTGATTTCGAAAAGTTATTTACCATCACAACGGATGCGAGCGAGTACGCGCTGGGGGCGGTATTATCTCAAGACGGAAAAGGGGGGGGGCGTCCCGTAGCATACGCCAGTAGGCGCCTTACGGAGACCAGAAACCCCTCGAAAGAGAACTGTTGGGGATTGTGTGGGCCATTGACCACTTCAGACCCTACGTATTCGGGAGAAGATTCCGAGTGCATACGGATCATAGACCACTGCAATGGGTTGGGAATTTAAAAGAATCCTCCGCGAGGGTCACTCGGTGGAAAGAATTCCTAAGCCAGTACAACATGGACATCGTGTACAAACCGGGGAAAGAGAATGTGGGGGCGGATTGGCTGTCCCGAGCATTAATGGTCAACGTGATAGAGGAAGACGAAGGGGAATCATCCAGGAACGTGAGGCAGTTTCTGCGAGAGTGGACACCGGAAGGGGAGGGTGAGCATGGCACGACGGACGACAGACAGGATCTTTCAGAAGATGAGAACCCAATCGACGAAAGACCGACGGACATGGAAGAATTAGAAGAAATTGTCAACGACAAGCATCGACAAATAATCTGGAGAACCAGGACCTCAGGGTTGATGAAAATCGAGTATACTCGGTATGGAAATAGTCGCATCACGGTCATTTGGTCGCAGCCGGGAGCTAGGGACGACCAAATCTGCAGAGCTCTGAAGGATGCATTCAAACCTGGTAAAACCCATCATCTATATGTCGGGAATAACACTATTTGGGAAAAGATCAAACGAATATGGCGATCCGAGCGAATAGGAGTGGATAGGACGTTCGTTCGATGTAAATTTATGGTCGAAACACTCAGGGATGCCGAGCAGCAGAAAGAGGTGACGCTCGCCTATCATCAGGGTAAAACGAACCACCGCGGGGTGCACGAAACATTGCAGGCGTTGCGAAGAAAGTACTTTTGGTGGGGGATGAAAAAAACGATTGACGAAACCATAAGGGGTTGCGAAGTCTGTCTCAGCACGAAATACGACAGACACCCACCAAGAGGAAGACAAGAGGAGACACCTACCGCCAATACTCCGCTGAGTGATCTCCAGATTGATACTTTTACCTGGAGGGGTTATAAGTGGGTAACCATGATTGATCTCTTCAGCAAAATAGCGATGACATACCAGATTCAGGAACGATCGTCAGAGGCAGTGTTAGAAGCCCTAAAATTGTGGTTCCAGTTCTACGGAGTTCCAGATCGGATCTCGTCCGATGGAGGGCGGGAGTTCGATAACGCCAGCATCAGAGCGGAGCTGAAGCTGTTGGACGTGGTGTGGCATCTCAACACTCCCGGTCATCCCAAGAGCAGAGGAAGTATTGAAAGGCTACATAGCACATTAAGCGACCACCTGAGGGTGTACCAAACGGTTAAGGGGCTAGAACCGGACGTGGCGATGGCAAAGGCTATTGTGGCATACGACCATTCTATCCACACAGTAACGGGTTTTTCTCCATTCGAGATACTTTTCGGACTTCGCGGTCATCGGCGGGACTATCGGGGCACGACAGCGGACGAGGAGGAAGTGGTCAACAATACTATTGAGTGGAGGAAATTGTGGCTGAAAGTCCAGGAAAAGATAGAGAAAGAAAAGAGCAAGAGGGTCGCTCCAGACAATCTCAACCTTAGGGATATGATGGGAGAGGTGAAAATAGGGACGATAGTGTACAGGAGGCTAGGCACCAATAGGGGTAAAGAGTTACTGCGTTACGAGGGGCCATTCAGGGTGGTGGTAATTAGAGAGCACAATATTGTCACCATTGAGAGTGTTAAAAAACCCCTAAAGCGTAGAACAGTTCATATCGAACAATTAAAGCTACCAGCGATAGAAACACCTTTGTAAGCTGGAGTATCCTCGTCTCATTACATAAACTTTGTATATAACAAATTGTTCGACATTTTTTTTTGTGTTTTGTTTCGTAGTATTATTATGATTTTGCTTTGTGACCATAAGTGCGCGAGAGTGCGGTAAGTGTTCTAAAACGGCTATAAAGCCACAAGAGGTTTCTTTTTGTTCTTTTAAGGTACAGATAGCTGTAAGTAGTTTTTTTTGTTTTTGTATGTGTATATATATATATATATATATATATATATATATATATATATATATATATATATATTTCTTTTTTATTTATTTATTTATGACAAGACAAACGAGAATTGTTTTATAATTTTTTTTTGTGTATGTAAGAAGTTTACGAAGAATGTCCGTAAACTGGCGGGGGGGGGGGAGAGAGGAGTTATAGCCTGGAGCATAGTGTTATTGTATTTAATACCAAATCTCTTATGTAAACAAGAACGGAATGTATATAAGTAGGATTACTAAGAGGAATAAAGCAGTCTTGATTTTGTCTCTGAACGTGTTGTTTTTTTAACCTTATTCTTTTTTTTATCTGTTTTAACCCGCTGTCACTTAACTTAACAAACCATAAATTAGATTTAAAATTATCAATTCATGAATCCATTTTGACTACTTTCGTCGTGACGTCCGTACATGTGACGTCATCGCATAACTCAAAAACAGTTTGTCGTAGAAAGTTATAGTTTTGTATTTAGGATTGCTGTAAAATCTAATAGTGAACCCTCTTTTTAGTCACTACAAGAATACCGGAAGTGGTACTTTACTTGAATGTCATTATTGATTTTCATAAAAAATTATATTAGAATTTAATGCTAAACATAAGTTATGTATATAAGGCTTACATATTAATATAAGATAATAAATTTTGATTAACATTGGCAGACCGGAATGTATTCACTAGATTTTGGTTAAGATTGGTGAGCCGAAAAGGGTACTTTACTTGAAGGTCATAATAAACGCATCAAAAATTATATTCAAATTAAACACAGAAATAATATAATTTGGTAATAAAAAGAACAAACGCGATTTTTTTCCCATTCAAATTAAACAATTTTATTACTTGTTTTAAGTGTTAAAATTGAATGTAAAATACTTGTTTTCCTACCCATTTGTGAGTTGAACAGGTTTGCAGCATAATATATAAGCTAAGTGGGTTCTAAGTGGGAAACCGTCGATTTCCAATACTTTATCTAGTGACATTGACGAAATGCGACGGAACACGAAGACATCTCTTGGGAACTTGTTCCCTACTGAAAGAACAATTAATAACTGAATGAGACCTCTAGAAACTAGAGCTTGTGTGTGTATGTGTCTATAGATGGATGTCCCAACGCCGAGTATCGTTTTTACTGCAATCTTCGGAAACTAGTACCAAAATTCAGGATCACTTTTTGAGCCACCGATTTATAGTTTAATAGGCGTACAAGGAAGTCATGTGTTGCCCACATCAGATATATTTTTCTATTTGCTTATTAGATGAATTTATTTTCTTTTCATTATATATATATATATATATATATATATATATATATATATATATATATATATATATATATATATATATCTTTCTTTTTCTGTAATTATGCTTTTTTATTTATTATATTACATGTCTTTTGGCCAGAAATAATCATTTTTTTTTTCATATTGAAAGGAATATTGACTCAGAATAAAGTATCTATCGAATAGTCAGTTAAATGTCTTCGTTATAATTTGTATTTTACGAAGGTAAATCCTTCTGGATCACTCTTTTTGAGCCACCGATTAATAGTTTTATAGGCGTACAAGGAAGTCATGTGTTGTCCACATCAGATATTTTTCATTTTAAGAAATCAATATAAATCATTTTTACCTTGTGGTGTTTTACGATTATATTAATTACCATTGTGTTTTTACTTCCTTGCACGAAGTAAACGAACTATTGTAATTGCGAATATTTTCGGTTTTCAGATTTCGTCATGACGTCTGTACGTACGTTCTCACGGCCGTTCGTATCTCAGATAACTGGAAAACGGTTAGCTGTAAAAAGTTAAAATTTTGTATTTGGGATTGTTGTAAAATCTAGTAGGTTCCTCTCTTTTTGGTTACTTTACTTGAACGTCAGAATAAACTTTAATCAATAATTATATTAAAATATAATGCAAAACATCTCAAATTTGGCATATAAGATTTTTATATCAATTAAAATAATATGCTAGATTTTGGTAGAAACTGGCTTGCCGGAAGTGGTACTTTATATTAAGATCATTATAAACTCATTAAAAATTATATTAAAACATAATGAAAAACATCTCATATTTGGTATATAAGATTTTTATGCCAATATAAATAACATACTAGTTTTGGTTCAAATTGGCTTGCCGGAAGTAGTACTTTACTAGAAGATCATAATAAAATTCCATCAAAAATTATATTAAAATATAATACAAAACATCTCAAATTAGGTATTTAAAACTTTAATATAAATAATATACTAGATTTTGGTTAAAATTAGCTAGCCGGAAGTGATACTTTACTTAAAGGTCATAACAAACTTTCATGAAACATTATAATGCAAAACTTATCAAATTTTTCTGCGAAAGTCTTGTATATTAATATAAATAATATACTAGATTTTTGTTAAAATTGGATAGCCGAAAGTATTACTTTACTTAAAGATCATATTATACTTTCATCAAAAATTATATTACAATACAATGGAATAAATCTCAAATTTGGTAAATAAGAATTTTATATCAATACAAATTTTAAATTTCTTTCTGTAAAAATTTGCAAACCGGAAGGGATACTTGAACGTCATAATAAACTTTATAATTATAAGGAAATAATAATTATAATAATTATAAGGAAATGCAGGAGCTTAAAACGTATGCATTTTATGGTAAATTAGGTCAATACGTGTAAAAAAGGTAATTAAATTATCTAAAAAAGAAAAAAAGAATCATCAAAATCGGACCAATAATAGCAAAGATACAGCGCATCGGACTAACCGGAAGTGGTAGTTATATCATGGATTTTACAATTTTTTACAATTTTCTCGTAAATGGTTCAGACGATTTTGACGAAACTTGCCCAATATCTTCTCCTTAAAACTCATTAATTTTTCATCTATGTCGTATATCAACGAGAAAATGGAGGGAAAAAGATAATAGCGAAAAGAAAATTTTATTTGCGCACTACTCAAAAAGTGAACATTTTGTGGTAAATTTTGTATGCAATCATATGAAAGGTAATTAAATTCTCTAGAAAACAAAAAAACGATTATTTAAATCGGTCCTGCATTAGAACGTAAGCGTAAACGTAAATAAGAGAAAGATACAGCGTATGTCATATGTATTACTAGACTTTAGAGGGAAAACCGAGCGCTTCCGAAAGGAGATGAATGCGACCGAACTTCCTCCAATCAAGCCGCCAACCTGTTATTAACAAAACGCTCTGTAACAATGTAATAATGTAAAAGTAGAAATTAACTTAATTATTTCTATCCACTTTTATATTAATTAATGGAAACAAAATGATTCATGAAAACTAAATGGAATTTTCATAGAAATTAAACCGAAACTTTTAAAATATATTTTCAGCTTGACAAACCAAAAATATTTAGAGTACAGAATTTTTGTATTAAAGTTATTTAAAATCTAATTTATTATACTATTGTGAGAAAAGACTTGAGGAAGTGCATTCTGTATGAATTTATTTCGAATAGTGTTTATGTGAACTCTTTAAAATAATTTTAAAGATTATTATTAAATGTTGGTGAGGGAAAGTCCTGCGATGCGCGCACCGCAACAGATTTTTTAAATTTAAATTTATAAAGAAATATTTTTTTTTTCATAGCTCATTATTACTTCTGATTACTTCATAGTTTGGGAATTCTTCTTTTTCTGCAGAAATGAATTAAGAAGGTATATAATATCTGATCGCACTCTGTCCGATCTGCCACTGCGATTAGTTTTATGATTCCAAACTTTCCTCTTCCTCTCTAGATTAACACTAAAAATTTTCATTCTGTGATGATTTTTTTTTCATATGGTGGTAGATCATGGGGAGCTAACTCATTACACCAGGGCCCTGCCATTATAAAGTACAAAAGAACAAGGGCAGGTTGACGTATGATTTACTACGCACATGAGACACCAAAAATTTAGAAACACCATAAAATCTAAAATAGTTAATTACTATATAAAATAGGGTCCTGGGTGTAATGAGTCATGATATTGAACTAGCTCTCTGCAGTGAGTGAGTAACACCAACGATTCTCTTTCATTACCTGGAATAAGATAATTAGCAAAATAGTTTAAACCATCTGTTTTATTCGTGAGATTCTTCCTTATTGTTTCGCTAATATTAATAATTGTGAATAAAAAAAATAGTTAAAAGCAGGAAGTTATTAAGCCAAATTTAAATTAATGAAGAATTATTAACAGATATTTTGAAAGTATATTCCTCTGGTACCCTGATGATTTCCGCAATGAATTTATAATGATTTTCAAAGATTCTACCAAAAGGTATCTAGTGAACTGTAGGAGCATTTAATATTCATCAGCTATGAAGGGAATAAAGAGGAGATATAAATGTAAGACGAAAAAATTGATGCAATTCGTCTAAAGATTAATACGATTTGGAAGGTACTATCGCTTGTGGGTACATACAGTAAAGCAGGATGATGAAAGACGATGATGTAACAGAATGAAACAGGTAACATATCTGTGGAAATAAATATGTTAGCTATAATAAATGCTGTCAATATGCAAACCGGATAGCATTTTGGACAGATTCGGGGGTTATAAACCTAAACCGTTAAATATTTTGTTAACAAATATTTATAAATCATGTTCCATATGATATGTTATTATTTTATGCTTATTATTTAGTTAAAATATAAAAAAAAAACATTAAATAATAATATTATTATATTATTTGTAAACCCGAGAGTTACACAACGCCTCTATCGCACTCCGACACATTATTATGTTTGAACTGCCTGTATCCACCAAGCATCACACTCCACTCGCGACTCTGATAATAGACAACCCACCACACTCACTCTCTATATTATTCACTAACGCGTGGTTGCCTCTCTGTTCGCACTTTCCTCATTCGTCGTATTTCGCTATCTTCTCCTCCATTTCTCTTCGCCCTCACTCCTTCTGCCGCTCCTTCCTCCTGTAGCTCCTCTGTTTCCTGGTTCGATCTCCTCTTCCGCTGTCTCCGAGGTTTCCGATGATCCAATCGACTCTGACGGTGGTCTGCTCCTTTTCCACATTCTTTGCGCGAATACCTCCATGGGTTCCACCAGATTCGATTCTATGCGTCTGCTCGTGTAGGGACTCTGCCTGGCAATGTGCCCCTTGGTACTGCATTCGAAACATCTTTTGCAGGGGCACTGTGCTACCAGATGTCCTGCCTTTCCACACCCGTGACACTTCCTGTCTTCCCTCTTCCAGCTCTTTCTCTCCGTTACTTGCCTCCTTTCTAGTGCTATCATCCTCTCCCGTCCTCCGAACTCCGTCTCTCTTCTTCTCTCTATATCTGGCCTAGGTTTGTTCCTACCTGTTTCGGCCCTCCTGTAGGTTATCCTGCTCTATCCCATTTCCGCTTCCTCTCCATATCTGGCCTCTTCGTCCATGGCACAAGCGTCTACCATCTCTTGGGCGCATTCGAGGAACGTTTTGTCTCTCGACAGCACCTCCTTCTTTCCCGTGTTTCTCGCTAGCTGCACTTTCAGTATAGTTGACAAAAACGCCATCCTACCCTCTACCTCGGCCGCGTTCAAGGTTTCCCTCATCTTCTTTGTTATCTTATAATATCGGGTTAATAACGCCCGAAATGAGGTTTCTTTATCTCTCGGAACATCTGAAATATGTCTTCTTCTGGGGCCCACCGGTCTTCCTCTCTCCCAAACGCCTGCTTCAATCTGTCGTTTACTACAATCCGTAGCATATCTTCTTCCGCCTGAATCAGATTTAGTATGCTTCGTTTGACTCGACATACTAACGCTGCTTTCAACGCGTTTGCGTCTATCGGGTCTATTAAATCTTCACGTCACCTTTGCCTGTATGCATGTCATCACACGGTCGCATCCCTTGAGAAAATGATTCAGTTCTCCGATTTCTTAGTTGAATCTTTCTAGGTTCGTGATCGCTTTCCTTAGATCCTGCGAGGCCGCCCTCTTTAGCTTTAGCCATTCCAGAGCGTTCGTTTGTGCTGCTGCTGCGCTGGCTTGTGCTGCTGCTAAGTTCGCGTACGCCGCCGCTATGGTTTCCGTTGGCAGCGCCGGGCTGTCCGGTGGCAGTATTAATGTTGCCGGTCGCACTATCTCCTCTGGCATTCTGTGACACTCTCACTTCTCCCGGTAAACCCCCGCCAATCCAAAAAAACAGACGCGAACACAAAAAAAAAAACACTATGAGGGAAAAAAGGAGAAAAAACAACAACTTTCTACTGCTTGGTATCCCGTTTAAACCTCCAGGGTTTCGGCTCCACTTATGTTCGTTCTGGTGACTTGAAATAAAAAAAAAAAAATCCGTGAGCAGTAGAACTCCGTCACTAAGGTCGTATTTTCACGTTAAAAAAAGATAAACACGGAGGTGTAAGAAAAAAATTGAGACCCACAAAAGACAGTCTCCTAACATACCGAAATTTACATATGAAATGACAATTTACCGAAAAAAATATGTATATAAATATATATCAGACATCTCCAAATTTTCCATAATCGTGTTCTAGGGGTTATGAAACGGATAGAAATCGCAGTACCGTATCCGCTATATAATAAAATTATTTAACGACTAAAATTTATTATATTCAAAACGAAAAATCTGACGCATATATATTTTTGGGTTAGTTCTTATTCTACCCTTCTTCTCATTCCTGGGTGATCACTTTTTTATCTTGTCATACAGGTTCTGGCATGCATTTGCAATGAGCGATTGGGTACACATTTCCACCTGATATGTCCCTAATAAATGATGTTGATATCCTTGGTTTCCACATGTCTGCTAAAACGTACTATAGGTGTAGTGTTTAATACTAATGTGTTACCCAAATTGTAAATCTTGTAGAAAAAGTACACATTTCATGCATAAATGTATATACATACATTCATATATATTTCTGCTTTCATGCATACCTATATATATATATTGTTAGTTAAATGGGTTACAAATATCATTTATGTTAACATAATCAATGAATAACGTGATAAATAGTTTTAAAAGTCTTAAGAATGGAAATAAAATTATGAGTAGTTTACTAGAGGAATCTCAATATCAACCACAAAATTTCAAAATACTTTAACTTTTAATTATTTGGAGATGAATAAACGGATTTGTTAAATTCTGTTAAATTAGACCGAGTAGATATGCGGATGACGAATTTGTTTCTCAAGAGAGGATCATCATTCTAAATACGGATAACGTGGAGACAATCTTGTTGAAATACGTTTTGAAATATAAAAGTTTAATAAAGTTACCTTTGTTAAAGAGGTAATAATAACAAAAATGGTAACGTATGTATATAGATAGCATTGCACAGAATTGCACAGGATTTCTCCAAGCCTACAGTTTGTCGAGAAATAATTGCTCTGCTCCTATTGTAGTAGTGAAAGGAACAATTAAGATCGAGATAGCGCTAAGCTGAGAACGAGGACAGTAAATAGGCTGATGCTTTAGTCAAAAGAAGCAGTTAATTTGGAATGAATCCATTATCCTAAATAGACAAGGGGTTGGAGGCAATAAACGGCATGCGATTTGAGCTTGAAGGATTGGGCTGGATTAGGGAGGATGAATGTCTGTTTAGAGTTGGTCCGCTTCCATTAGTGTATTAGTGGTCGGGGGCAAGGAATGGTCACTCGCAGGCTAAGCCCCACTTTCCCTCCTACTTCACTTAAGTTCCCAGGAGATGCTAATCGTAAAGAAGGAAGAACAGCCGTCCTTACGTTTATTGGCCGTTACGGAAAATTTTTATATTACACTCAGCATATTGCGTCGTTTTCTTGTGGAGTTGGGGCAGAAAGTGTTGTCGTTCAACTTGTTGATAGCACTTACCATATATTCTAATAAGCTCGTGTTGTGGAAAGATACCTTGGCAATTTTTGCAGGAATGACATCAAAAATAAATGTCTTTATAATATAAAAAGGAAAGATAATCCGCACTGGAAAAGGTTTAACTCTGGGTAGTATAATAACTCTGATTCGTTACGGTGACGATAAGGTGAAAATGCGGAAACTATTTAATACAACATTTATGAAAACCGGTTAAAAATTTAACAATAATTATGGTAATTATAATTGCATATAAAACAATATATGTGGTCCAGTTAGTGAATGTTGCATGACAATGATTTCTGTCTGGTAACAAAACAGCACACATGGGCTTATTTTTAATTCATCAAATTACGAGTATTGAATGTGCATGGGATTGAATGAATTAGTGATGTTTAACAGGAAAAAATACATGGTTTGCTAAGTGCTGAAATGAGCTGTGATTGTTTTACAATTTTTGACGTATTGACCATTACTTGAACGTCGACGATACAGGTATAACAAGAAATATGAGTACTTTTGAATAGATAGAGAACTTTAATTATCTGTGGTTTACAATAACTAAAGGAAACATACAATTGAATAGGGGACTCAAGGCAAGTTTAAACGTATTTAAACTTTACGTATTTAAACTCCCCGTAAATCGCAAGTACTCCGGATTTCTTGATGTAATAATTTCTCATCTATTGCCCTAAAACATGTAAATTATGATTTACAATGCTCTTATTCCTCCTACTGACATTTTTGAATAAGAAACATGGCTGCTTGCGTTAAAGGAAGAATGTCCTAAGGTATCAGAAAATAAAGTTTTGCGTATAATATTTAGTCCGTAAACACTGGAATGGCGTAGCATAAACTCGGTAAAAATTATTAAAGCAGCAGCATTACGACGCACGGTGAACCTGGTACAGTCATATCGAGCTCAAACTTTAATTTTCAATTATTGTTATTGGGATTTAAGAGATTTTCTATTGAATCAGTTTCTAGTAATGGGACTCACAATAGCACTGTGTCAGTCCAGTTGTCTAGTCTATAGTCTAGGCTATGGCTGTTTGCATGAGTTTGCCTCGTCTATGCCCGTCCTGTTGAGGACAGTGTCCTGAATAGTGGGCTATTTGGGCTATTAACAATATTTGTTAAAGGCAATCGAGCAGTTTGATATGCCTCCGTTTGATAAAGTCAGTAAACGTCGGTAATGAAGTAAGTCCGATTCGTCTCAGCACGCTGTTCTGAAACTGCTGGAGTTTTGTTGCCGTTGTTTCCGATATACCTGCTAACATCGGCGCTCCATAAATTATTAATCTGAGGCGGAGCTATTGATTTGACGATTTCAACAGATGGTTTAGTCTGTAAGACTTGGTCTTCATCAACCTGACCTTCTGCCAATGGCGGTATGTCTGTCGAGAGTGACACCCAAGTACACAATGCTGTTTACCGGCCTATTTGTTCTACAATAAATCAGTCGGTCTTCTTGGGATTAACTGTAACATTTAGTCCTTTCAGTTTCTTTGTGACCTCCTCAAAAACCTTCTCCGCCTGCCATTGAGCCTCGTTGCGTTTATGGAGCTACTGCAGATCGTTATATCATCGGAGTATGCCACTACAGTAGCTTTCGTAGATCTTGTTTCAACAGTTTCAAACGCGTAAATTGACAATATTAGAGATAGCACAAAACTTTGGAGGACACCGCAAGTGAGTACGATGTCTCCGGATACAGCCTCGCCGACCGGTATCCTGGTTGTACGGTGTTTCAGAAATTAACGCAGTATTGTATAGTGCTGCTCGGAGAACTCGTAGTCCTGCGGTATCATTCATAGAAGCCCATGGTACACTGAGTCGAACACCTCCGAGCAGTTTATCGACTCATTGCGATCACTACGTTCTTGACCGTGTTTTACTTAATTCCGATCAATACTATGCACAGGAAAGAGATTCTTCAAACGTACTTATTTCAAAAATAGTCAGTTTTAACACTGATACAGGCTTCGATAGATCCTGGATAGTTATTAAATCAGAACTATATTTAAATAATTGCTTTTATTTCATTTTGGAAACCCCCAAAAATATTTTTTCTAAAAAAATATTGTTCTTTAAATTTAAATTTAAGATCCGGTTAGGCATCATTATCATTCTTTTTCAATATATGGGCTAGTTTCAACTCCTCGTTCATCACAATCTACCATTGTGTCATTTTCTTATAACGGCGTCATCGTCGTCGTGAAACCTCTTGTGCGACCTAAAATCAGTTATACTATTTTGATTTTATTAGCAGAATGATTTTATCTCATGTGTGCACCGAAAAGAAAATCAGTCATGTGGTTAAAAATCGTTACATGATTTAAATCTATCAAAAATAATCCTATTATTGTAACTAATTATGACATTCGCTTCACAGTCATAGCTAACGCTAGCAATCATCCAAGAGACACTTCCAAGACTGTATTCACATTAATGATTCCACAGTTATTTACCTACCATGTTGGAATGTTTATAATTAGTTTATATAATATAATTATAATTATAATTATCTTTCATAAAAGTTCATATAAATCAGTTTTTCTGTAGTCCTGTAAAATGGCCATTAATGCTCAACCAACCACCGTTCAGTTATTTAATTAATTTATGAAAATTAAATTTTAAAACATTTTGGTGGCGCAATATTATTTTCTAAAAATAAAATACATATATATATATATATATATATATATATATATATATATATATATATATATATATATATATTAATATATTAATTCTCAGAAATGGACAATGGCCTGATACAGAACAAAATTTGCTTTCTAAATTCAAGACAGACTTGCTTAAATTTATAAAAAATATAGACTTTGACTCACTGACCAAAGATGGGCAGCGTAGGTGATTTCTTGTTGGCTATACTTCATTTTTATTTATTTTTATTTTTGTTTGTTTGATTTAGTTTTGTTTTTATTTCAATTGAACACTGGAATTGTATTAAACCACTAAATATGTAAATTTGATAAATCGAACCAATCATGTAGTATGCCTCTAAGACATGGAGCATGTAAAAAATAATAAACGGTCCTTATGTGGGGTTACCATGTAAGGAAAAGATGAAAAAAAAAAAATATATATATATATATATATATATATATATATATATATATATATATATATATATATATATATATATATATATATATTAAATCTGCATGCAAAGATAAATCTTGCATTGTATAGTATTGCCTAGAAAATTGAATGAATAATCAAGCATGGACTGAATCGGTTATTTGGCAGAGACGTAGTAGGTGAGGATGAGCTCGCTGAGATATTCAGGATCCAACCCTTGTAGACCATTCCGCATATATCTTCTTACCTTACTACATCAGGTCATTCCCGAACTTGTTTTACTTAAACTGGATAAAACTGCAAGAGTTTTGATTTATATCTTCTATATGGCCTAGGATTCAAGTGCTTGCTTGTACATTATTAAATCAAATATCCAACAATTATTTTTTTATTTATTTTTTTTCAAATAACAATAACAGTTGATTATTTATTTTTTAAGAATGCACCTGAAACTTTTTACGTATATTGAATAATTACAATATTTAGGATAAGAATAAATACATGAGGTGCTTTACATTTTTAGATATGATATTAAATTGTAAAATTATAGAAATATCAACAAAAAAAAAAACTACGAAAAAATACAGCATATTCTGAAAGAAAAAAAAAACTATATAATGATATTGAATATAGATTGAATATAATTAAAAAATTCTAATTGAAATGAAATATAAATGATAAAGCTTTACAATTAATTTTAAAATATTTACAAATGCGTTTTCAGCTAGATCTCTAATTGCAATATCATCCATTTGTTTTATAAACAGCTCCTATGAATCACTTATAAAATATCTGAAATAATATAATCAGAAGAATACCGTAGTGATGAAGTGGGCTCATTCATTATTACTCAAATTCGAAGTCGGTAAGAGCCTATTTTTGCTTTACTTACAAAGTCTGGTAGTTATTATTTTAACAAGTAAGGTAAGGTCCAAGACTGGGCAGAATTTGACTAAAGTATTAAATTATTAACATCTTGAAAGATAGATGAATATCTTTAATTATTACGGCTCATTAGATATCCTGTCCAACTATATCTCTTAATAATAAAATACCTAGAACTTGGAACGTTGTTGGGCTAGGCACTCGATAGACTACCGTCAATATTTACTTTAAACTTCCAATTTATAACAAAACGTTCATATGCATGACTTAGGAATAAATTGGATGAATTTTGACTTAGGAAGTTGAGCTTTGGAGATCTAAATCACCAAATTCCTAATACTCCTCATTATGTCGCTATTAAAACTATCCACGTTAACCTTAATTTCTTATATGTTGCGAATTGGGCCAGAAATAGATAATTATTTTTCCATTATGAAATCCAGATTAGTAGTTTCTAAGTTTTTTTTCCATTAAATTCCCGAGATTCTCCAAGGAGGAAAATAAGATGTTCCTTCTAATACAAAACAGTCAACGGGTAGTTTCTTCAAAGTTTACTATCATATTTTACTAATAATTTCCATAAATGAAACATCTAATTAGTAGATAGCTCATCCATCTGTAGAAATAATGTACAATGGAGCAATGGAAGTTTATAAATTTACGCGATAAATAAAGCATCTTAAGTAAAAGCGAAGTGAATAATGTTGTTTTAATGTAATAAAGGAATGTAAATTATAGTTCCTGATGGAGGGAATCTAGTGGTACTCAAACAATTTGCGACTATTTTGAATCAATAATAAAGGAGATCCTTCATCCAGCTCCCTTTGTTTTCACAGAGTGTTCCTGGAATATCCATATCCATATCTCGTATAATGTGATTGCTCTTGTCCTAATCTAATTTGTTTTCAACTGTTGGGACAGTGCTTATGTTTAAGTGATTCCTTTGAGTTGCATTGCTACGTGGGGATAGTAGAGCAATGGAAAATCAATGATTGAACTACTTTGTTGCAGGAAAAAATATGTTTTGTTGTAATTACTGGAGAAGAAGATGTTTATTATTATATTATTATATATATATATATATATATATATATATATATATATATATATATATATATATATAGTGTTCCATATAGTATTCCATATATATATATAATAATATAATTATAAACATCTTCCTCTCCAGTAATTACAACAAAACATATTTTTTCCTGTAACAAAGTAGTTCAATCATTGATTTTCCATTGCTCTACTATCCCCACGTAGCAATGCAACTCAAAGGAATCACTTAAACATAAGCACTGTCCCAACAGTTGAAAACAAATTAGATTAGGACTAAAGCAATCACATTATACGAGATATGGATATGGATATTCCAGTCTGGAATTGAAATAACACTCTGGATACTGGACACGTTATACATTATATATATGGAATACTATATGGAACACTATATATATATATATATATATAATAATAAACATCTTCTTCTCCAGTAATTACAACAAAACATATTTTTTCCTGCAACAAAGTAGTTCAATTATATATATATATATATATATATATATATATATATATATATATATATATATATATATATATATATATATATATATATATATATATATATATATATATATATATATATATATACTAAACCGACTGGTCACCGAAGCTCCGGCTCATGGAGAGAGAAAATTATTTTTTATCTGATTAATCCAACTGATAATTATCACATCATGCTAAGAAAGACATATCCTCAATCTGCATTTTATGTGTGACATTATATCTTCTGTTTTCTGAAATAAAGTGATGTTGATGCAAATGATTCTCAAATATGGCCCCTAAAAGCCATTTCTTCCACTTGTCGACAAGTTCTTCGTCCAGCGCTCAGACTCCTTGCTGGTCCTTTACTGGTTAAGTGCAGTGGTTTTTAGAGGCGGAAGAGGACGTGGGGTAGGTGTCAACGGAGTGATTAATGTTGGCTCTAATCATGTGACCGCATAGCTGGAGAGTCCTCCAATCTGCCCTGCGATGGGCTCCAGATGCAGCATCATTTATTACTGCCCGGCCTCTCCCTCACACGTCTCTGCTCTTTAAAAAAAATGTTCCTTTCGCATCACAAAAATTAATTGGCCGGACTGCCGAAAGAGTCTCTCCGGAATCACTTACTCGTCGAGTTTCTGAAATATTCTTGTTAATAATGCTGACAGATTTGGAATGAGAACAATTTATCGCAAGATTATTAGAACTTATCAACAGACCAACAGACTTACCAAAAGGTGCAGTTACGACTACTCTGTGTCGAAGAAATAAGTAAGAATCAAGAAATTATATAACATAAAGACAATTTCAGTTACATGCTCTTCTTCCTTTACTATCACTTCCATTTTTATTTTGCTTTTTATATATTTTCATTCTCATCTTTGTTTTTTCTTGTATTTGTAATCCTGGAAAGACTTACAAAGTGGGCTGAATCATTTACATCTAAAAAATAGTAATATACTATTTTTTGTTTAATTTTTTCCATCACACTGGATCACCTTCTCTTAAATCATTGGGTTGTTCGAAAATATGACTGTATATGACAAATTGTATACGTTTGAGGGATTATTTTTGTATCTACACTTATTTATCCTCTTCCAAACAAAAATGTGTTTTATCTTCTGTAGCATTTCACTAGTTGGAAAAAATTCAGTCTTTACTGAGATGTCAAAGCGTGATTTTCGCAAATTTCGTTTTACTAGTTTAAATTCGGTCGGAAAGCGGTTTAAACGGCCAGAAACATTACTGAAGTCAGGGGTGATGGCAGTGTAAGTTAGTGCACCGTTCAACAAGGTTTTAAAAAATTTCGAGAGGGAGACTTCAGCCTTGAAAACAAAGATGTTCGTGGAAGGATTTCTTTCCTTGATGACGATGTTCTGTGGTCTTTAGTCGGAGAAAACCCCAGAACAACTGTTCGAGAAGTGCAGAGAAACTTTCAGTTAGCAAATCGAACCTCGCAGACCACCTCAACGCAATCGGAAAGGTAAAAAAACTTGAAATTTTGGCTCCTCATGCATTAAACGGCCGCCAAAAATTCTTTGTTATGAAGTTTGCGCTCCACTTCTTTGCCGAAACAAGACTCTGCCTCATTCGTTCTACTCTCCAGACCTCTTGCCTATGGACTACCATTTTGTTAAACACCTGAGCCGATTTTTTAAAGATAAATATTTTATTGATCGAAATTTGTTAGAAAATGCATTTTCAGAATTTGTTGATAATAACGATTCAACATTTTATTTAGAGAGAACGGAAAGGTTACCAACACGCCGGCAGAAATGATGAAGAGTAATGGAGCGTATTTTGATTAATAAAAATAGTTTCGTATCATTTATTTTATTTGTATTATTTTAAAACCATAAACCTGCATTAATTTCCGGGCATCCCTTTACAATGCTCAACTATTCCATACATAGCTGATATCAGTGGCCAAATTCGTAAAATCGAGGCTATAGGACGTATTAAAGTATTATATGGAAGTACCTCATTTTGTATGATGGTGTAATATGGCAGTAACTTATTGTGTATGACAGTATCTTACACTAGCTGCATTCGTTCAGAAGATACCTTGGCCAAAACGTAGTCTGCAATAATTAATAATAAAAAAAAAAAGTAAATCGTAAATTGAGTTATTTTTGTGCAAAATCTGCCTGATCACTGCCAAATGTTAATTTTAATTACCTTAGTTTATCAAAATAGAGGATCATCTTGTAGTAGCAATGTAAAAGAAATTATATAAATACTCTCGATACTTAGTTTATTCAAAATTAGAAGTCCTAGGAATAATAAACCCGACTTAGTATTACACCAAATTAGTTGGATAAGTTTCGTATTCCACGCAGGAGGGTGACTTCGGTTATCAGTTTCTCACGTTGGTTTTTTAAATTAATGTCATAATCTTATTAACTGAGTATTTTTTACTGTGTCTTTTATCTAGAATATGTGTGTCCGTATGAGTTTATGTAGGTAATGTAAGTACTATTTTTTACTTTATAGTTTTAACCCATGTAGCCTACCCCGATGGTTGTACAGGTGGTGGTGTCCAATTGCTGTTATTTCTGCTGAGATGAGCCTCTACCTTTGTCGGTTGATAAGAAAAACTCTTATTGCAAAGTAATTTATATTGAATATTTAATATTTCATTTTAATTTATATACGTTTATGGTAAGGATAACTATTTAGGTAGGTACCCATTCACAGTCCAACTTTGTAAGACTACCTTGTTGGACTACAGTTGGAAGCGTCCGTCCACTCACGCTACTACAAGGGATCCGATCAGCTATTCCAACCTGTCCTGCAACACACTATCAGTTACTTAATCTATCCTAACCTAAACATCCTGGATAAGAGAAGCTACGCACACATCTTATCAGACGTGACAATACTAGAAGTTTCCAAAATTACTTAAGAAAACAAATTATCCCTGCAGTATAAGTAAGATAAGGATAATCGATTAACTTAAGGTTTATACATTTTACTCCGATTACTCTAATTCAAAATAACAAATTAGTTATATAAGTGGAATGATCAGGTCAAATTAATTATAAGCAAACTTTTTCTTCTTCTTTCACTCCCTCCTTAGTGCCATCAGCGTGGAGGAACGGCCTCGGCCCATCTCGCACACTGATCTCTGTCGGTGGCCCTTCTTATATCCACCATCGTGAATCTCCAGATAGTTGTGATACATCATCCTGGGTTAAAATGCTGCTTCTAGGCCGCTTTTCCTCTGGTTTTGCTTCCAAGAGCCATTTAGCCTTTTGGCTATCGCCCATCCTGTAAACATGGCCAAACCATTTCAGTTGGCGTTCTTGTATAATTTCTTTTACTGACCTTACATTCAGTTCCTCTCTTATTCTCTCATTTCTCCAGCAGTCTCTTCTTGTTTTGCCAAGGACTCTCCTAAGGTACTTCATTTCTATGGCCGTTACTTTACTCGCGTGTTTATCAAGAACAGTCCAGCTCTCCACACCATATAGAAGGACAGGCAGAAACACTGTTTTAAATAAAGCTATTTTGGTTTCTTTCTTTATCTTCTGTTTCCCTAATATTGTAGTGCAGATGGAGTAGAACACACCATTAGCCTTCTTGACTCTATGTAGAACCTCTTGTCTATTCTCCCATATCTGCTGAAAATCGTGCCCAGGTACTGAAAATTATCGACTTTCTCTAGCGGCTCATTATTGCATGGAATATGAATTGGGTCTTCTCCGTCTCGGCCGATAACCATCACCTTACTTTTTAGTAAGGAAATAGGATTTATTTCCATTCTTTTCCTCTGGAGCTCTTCCTGGGTGTCAGCAATCAGGACCACATCATCCGCATATAGGAGAGCTTGTGCCTGTACAGGAATTAAATTCCAGTATCCCAATGGTGTCCTTCGCTTGCAGACTTTCCATACTTCATCCATGAATATTATGAAAAGAAGTGGGCTTAGGCTGTCCCCTTGCTTGACGTCTTTATAAAACCTAAATGGCTCTGATTCAGTTCCGTTAAGCCGTATAATTCCCTTGGGATCCTGGTATACCGATTTGATCGCACTGATTAGAGTGGGTGGCACCTGTTTTTACTGTAGATCATTCCAAATCTCTTAGCGGGGAATCGAATCGAATGCAGCCTTCAATCCAGGAACGGCAAAAATAACTTTCTTTAAACTTAAAATAACTTTTTAAGCAAACTTAAAACAACATAAATCAAGATAAATCAGAGATGAACATTAATTAACAAAAAAAAAAAAAAAAAAAAAAGAAGAATTCAAAAATATTGGTTTCATATCATTGGCATTCAGATTTAATCTCATTATTTATGGCATTAGTATTTTAATTGATTTTTTTTTGTTGGTATTTTAATTTTGAGATACAATGATGGCTAAATAAGTGAATGAGTGGTATCTTCATTTTATAGATATAGATTATATTTTGTTGTTTCTGAATAAATAATTTAATAATAAAACAAAAATATAGTAGTCTAATTCACTGATTAAGCGTAAAAGTTCTTTTTTTAACGTTCGGGCACTATGCCATCCTTCCGCTTTAATACTTAAACATGTTTCATTATATAAAACGAACTCCATCATTCTCGAATGTAAGAAAGTTTATTTTCATTATCTTACATTCGATCACGAGCTCCATGGTGGTTCTTTGTGTGCGATCAGTAGTAGAAAGTTCAGGGGCACAGACAAAACGACCTGACAGGTGATAGTGCTACGTGGCATCTCGTCCGTCAGGTTAGGGAGAAACTGTGCAAATCTAGAAACGGCGATAAATTACGTCGTGAAGAAAAAATATGGGCACGGGTTATTTTGAGCCAAGTACCAAATATTTTTTCCTTGATATTCTTACAGAAATTCGCTATTATAATTTCAAATATTGCATAATTACAAGTAAATATTTGAGTTCTTAGTGACCGTACTCACAATCGTGTAAACTTAACGGTAGCATTAAATGCCTTGTAATTTTTTTTTTAAATCCTGCATCCCTTAATGTTTTCTCCTTTTTTAACTTGTAAAAAAATTGACATTGTAATTGACAATACGTAAGATTTCCTGTCTGAGGTTTTGTTTTCCATGTTCATGAGACTTAAAATAAGGGCAAGTATAGTTTCGGTTTGAAAATATCATAACCGGAAACTTAAACTTTTACCGTGCTGTGTATTTCTTAAAATAAAACTTCAACTTGCTAAATACTATAACTTTATTATCTATCTGATTGTTATCCTGACTTTATGTATGTGTGTATAAATATTTTTTTTAGGATGACAAAACATAAATCATTACTCTTTTTAAACAAAATTATGAGTTTTATTTTAGATCAATCAAATAGGACAAGTGTAAATTCAGAAAATAAAAAACAGAAAATGTTTTTCTTGATTATATAATTTTAGGATCGTTGGTAATTTAATAGATAAATTTATTTAATAAAATATTTTTTTTTTTTGTCTCCAGGTTATATTTTATCTTTCGAACAAATTTATGTTTTTCATTTTCAAATGTTCTTTAAAATTTTTTGATATTATGAATTCCTGGATTATTATGTCATTTATTGAAATTTTCAACCCTCCAATATGGGTAGTACATATATATCAATGAACACTATACCCCCAAAAAAATATTACAAAAAACAAGCAACGTCGGTTTATCATTTTATATAATATGTGCCTCCAGTTACTAGATGATCAAGTTGAGTAATTAATTATATTCATTAACAGATGTTCTATGGGTAACTCGTCTCATTGTTTCAATTTATAACAGTAATTATTCAAAAATGTTATAATATTATTAACGGCATTATCAGTTAAAAAAAAAAATTCATCTGCATACTACCAGCTTCTCATTTTTATACAATAACATGAAAACATTGAGAGAGTCTTTTTTGGAATGAAGAGAATATGTCCACAATACATCTAAATTTCTAGCTGGTGTTCAATACACAATTGCTTGAGATTTATTCGGAAGATCTTCTGAAGAAGTTTTAATTGAGTCCGCTGAGCATGAAGTCTTCTGATGAGCGGTTTCGAAAGACATTAACATTAAAAACTTCTGCGATTACAAGAGGTTGCGAGAGGTATTAAATTGCCAGTAAGATTTCCATCTTTGTGCTATTTTTTGAGAATCGGTTATTTTATAAATCGAAAAATCCAATTCATCAATTTTAATTTCCGTTTCATCTCTAAACTAATCCACTAAAAAAATTAGAATTTTTCGTAGTAAGGCTATAAGTTTATACCGTACATAATACGTAAATAGGAATAACGCGCATTAGAAAATATAGTATGAGATTTAGTTTTATAATTGAAAAAATCTTCAATACTCCTTAGTAACTCAAAAATAAAATAATCCGAAATTTGCTTAATGCATCATGTATCAGATTTGTTTCGTAAAAGATACTGAATATAATTTATCTTTTAATTGTAAAATTCGTACATACACAAATCCATTATTTCCTTACCTACCTTCCCAATCGGGTACTGATAACCTTTTGAGGCATCTGAAAAGAAGAAGGCTTCGCGACGTTTTAATATAGAACTTACACTGGAGTGGTATTTCTTAAGCCATACCAGTCTTCCACACTTACTTATTTTGTCTTGTTACAGTCGTAAATATCAATAAACAAAAAAAAATAAACTATTATTCTTGATCTCTAAGCAAAAACTTATAAATTTATCCTACATTATAAACATGGTCTCAAATATCGGTATATTTTAGTTGATGGAATATAAGCTTTTAAGGCACGCACAAGACTACACGGACCCACCTTTTTATTTATTTAAGCTGCGACAAAAAGTGACCCCTTTCACGAGCAGCTGTATAGAAATTGTAAAGTAAAAGAAGAAACAGCCTTGCTGACGTAGAAAATATAAAAAAATTGGGTCCCGCAGAACAGACACATTTTAATCCCGGGCGAGGGATGCAGGTGAAATCTAATCCTGACTCCGGGAATTGGCCAAAGGATTCCAGCCTAGACCGTTTTATTATTCAGCACGGACTCAGGTCAGCGGCGCTGGAGCTAGAGGCTCCTCTGGAAAAAAAGTATAATATAACACAACTAGCTCCTGTATTTACAACGTGTTATATCCACCCTTGCCTCTTTTATACCTCGTTGGTACACATCATGCAACGTCTTGTCCCTGCTTAATGTCGGCTTTTGTCTCGTGCGAGAGGATTATGTAAATGTGTTGACTAAAAAAACACGCCCTAATGAATAGTTAATAAAAAAAACTCTTTTTAGAAGTTTTCTTGTTGCTTTTTATTAATTTGTTATGTACATATAATTGTATTGTCGACAATCGATTAGTTTAAAGGTGTTTTATTCAATTTCATTTCATTATATCATGCAATACATCGCATAGGATTATTCCTGAACATGGAAGAACATAATTTGCGAACGTTAATTTTTTTTAAATATTTTTTACTACAAATTTATGAATTCATTATTTTTTACAAAAAAACAAAAACAAAATCACATAAAAATATATATCCTTAAACTTGACAGAGCATTTGAATAATAAAACTATTCCATGCAATAGGTAAATAATAAGGATGCAACAAGGATTGGGTGTTACCATTTCCGTGGTCATTGTTAAGGAAAATCTTAACTCCGTTTTACGATTAATAAAGTAGGTATGTTTAGTAAGGTATAAGACCACATATCACCTCTTTTCTTTAACAGAAATCGTATTATGGAATTCCAAGACGTTAAGTTTATAATGTAGATGTTTAACGGGTGTGTGTTGAGTGTGGTATGATGACAGGTTGTGGTCGATTAAAGGGCCTGAGCCGAGAGGTCATGCGAAATGAATTTGTCACTGCAGCAATTATTTTCAACATTTTTGTTTTTTTAATTAAGGTAAGTCGGGGTAAGTGCATACTCAGGGCAAGTGCATACATAGGTATTTATTTCAAACCTGTTTTGTTGGGAGAGCTGCCTTCTATATGAATTTGAAATAAGCTAATGTGGGGTAAATGCGCACTAGATTTTACAAAGTTCGACTTTAAATGACAGTAAAATCTTTACTTTTAAGATAAATTTATTCTCTATTTTCAAAAATGTTCCTTAGATTATAAAGTTTAAATATTACATTCAAGCCCATGTTTCAATGACGGCCATTTCTATGAGATTGATAATTTAATTTAATGTTACATAATACGCCTTGAGGCGTAAGTTCGTAGAACGTATCTGGAAGATTTATTATTTAAGGAGGAGCGATTTTGAGGCAAATGCAAAATAGTTCTGTTTTCGGTCAATTATTATACTGATGTAGTACCGAAAAAAGTTATAGCTTGTCTGATAGCTACATTTGACAATCTTTATTGAGTTCTGATAGTGGGATGTGGAATATAATTGAATAAAATGTATGAACAATTTTTTTTTATTTAATGCGCTAGACAAAATCTCGACAAAACATGGTGGTAAGGGTAAGTTATAAGGTATAGATAAATATATTCTTGTCACACAACTGAAGTCTGCACTTGTCTCTATTATTATATTTTGCTAGGTGACTTAGTATATAGACAATAGACTGACAAGAGCTTAGTATATAGAAAACTGTCAAGGAGAAATGCATTCAAATGCGACAAAGTATTTTGAAGAACAGCTTATGTAAGTTCTTGCGACAATAATAAATAAATAAATAAATAAAGATCTACTGGTAGATAAACACCGATGCAGCTGTACAGCCAAATTTGAAAGATACAACTTCACCAGCAGGTTGGAACTAATATCTTTACAACTTGCTATAATCGTGGCTTATTTCTGATACATCTGTGTTTAGAATTCAGTGGCAGCTCTTACCAGTTGAGAGTTTGGATTTATCGAGACAATTATACACTTACCCGAAAACGCAATAACCACACATTACCTTAAATAGGAAGTAAATAGTAAAATCCCCTAGATGGCAACTCTCCCAACAAAATCAATATGAAATAACTACCCATGAAAGCAGTTGCCCCTGGTATGAACTTATTCCGATTTACCTTAATTAATTTTCTTCGTTATTATTTTACTGTCTATTCTGGTGGAAAATCCATTAGATATGTCCTGTCAGTTAATTGGTTGTTTATTAAGTGTTGAGATATTAGTTAACAAATCCTGTCTTAGGTTCGTCTATTTCTGGAAAGTAAGTGCATGTTAGTCCTAGTCGGCCTGCCTATCCGAATTAACTATAATCCGTAGATCCAGGCTGATTCGTCAATGTACTTGAACTCAAATGTCACCTTAAATACGTTATCAGGATTTCCTGTCGCTGCACCTTGGAAATCATGCTTCTCAGCCACATAAGAACGGGTGATACCCATCAGTTAACCATATTTACAGAAAGCCTTCATCACTCATGATCTTCATAATAGTAACATATTTTTAATAACATAATATTTTTCTTTCATATAATATTTTGCATATCCATTTCTCGCTATTTCTGAACGGTTGTTTGAATGCAGCCTCTCCTAGCTTTTTGAATATTACTTCCGTTTTTTCTTTCGTGTAGTTGGAACAGTAGACCTTCAGACATGCTTTGTCAATTATAGAGCATAAAGTCTTCATTGAAGTGTTTTTGTGGTTTGCCGTCCTGATGATGACTGAATCAGCGAATGTTAGAACGATTAGTTATTACATTCTGTTAAAGAGTCTAAAAATTTTGTTTGGCATCTTCAAATAACAACTATAGAAAACAAATAATACAATATATTTTTTGATTTATTTTTAAATCTCATCATGACATATTGAAACTTGTATTAATCCGCTGGTAAAAACACCGGATCAAAGAAACTTGGAAACATAATTAGGAAGAAGAGTTCGTAATTTAAATTTTAAATCTGCTTAGCCCTTTTAAATCTGATTAGAGAACCTACACAGAATGTCAATCTGAAATATAGTAAAGAATTGAAATATCAAATTTGTTATAAATTTATACGCCACTTATTGGTATAAATACACACTTATTGATATATATATATATATATATATATATATATATATATATATATATATATACACCTTCACTAAGGAGATAGCATATATACTTGTTACTCGAATATCTTTATTATTGGTATAGATACATGAAATACCAGTGATTAATTTCTCTGTGATGAAATTGCAAACATACTGATTTAAAGTTTTTTTAAATCCATCTGATGCTGATAATAATAATTCAGGAGAATAAAAAAAAAACTTATATATATATATATATATATATATATATATATATATATATATATATTTACTATAAAAAGTTGAAAAATCCAAAAGACAAAAACCTTAGGTCTCTAAAAAACCGGCAACCAACCAGTCAACGTTTCACTAATTCAGGCATCATTAGGACATACACCAAAAATCACATGTATGAAGATCAAATATAGCACATCTCACATCAATCATCCGGAAATACGCATCAAACAGAGACAGCACATCACTCCAAGACATACTCTTTCCACTCACATAAATTGTCTGTACATTTTATCACTTGCTGGAGCTCAGGTTATGTGCAGCGGCAGGCTGCCTATTACTGCATAGCCAAGACCCTTTGGGGCCAATTCGGCTGTGTCCTTCTCACCGACTCTCTCGGGTTCAAGGACAGTGAAAAATCGGTCTAGACCTACGGATCAATGGCTGTTCGGGGTCAGCAGGCGCACGAGGATCTATATATTCTTTCCCTGAAGCAGACCGTCCATGGATCAAACCTCCGGGCGGCTATAACGTGAGTTGCCTGCAGTAGACCGACTTTTATTCGCTGTTTAAATTATATTATCAGTTCAATTAAAGGAAATAAGAATGTAAATAAAATCATAGATTTATTGTTATAAGTAGATTAACTAAGCCTAAAATTTATTTATTACGCCTGTATTATGAATTAGTATAATTGAAATTGACGATGGGTATTATTTACAATTTAATAATTTTAGCTAAATGTTTATAGAAACACAGTTTGTAGACCTAGAATTTTTTCAAGTCTAGAAATATCAGTTGATACTGCGATGAAGACCGAAACTACAAAAGTACAAAGGGTCTTGTTGATCGGTGTTCCTGATGGGCAGCCAAGTTGTTTGGGCCTCTTCCACCCCTGCCCAGAACAAACAGCTTTAAGATGTTTTTACTTCACTGTTACTTTTTATTTTTCTTCTAACGGTGAAGGTCTTGTGTTTTGTGTTAGGGTGAGTACAGAAGAAAAGAACCGATAGGATTCCACTAGAGCCCATCTTCTGAGGTGTTTTATTTTCAAGGGGAATAGGTGTTTTTTTTTTCTTCGATCTACTTGGTGATAGAACTTTAAAATTACTAATAAGATGGAACCGTTATATTACTACTTATCTACTGTTATATGCAGACCGTAATTTGAGCGATGATATTTATGTTTGAGTCTGTGACTGCTGGATTCACGATATCTCTGACGATATTTCTTGAAGTGGCTCTCTCTTGTCAGTTATATATGCTTGATTACCATTCACCACTTCTTCACTGTTAATAGTTAATATTAGATTTCAGAGACACGAATAAAGTAACTATTCAGAGAACTATATTTTTGGTAAAAAAATAATCATAAAATAATATGCCCTAAATCAGCTAGTTAAGAGCCTCATTAGTTAAGCCCTCGACGGTAAAGTATTCTCGGAAAATTGTGCGATCAGCCAATCGCCGTATTTATCACCCATGTCAGCCACTCAGTCTGAGAATTGAGTAGTCCAAGAAAGTGTCTGTATCATATCCAGGGTTTCCATAAAAGAAAAATCCACTAATTTACTAATCCACAAAATTCTTTATTGTCGATTTTTGGTTTATTATTTTCAATAATAGACCTTGGGAATCGACCAAGGAAAACATTTTTGTAACCCCCATTCAAAATTTGAGGTTTTATGTTTCAAGATACGTATAATCCAAATATCGAATAAAAAAAATTCGTCCGAATCTTTTCTCCGAGACTACTGGACCGATTTTTTATGTTAATTGGAACGATAATATTTATTTTATTTAAAAAGTTAATCAGCAGTAGAATTTCTATATTTCTTAATTTATCTTATATTATTTAGAATAAATGATCTCGTACAAAGGTGGAATGTTCAGACTCGTTTCTAAAGATGCTTCGATACTGACGATCCGATTAGCATGCGAGCCGAGCGCGAACAGCATCTTTTCTAATTTTTTCAATGCTTTGGAACGATGCGGGCTCGAGTCACGACAATCCATCTCCTATCGGTTATTTTGCTGGCTTTGATGGCTCGCTATTCTGATTTGGAGCGTGACAGGTTTGTTGCTTTTCGCGCGCATGTGATTATTGTTTTTCAAGATAATTGAAAATTCGAACTAAAAGACTACATTTAAATAAATATCTTGATGTTATTAAATTTCTAAGATGCGGGTCGGGTGTGCAGTGTTGTGGAACATATTTTTTGTTTTGTTCCAGCTTTTCGGTCTACGTTTTAGATCTTCACCAGTTATAATTTAGGTAAATTCATTTATTTTTACATATATCATTTAAAAGAATTTTGTCCATGCTTCCAATAGTTTGAAATTTTTCCATAGTAAAACCTTACCTTGCTAGTGACGGTCTGAAGGAGAAGATTTGGTTTTAAGGATTTTATTTTCGAACGTTCCATGTTTGTATATATTTTTCAGTTGGACCAATACAACGAATTGATTCTACCTTATCTCCTGGAGTTTTTTTCCAGACTCCTTTGTTCCAAGCTTATTTTCTCTGGCTTAGAAACAGTGATTGCGGTTATTGCTTCCTTTGTACTGGAGGTCCATTACCCTGTTTGCCCTATCGTCTCGTTCGAGCTAAATAAAATTTGGCTTTATTCGGTTGGATTTTATTTCCTCGTAAAACGTGGTATCCGATAATGCTTTTTTTTATCACTAGCCGTAGTAGTCATTGATTGTTATTGAGTGAAAATTTTTTTTAAAATCTGGGCCTAGTGTAAATCACATGACTAAGATTATTGAATTATCATTAGAATACAGTGACCAGACGCCCCACATTTGGGTCCTCGTCCAACATCGAAAACTATCCCACATTGTCCCTCATTGGACAATCTTTTGTCTTTTGGACTAAAAAATTTGATGTTATTAATGGATTCTTGTATAAAAATGTCTGAAAAAAACGATTATGAAAACTCTACCAATCCCAGGACTTTTCTAGGCTTTATGAGGCCGATTTTTCAAAATAGCCACCGTATATTTTTAGATTTATAGCCAATAAGTCCCAAAGTATTACAATCAGCTTAAATATGTAAATTAGTAAAATTTAAAGAAATAAATTGCTCAAAATTTTAGTATATAATAAGTATTCGTAGTTATATTTTATAAGGAAAAAATAATTTATTCATGAAGAATCTACAACATAAAAACCAGAACACAACAGGTGCCGATTTTGCACATCAAGAACAACAAAAATGTTCTTATGAGCCATGGTCCGATTCCCCCCATAGGAAAGCAGGAAATTTGAGTTTTGTGTTTTGCTTTATTTTTAACAATAATGAACCTTTGTAATCGACCAAGAAGAAAAAAAAATGTGACACCCTAAAAATTTGAGGTTTTACGTTTCAAGATACGTGGAATTCAAATATCGAATATAAGAAAATCCTTCCGTCCGCCAGCCACCCTCCACGGCTTTTCTTTCAGATTACTGGTACGATTTCCTTGAGATTTGGCAGAAAAGAGATTTTATGTTGATGTTTTAATTTTATGTATCTCGTTATATTTTTGTTTTCTATGTATAATTGATAATAAAATTGAACATTTTATTTATTTATTTGCGCCTGTCCCACATTCCATTGTAAAACATCTGGTCACTTCACATTAGAAGAATCTAACCCAATAAGTTTTATATTAAAACTTGATTATTAAAAAAAAAATATATTGAACTATTTTAACTACCTTGTTATTAAGCAATGTGCTATTGTTCAAATCGGTTTGTGAATGAAAAAATATATTGCTAATGTTATCTATCGAAATATGGAAAAATATTTTACATTTTGAAATTAATTTCAAATTAGAGTAATATTATTGTTTTGTTTTTTTATTTCTTTAATTCAATTTATTGCTCTATCATAATTCAAGGCTTGACTCCTTATTTAATTCCACATCGCTGTCGATAGATCATGAATATCTATAGATAAACAAAAAAAAAAAGAGATCACCTTATGGGCAGAGCTTAGGCTAGGAGGTTATGCTCAACGATGGGAAAGCATTCTCTCTCTACGTAACTTCAGACAGCTACCGTGTCAAATATACGTCGTGTTAAGATTTTAATTTATTATACATTCTTTCAATCGCGTGCACCAATTCCTAAGTTGATTGTTACTTCGGTAACAGAGATAGAGAAAACTTTTTATTGAGAAATAATACAAGCTGCCGCAGTCAAGTGCAATAGGCATTAGTGCTACACGAACCCATTCATACTAAATCTACAGAGTAAAACAAATAAATAAAATGTTATAAAAAGAAATAATATAAAATAAAAATAAAAAAATGAAATAACAATATTTGAATAACAAAAGATTATTGTTAGGCGCATGCCCATAAACAGGTTCTTCCTTAAGTCGTTAACCTATTCACTCACCAGTCCTCTCCCCTCAACCTTCCTTGATTATTGTTCACACGCTACCAATTCAAATAGCTCAGTTATCCAAATCCCTCTTGAGTGGATCCTTGATGCTTCAAGACAAGCCTTTCAGAGACTTATAAACTTTCTTAAATTCACCAGAGACGTAATCACAAAGATAATTCTATCTACAATAGACTACGTTACGTATTTCCTTTTTTCCCTTGTAAACATTTGAACAACGAAATTCTAAGCGGTATTATTCCTGCCCTTCCAAATTTGTTTTTTAATCACCCATAGGATGCTAAATCGTAAGAAAAAGGATTTATAGGAATACTTTGTATCCATTTCTTAAAAAGGATATTGTATAATATACATTTAAAAAATTTCACATTAATTAATTAATGTTTTATAAAAGCAATGGTTTTGTTTATAGTGAGTTCAACTTTGTATACCACAAGCTGCTATTTATTATTTTATTTTAAAATAAAGATCATAACGCATTGAAAGTAAGAAAATCATATCTATAAGTAAATAGTCATTGAAGAAAGTGGAAATAAAATAAAATTACCAAGTACTTATGATTAACAAGATTTATTGGAATGTTCATTTTTAAAATAAAATTGATTTATTAATTAATCATAAATCATAAAAAAGATCTCTATTGATCACAAGAAAAACAATTTTTTAAATAAAATTCAAAACAAATTTTATTAAAAATATATCCAGCCTTTACATGGTTTTGGCCATTTTCTAAGTTTTACATCCATATGTATAAATAAAATGCTAACAACATTTCTCCACAAAAGTAAATTAATATGTAAAACACTGGATAGTACTTACTTAACATTTAAAGTGTTTATAAAAATGTTTCTTCCAAAAGCAGATATTTGAACTAGTAAAGTCAAATAGTCAATTTGGTGATAGCATTTTTCATTCAAGGATGTCCATCACCTTTTTTACTCTGTTATTTCGTTACTAAACAACATTCATCCCACTACAGTGATACTTCTTTTTTTTTTTTTTTCTTTTTTTTTTAATAAGTTTAATCGGTGCGTTTGTAAAGAAAATAATCTTTTCTTTTCCTGGAAGAATCACTGTAAGTGTGAGATGGATGCTGTTTAATAATGAAATAATATAGAAAAAAACGTGATGGATATCCTTGAATGTGAAATGCTATTACCAAATTGACTATTTGACTTTACTAGTCAAATTATATCGGCTTTCGGAAGAAACATTTTTTATAAAAGCTTTAAATGTCAAACACTGCTCAGTGTTATAGATACATATTAATTTACTTTATTGGAGAAATGGTGTTAGCATTTTATTTGTATAAATTAATGTAAAAGGTTGAAAATAGCCAAAAGTAAATAGTAGCCGAAATTTCAGAATGGCTACAATGAATTTTTAATATATATATATTTTTTAATTTTATTAATAAAATTGTTTGTTTTTTTTGGGAGGGGAGGGGAAGAGGAGGGGTAAATAGAAATACTTTTTTAAATCTATGAATAATTAATTATTATTTACAAGTAATAATAAGCACTCAAGCTCAGAATAGAGTTCTGCAATCAATTTTGAACAAAGTATCTATATTTAATAACAAATAATCTAAAAGGTAATATTTGTTCTATCATGTTGACAAGCACGACATTAATTCTAGTTATATTTCCAACATTTCTGGGACTTTTTGACTTCTGACACAGTATTGCATTACCCCCGGGAAATGTATCCCGCCACAGGTGAAAATAGACACGGGGCTTGTCCCCTAACTGCGAGTAGTTTATCCCCCAAAAGCGGGGCACCACAGAGACCGTGATTACATCTGAATTTCAAAGACAGTTCCTTAATTGAAGAGTTCTCTCCGCCCTCCAAAAAGGGGTTAAGAGGGAACCTTCTTCACTTTATCCTAGTAATTTTCTTATATATATTCAACGTAGACTAGCAAAAATAGTCCAGCCTTTTTCGACTCTTCAGGGATTAGAAGCATTAATCTTTCTAGAATACATTACTTACTCTGAGGTGTTTGTATGATAAAAAGATAACTTGTAATTACTGTAAGGCCATTTTCAAAATAAATGCATTTTCACACGGTACATTTATAATTTTTACCTAATACCACTTGTCTTAAATTATTAAGAACGAATCGTAGTATTCGTAGTATTTTAATTTAATTAAAATATCTTAATTTTAATACTTTACTGCTTCATAATTCCTAAGCTTTTTCTCATTTAAGGTAACACTCTTGATCAGTACCACTCCTGACAAATTGGGATTTCACGTATGGACTGGCATATTAGCTGAGTAAGAATGCCATGCTCTATGAAACTAAATTGAATGAATGCTCAGAACAGTCCATTTAAAGTAAATTATTGGGGCAACACTCATAAAAATGAATTGAAATACTGACCCTGGTATTTTGATTTTCAAACTATTCTTTCTGTTCAATTAAGCTTGGTACGGAAAACACAAATCTGGTACTGTAAACAAAATGGTTCTCCTCACCAACCTAACAGAACTCTTAACTCAGAACTCTCTTAAGTCCCTTTCAAATCTAGATCTTCTGAAGTAATTCTCACTTATGGCATATTTTTAGGGCAAACTACTATGCTACAATGTTTTCAACTACTTTCACCCATCATTCTGCCAGTAATTGGATTTGATGGCGGTACCACTCCTTTGGTTTTCAAGCACAGAACTTTTCACTTTTCACATCCCATTTACAACGTCCTCGTAATTATCAAATGTACCTTTTAAAAAATGAGCTATTTATCTAAACAAACTATAATCTGATTTTGCAATATATGGGCTATATGCAAGATGAAACAAAACGTTTACTCCTTGCAGTTCCGATAATTTTTCCTTGGTCAAACGAAAACGATGAGCAGGGGCATTGTCGTGTTGCAAAATGGCTTGGTTGCTGTTGACCAAAGTGTACTTGCACTCAAAACTGCATAAAGTCTGTCTAGTTGCTTACAGTAAAGTTTTGAGTCTCTAATACGGCCGATAAATCACTAGTGCTTGCACGTGGGTCCTGGTTCACTTTCCTTCCATGTCACAATTTTTTTCGGCGGCTGCCTTTGCGCTTAAACTGTTTTTCCAGGTATATCTCTAAAGTCCGCGAATCACGATTTTTTCTTCTGACGTTGCACGTGCGTTTTAAAAATGTAAATGACTCCATAAAGCCAACACACATTACAAGGATTAGTCAGAATAAACATTTACATAAATAGTAGGAACAAAAACATTCTTATAGGATAATTATGAGAGTTGAAATTAAGGGTTGTGCTCATGCACAAGGACTTTTGTAACAACTTAGTATTGTAAGAATATTTTGCATTACTAATTCCCCTAATAGCATATTAATACGATAGTAATTCTTAAATAAATTTATTTATTTATACACTAGTAAATAAAGATGTAGATGTAAATTCTAATTTTTTTACTGTTTAGTTTAAACTTTTTTTTTATCCGTAACTTTTAAAATTATCTCCAAAGTAACGTTAAAAAAGTTAAAAATAGAGTGAAAATTTTGGACTGCAACTTTTCATAAATTTCGAAAATGATCCAATTATAATTAAACAATTCTTTGAGAAAATTAATAATATTCAATTTAGCCTTTCCTTTGTAGCCCTTCCAAAATATTCCATAGGGGTATATGGAATCAACCTCATGGAATCAACATGTACCCTAAGAAAACAAGACTTGTATGCAAATTAATGTCATCATCGATTAGTGATAAAGAATAAACTTATAATTGTTATTATTAGTATTGTAACTGTTTCGAGAAAGCTTTGGTGTCGGTTTCGTGCTCCAATAAATTGAGTTTTTGTTCGGGTTTCCATTGAGAGAGAAATAAGAAAAAGAAAACTAGGTGAAAACCCTCATTCCCATAATGAGGGCAACAACTAAAGACATTTATAAAGTTAGATTTCTGATATGCATAAGTTACTTCTTCCGAATGTTATGTGGATTTTCAAGGTTATTATATTACTAAATGTGTGTATAAGATGTTATTTTCTCTTGAAAATAAACTGTTATATGAAGAACATGTCGAGTTATAATTAGAAAATGGCATGAAGTCTAGGGCTGCAGACATTACGAAACAAATGCCTTTGAATTTTTCAATAATTATTCATACCATACTAAAATACGTAAGACGCATACAGTCGTAAATTGGGGTTACAAGCGCATCTACTAATTAATTCATTGATTCCGTCAATTATTTCCTGAATATTTAAATACATTAAGTAAGGATTTTATGATTCAGGACATAATGCAACTGGAAATTACTCAAAACTTACTATTCACAAAAAATATAACACATTCTGATTTAAACATTTCATAGTAAATGAAAAAAAAGACAACCTATCCTTATATCTGTCTTGAAATCAGTTGATATTTTTCTTCGTTTATTTTTATCAACATATTTGTATAACAATATCATTCTTCATAATTTTGTTAGTTTTTTCTATGTATTCTCCAAGAATTTCTTTCTTTTTTATGTTACTTCTTTATTCTGTTTTTTCATCTACGAATTCATTTTACTTAGCTACAATTTTTATTTAAAATTTAAGGTTTTGTATATAGATTTATATTTTTTTGTTATCATTTCCATCTTTGCTACATGATTATGTGTATATATATTCTTAAATTGCAGATGTAAATATTTTTTTATTATCCATGGTCATATTTTTACTTCCTTGTACGAAGTAAAGGAAGTATTGTATTCGCGAAAATTTTCGGTTTTCAGATTTCAACGGAAATATCCATTTTGACCATCCCTGAATCCATTTTGACTAGTTTCGTCGTGGCGTCTGTACGTACGATCGTATTTCGCATAACTCAAAAACGGTTAGCCGTAGAAAGTTGAAATTTTGTTTTTAGGACTTTTGTAAAATCTAGTTGTGAACTTCCCTTTTTGGTCACTGCTTGATCACCGGAAGTAGTACTTTACTTGAAGGTCATCACTGATTTTTATCAAAAATGATATTAAAATACTATGCAAAACTTCTCAAATTTAGTATTTATAACTTATATATTGATTTAAATAACATACTAGATTTTGGTCTAAATTGGAAAACCGGAAGTGTTACTTTACTTGAAGGTCATATTAGACTTTCGTCAAAAAATATATTAAAATATAATGTAAAACATCTCAAATTTGGTAAATAGGACTTTAAATCGATATAAATGTATTTACTAGATTATGGTTAAGATTCGTGAGCGGAAAAGGGTACTTTACTTGAAGGTCATAATAAGCTAAGATTAAAAATTATATTTAAATTAAAAGAGAAATCATATGTTCGGTATTAAAGGTTGCAAACGCAATTTGGTTTCCAATCCAATTTAACATTTTTAAGTGTTAAAATTGAATCTAAAATACTAGTTTTCCTCCCCATTGGTGAAATCAACAAGAGAATAAGATATTAGTTAAGTGGGTTTTTCAGCTTAAAATGTCGAAACTGTCCATTTCTAATGCTTTTACCAATGATATTGACAGTTTTATTGTTGTCATGGAACATGAAGAAATATCTTGGAAACTAGTTACATACTGAAGGAAAACGACATATAATAACGGAATGAGACCTCCAGTGACAAGAGTGTTTAACGAGGGTGGGTGGAAATCTTCAAAAGACACGGATACCTATCCGCGTGTGGGATTTCTACCCACTAAAACCACCTCCCTACACCTCTCTCCCACCCTCCACGGTACCACCGTTAGGCATTACTTCATGGAGGGTGATTGGCTGTGTGCCGCCTCATTGTTTTAGGCTGCCACTATTTAGGCGCGCCTCTCCTCCTCCTTCCTCAGCTTCTTGATGACCTCTGCCGCTAGGCGCTGGCCTGCCATCCAACACTCCTGTGAAAGCAGCATCAGGCTGACGATGCTGTCTACTGTGGGTCCTGCCAGTGACAAGAGTGTGTGTTTGTGTGTGTGAGTGTGTGTGTGTCAATAGATGGATGACGGGACGCCGAGTGTCGTTTTTACTGAAATCTTCGGAAACTAGTAACCAAATTCAGGATCACTTTTTGAGCCACCAATTTATAGTTTAATATGCGTACAAGGACGGGCGTAGGAGTGATGCCCTACTCCGTGTACCTTAATTGTGAATCGCGTTGTGGTTTTCCAGGACATAAAATAGCCGCCCGGAGGATTGGTCCATGGACGGTCTGTCTCGGGGAAAGAAATATAGGCCCTCGTGCGCCTGCTGACTCCGAACAGCCATAATCCATCTAGACCGATTTGTCACTGTCCTTGAACCCGAGTGAGTCGGTGGGCAGGACACTGCCGAATTGGCCCCAAAGGGACCGGTTATGGAGCAATGGGCAGCCTGCCGCTGCATCATGGAAACCATGGTTCGCAGCAACGTGAGGTTGGGTGACCCCCTCCAGGCTGTCCAAAGAGGCCAAAGATCTACAAGGTCTATAGAGCCAACCGAAAAAAAAAAAAAAAATGCGTACAAGGAAGTCATGTGTTACCCACATCAGATATTTTTTTTCTGTTTGCTTATTAGATGAATTTATTTTCTTTCCATTTTATATATATATATATATATATATATATATATATATATATACACATATATATATTTCTTTCTTTTTCTGAAATTATGGTTTTTTATTTATTATATTACATGTCTTTTGGCCAGAAATAATCATTTTTTTTCATATTGAAAGGAATATTGACTCAGAATAAAGTATCTATCGAATAGTCAGTTAAATGTCTTCGTTATAATTTGTATTTTACGAAGGTAAATCCTAAAAAAAACAAGACATAAAACCTATTTCAATGCGTTATATCATTCAAATTAGTGTAATCAAATTTCTTAAAATTACGACTTAATTCATTCCAGATTTTTCCACAGAATCGTTCTCTCGAGGAATTTGTATATATATATATATATATATATATATATATATATATATATATATGGCAATAATCGATTAAGTTTCTTACGTATAATAATGAGCATCATATTGTTTTTTGTGTTTTTCATTCCTTTTTTTTGTTACCTATTGATTTTCATAAACTTTCTAAACTTCATGCATGTACTGTCATTTTTATGGGAACTATTCTAGAGAGTTGTTTTTTTTGTCAGTCCCTGACGCCTCCTTTGGAGTTTCCTTCCTTTAATAACTTAAACAGGGGCGGATGGACAAACAGGAGGATCATTTTTCTAGTTACCTACTTTTTCCCTGAGACCATCGAAAATTTGTATTGATCTTTTTGGAAATCGAATGCATATCGCTCTGAACTATACGCTTTAAAACAATCCTTCTAATGTGCTCAGCGATGACAAATGTACTGCCTTTGTCCAAAAAATAAAAATTTATTTATATTTTATATAATTATTTAGTAGTTTAGAAGGATTTATTGTTATTTTAATGTGAGGTATACGCAAAAGACAACGGTCTATTCAGAACATTGATTGAAAAAGTCATAACATAAAGCAAGTAAACTATGTTTTATTTTTTAAAGTAATTAAAATGGATGGAATTTATGCATGGAATTAAACTATACTAACAGGTAGTAGAACAATTTATATTCCAACTCACTTTATCATTAACTTTTAGTTTCATGACCTTCCGGTCTTACGGGTTCACTATCAACCCCATAATAATTGGTAATACATACGTAAATTACCAATAGGTATATTGTTCCTGTGACCACATTTAGGACTTGATTTTTCCCATCTCATGATAATTTAATTTATGTATCGTAAAAAAAAATTTTAAGTTTTAAATTTTAATAAGTTATTAGAAAATAATTATTACTGCACTTTATTAGCGAAGTGTTAAAAAGCATGTCAGGTATAGACAGCTCACGAAAACATTTTAAATATTTTTGGAACATAATCCCCAAGAGGAGCACGCTTTCCCCTTTCCATGTCCTGTCATATTAGTGAAGTATGTAAGCTGTCAGATCAAGCTACCTGAGAAGAAAGTGATGGCTTCACTATTAAAAATGACAAGGCGTACCCTAAACATGGAATCTTACTGCATCCATTTGTGAAAGTGAGGATTCAGCATTTGAGTGGTCCAATTTTGTATTTTTACTCTGTCACGTCACGTCCTCTGTTTTTTTAAATTCTGTCTGTTGAGGCTAATTCGTCTAACCGAAACAGTATTGACACTAATTCTTTGAAGTAGGTACCTAGTTTGAAGCTTTAGTTTTTAAAATAATAATTTAATTTAAGAATATATACAGAATTATCTCTGGTTCGAGGCCATACTAAAAAAGTTGATTGAAAAATTGATAGCCTTTGTTGACGATCTATCTATCTACCTATCTATGTAAAAACAATTTTTTACCTGTTACAAAAAAATGAAAATCTGCAAATTTTATGAAATTGTTGTAGAATGTAAGCCACGAGGAAGGACTGTACCTAGCAACACCTCTTTTTGGAATTGATTCCAGCATCGTAATTCATGGAGAGATCTCCGTTTTAGTGGTCATCTCGTATCCATGTGTATGCCTGCTATAGCCATCCACATCTCTCTCATCAGCCTGCTATCCAAGCAGTTTATGATTTTTTAAATTTATTTATTATTATTTTTTTGTTATTTATTTGTAGTTATCTTTAGTTATTCTTTTTATATTTTATTTAATTGTGTACTGATTTACTATTCTTCTAATTGTCTCTATTATATATTATTGTTTCGTATATTATTATTGTTATATGTTATATATTTTTGAATTTGTTTCTACGCCTCTACCCTAAAGGATCATTGACGTCTAGAGATAATACATATTCTATTGTGATTAGTGATTTTAAAGAATTCAAACAAAGGAGGACTTTTTCTTTTTTCATCTATTAGCACTACTCTTAATGTTTTTGATGGAACATTTTTTTCCTGATTTTTTTCAAGTTGGGTACATTCTATCAGTATGTGCTTTACATTTTGTGGGGTACACTTTTAGCATGTGGGTGCTTCATATGGGAGACATACCTTGAAAGGTATCCATGGGTATTATCCATAGGTAGGCATAACAGTATTATTTCTTACTTTCTTGACATTCTGGAGCTTGTGGACCATTTGTTGCAGTCAGGTTTTACTTCTTGTAGTTTGGACTCTTTTCCTATCCAATTCTTCTCCCAATCTACCAGCAACCTTTTACATATTATTTATTTTAAATATTATTTGTTTGCATTATTTAATATGATTGTAAAATTATTGTGCTTTGTATATTACTGAATTGCATTATTTAGTTTCATTATAAATTATTATTATTTATCTCTTATTCTTTCTTCATACTTTATTCTTTAGTGCATTGCAATGTTTATTTTTCAATTATATTTTTTCAATAATGAATGATCTTACCAAATGTTACTAAAATATTACTATAATACAAGTAGTATGCCTATTTTACAAATATACGACCCTCCCGTAGCATTACTATGAAAGCTAAACAAAAAAAAAAAAAAGTTCATGATGAAAGTGGAAATAAAAAGTGCCTATGTGTTGGTCTATTGGAGGTTGGTGTAAGTAAAGGATGGAAAATTTTGTTATTTACGTCCACAAGAGCTTCTATTATTAGTCTTTACTTTTTGGATTAAAAATATTGTATTTTTTGCGAGTCAATTTTTCTGAACCGTACATCTCTGTGGAATATGTCCACGTGAATTTAACTAGGTATGTTGTATGTACTTTAGTTTCTCTCTAATTTTCAGTTACGAAGATTTCAAAAAAAGAGAGGAAAGTAGTTTCAGTATTAATGAATAAATAATGGAATTTATTTATTTTTCTTTAAATATTTCTGCAGGCTTAGTTCTGTTAGCTCAGTTACTAATACAGATATAGATTCAGTAATAAGATCCGAACAAGAAAAGAAAAGCTTTAACTGTTTTGCAGAGAGATCTCATAAAAGAAACAAAGATGAACAAAACAGTCTAAACTGCCAATTTAAAATAACAGCTGATACGAAACTTTAAAAATAAAGGCTAAATAAACAGTTGCAAATATATATTTTATTATTACATGGGGCAAGACATAAAAATTCGATTTTCATGGAGAAAAATAAAATTAAAATTCGAACCCTTTTACTATAATTTAGGCTAATTCTTTTGCAAGTTTCTTTTTATAAGCAGCTTATGTATTTTATTAATGTTTCCATAAGTATTTGTGCATTTAATTTATTTGTAAATGTTTTAAATTAATATAATATTTAAAAAAGATAGTCTAAACGTTATTAAATTCTTATCGAATGAAAATATATATTAATTTTTAAATAACAACTAGTAATTAAGTAGTTAATATTGTCTTAACGCCAGTTTAAAATTACTTTATTGCATATATTGTAAATAGTTTAAGTGTGTAATTTATTAGTTCTAGTTTGTTTTATTTAGTTTTTCGTAAGAACGTTTGCTTAGTTTTAGAAGAAATTCATTTGCTGTGTTCAATGTTATAGTATTTATTGTGCGCGGTTAAATGTAATTGCTTTAAAATAACTTGTTATTGATATGAACGGTTACCGTGGTTATTTAAGGCCCCCTTTAGTTGTAAAATGTCTAATTATCGCAGAAAACGCTAATAACGTCTGTATTAGAAACGATTAGAAAAAAAAAATAAAAATAGAAAGCTCAATTATAGGATTTTAGGATTTATTGGGTTGGGCTTCAAATCGTTATTTAGTAAATAATGATTTTTTAAAAACATTAATACATAAATTAATAATTTACTTAAATTAATGCAGACTTGATAGCTCATCCCACTTTAACAGACAAAAAAATTATTTATTTATGAATAACATGATCATTTATTAATACTTTGTTAATATACGTATTTTTTCAGCGGTCCCCTTTGGCTTAAATGAGCTTAAATTCGGCATGCATAGTCGTTTTCTATGTAGAACAATATCATAACAGTGGGGATAAATTTCAGTCAAAATTTGAGTATGCCCAAATGTTTTTTACGATTTTCGTGGTTTTCAGGATATGGCGCACCTCTCAATCCCTCCGAATTGAATTAGAGGATTAAAAATTTGTATTTGAAATGAGTTGGTGTTAGAGAAGTACCTTTTGGAAATCCCAATTTTTTTTTCCTATTCCTTCCATCTTGATATTATCATTCTTATTTTAAAACATTAAAAATATCTAATATAACTTATTTTATTATATAATAATTAGTAATCATTGCACTCCTCAGTCAACTCAGAAATTTATATAAAATTATCCCATTTATTTGCATTCTTTCATATATCTTTATATATGCTGTTTTTAGATATGATATATGATTGTTTATATATGATTGTTTTTATCAAACAATAGTTTTATTTAAATTTTATTTTATTTTTTACCATTTTAAATATATTATAAAATATGATTTTCATTCTGATTGTTTTTACATTTAGTTAATTAATTTCTGCTGTGTATAGGCATTAAAAAAGTAAACATTTTTTAAAATAAAATAGTATCCTGCATATTTCTTCTTAACTACCTAGCATGTCTCAGGTTTTTTTATTACCATATTTTATAAAACCGATCTTACTCGTTACCATCTTCTTTTGATTATATTTTGCAAAGTTCACCTTTGGAAAACGATATCTTGTGTAATATAAATTTAATAGGTTGTGTAAAGGTTCAATCTTTTAGTGGAGGTTGAGGGGAGATTGATTTTCAGCTGATTGCCCGCTCGTCCTTACGGTCAGTGCCTCCTGCACTCGCTACTACAAAAACCGGCTCCATTTCTTCCTTTCAAATTACTCTTGCTTAGAGTTTTGATTTTAATTAAGCGATAAAATAATGGAGATCCGTATAATAATAAAATTTGATTAATTTGTTACTATTAGGAGATTCCGAAACTATGTTTTAAGTATCTTTAATAGCAGTCGATAACTAACCTGTCATCGTATAGTTAACGAGGGATTACAGGGGATATGCTGGGAATAAATCTATTGGTTGTTGATTCTTATAGGAAATGCCATCCTGGTTATGTTATACCCCTCAAAAAGAATCAAAAATGTCTGACAAATAACAGCCGAGAAAAAAAACAACAGAAAATTAACTTTCATTAAATTTATTTTTGTTTATCTTTCAACTATTTATTCGCACCAGTCTAACAGAAGTGTAACAATAAGCAAATAATATGGATATAACAGATATAATTGGTAGGATAGGCAGAGGAAGGATAGTTTGTCCTTTCAGAAAAGGATATCCCTCATCCAGCTTCTTTTTAGCTTTCTCCTAACGGTTTTGTCAGCCCTAGCCATATCGTATGTTTTGATGCCCGTGAAGTTCATTATGAAAATGGGAATGAAGAGTACGTATGTGTTGGTTATTTTCATGAGCATTACTGATGTGAATAATATTTATAACTAAATTTCATTTGTTGTTTTTCATCAAACAAAACCAAAAATTTAACAATTTACAACAATTAGTTATTTCATTAAAACAATTCAGCAATGAGTCCAAGATGCGTAGCGCTCTCGAAACTTTTGACGGTTCCTAGCGACACTGTCCAATTTGCATTAGACTTTCCCACATGCAACAGCAAACATAGCTAACAGTGTATGTTTTATTAATCATTGAGATTCCAGGTTTCATTGTTTAAACAAATTAATATGGAATATCAAGATTACGAGTACATCATATAAATAATAAAATACATATTTCGCATACTTTTTTTTTTGTTTTTATACATTCTTACCTCTCTAGTCTATCAAAGAAATTAAACAGCATTAATTATCCTTATAAATACTTGCTAATTATGTCAGCAGGCAATACGATTGATTTTTAGTTTTTCTCTTCATTTGTTCTTCGTTTGATAGGGACAAGGAGTTCTGGCTCGAATGTTTCCTAACACCGAATCTGGGCATACACTTATATACAATATATAAACATTATGAATAGCAAGTCTACAAAACTGTTTTTTTTTTTAATCCAAAAAATACAGAATTTAGGAATAATCGAGAGAGCCATTTTTTTACTCTTTTACTTTATTTTGTTTTTCTTTATTTTCTTATAGGGTCTAAAATAGGGATATATGCTTTCAAAAACTTTTAAGTCAATTCAACTCAAAATCAGATTCACTTGAATAAAAATTAATTTCACGTTTATAAAATTAAATTCTCTGTGTAACAGTGCGGTTAAATTTTGAATGATACAAAAAAAAAAAGATGGTGAGTTATAACTGTGTTAATAAGAACATTTAAAAAAATTACTATAGAACACGGGATATTTTGTAAAATACTCATAAGACATTTCTTGTGTCAAATAGCGTGCGAAATAAGTTAAATACCAAATTCAAATAGAGACAGTTCAAAAACCTGGCAGTTTAAAAGAGATCATTCCATCGAATCTAACGCTTTACGAAAATTTTTGGAGGCATCATATCCTCAACGATTAAGGAAATGATCGGGTATCGGTCATATATATATATATATATATATATATATATATATATATATATATATATATATATATATATATATATATATATATATATATATATGTATATATATTTTTTTTTTTTCGGTTGGCTCTACAGACCTTGTAGATCTTTGGCCGCCTGAACCAGCCTTCTCCACCTCTGCCTATCTTGGGCCATTGCTTTCCAGTTTGCTGCATGCAGCTCTTTCGTATCTTTGTTGATCCTATCTATCCATCTGGTTTTTGGCCTTCCACGTGGTCTCTTGCCAACTATTGTGGCATTCATCGTTGTGAAAAGGCGTTCTGATGGATTGCTTCGAGCTACATGCCCCGCCCATCTTAACCTCCTTGCCTTCATATCATGAGATATTGACTGACCAGTTTCTGTAAGTAGTTCTTTATTGGTCTTTCTTCTCCAGGATTTTAGATTCTGATCCCATATCGTTCCGGTTATCGTGCGGAGGACTTTCCTTTCAAATCTCTCGATTCTGCTTTCTTGGGTGCCGGTTAGAGCCCAGGTCTCGCAGCCGTACATCAGAACTGGTTTTATCACAGCATTGTACACCCTTAATTTGAGATTTCTGGAGATTTTTCGGGATTTCAGTACTCTTGACAGAGAGAAGAAAGCTCTATTTGCGCTTGTTATACGCTGGTCTATCTCTGTATGCTGGTCATTGACTGAGGTTATTGTGGAGCCGAGGTATTTAAAGCTGTCTACTTTCGGGAATGTTCTGCCATCCACGCAGATACTATTGTTGGGGTGGATTTTTCGGCTAACTATCATGTATTTTGTTTTGTCTTCATTTATTTTCAAGCCGATTTGCTCTGCTTCTCGTAACAGAGTCTTAGCAAGTCTCTCAATGTCCTCTTCATTGATTCCAAGGACAGCTATGTCGTCCGCATACGCTAGGATTTTGTGTTTCATTCCGACGTGCACCCGGAACAGCATCGGCGAGAGTCCATCCCCCTGCCTCAGACCTGTTCTAACTTCAAAGGCTTCAGACACATCTCCTTGTATCAGTACTCTGCATTTGGGGTCGTTTGTACACGCCTTCGTCAATCTCACCAATTTCCCGGGAATACCCAGCTCAGTCATGATTTTCCATAGGCAGTTTCTGTCCACGGAATCATAGGCTGCTTTGAAATCGACAAATAAGGCGTGCACATCCTGCTCTACTTCCCAACGTTTTTCGAGTACCTGTTTTAGGATAAAGATCTGGTCTAGCGTGCTCCTTCCTCTTCTGAATCCTGCTTGGTGGTCGCCTATTATATTTTCATAGTGGGGATATATCCGGTTTAGCAGGATATTAGTCATTATCTTATAGGCGACCGGAAGGAGTGCTATGCCTCTGTAGTTACCACAGAGTCATAGCATTCATACATGGACCCCTTCTTTAGTATAGGGCATATTAGACCTGTGTTCCAAGCCTCCGGTATCCTTTCCTCCTCCCATATTTTCTGGATTAGTTCTAATAGCTTGGTTCTTAGAATTTCACCTCCATCTTTAAAAAGCTCTGATGGTATGCTGTCCAACCCTGGGGCCTTTCTTCTTTTAAGCCTGTCGATAGCTATTTCCACATCCAGAATGTCTGGTTTTTCAACCTCTTGCGGGTCGAGGTCTTCAGCGTGGTCCATGTCTTCTTCGTTTGTGGGGTTCCCTTGGTTGAGAAGCTGCTGGAAATGTTCTTTCCAGATGCTTAATACCTTTTCTTTTGATGCCGTCAGTTTGCCATCTTTTTCTCGCATTTGCGTGTTTCTCGCTTTATATCCTACCCTTTCTTTCCTGATGTCTGCGTAGAATTCACATATATTTCCGGCCTGCCAGTTGTCCTCAATAGTTTGCAGTCTTTCTTTGAGGAATTCTCTTTTTGCTTTTCATCAGCTTTGGCTACGGAGAGAACTTTAATTTTTCTTCTTTCCTCCACTGCCTTTTCACATGCTTCTGTGAACCACTTCTTGGCTTTTCGTTTCTCCTGAATACCTATTACTTCCTTAGCTGTTTCCTTTAACCCGGTCTCTAATGCCTCCCAGTGTTGATCAACCGTGAGGTCCTCTGAGTCCAAGGGTTCGAATTTATTCTTCAGTTCAACTTGGAATTTAGCTTTTAATTCAGGATTTTTCAGATTATGGACTTCGTACCTGTTTCTTTCCACATGGTCCCCTACTTTGTTGATTCGCTTCAGCCTCTGACAGAATTTGATCCTAATCAGAGTGTGGTCCGAATCACAGTCTGCTCCACGGTAGCTTCTTATGTCTTGGATGGAGCTCTGATGTCTCTTATCTATCAGCACGTGGTCAATTTGGTTTTTAGCACCTTTAGGGCTTACCCAGGTGTACTTGTGGATGTCTCTGTGCGGGAACATCGTGCTACTGACCACTAGACCCTTAGCTGCTGCAAGACTAATACATCTCACTCCATTGTCATTGCTCGTTTCGTGAAGGCTTTGGCCTCCGATAATGGGCCTGAATTGGGGTTCTCTGCCTATTTTGGCATTGAAGTCACCTATGACTAATTTGATGTCATATTTTTGAGCCTGGTCCACTACTTTTTCTAGCTGATCGTAGAAATCATCCTTCACCTCATCATCTTTGTCTTGTATCATATACATATATCATCATATATATATATATATATATATATATATATATATATATATATATATATGTATATATATATGTATGTATATATATATGGGGGGGAAAGAATCAAAGTTAAGCAACGTCGAGCGTGTTTAGTACTTGGATGGATGACTGCCCAGATTTTGGTGACCGTCTACCGGGGAAAATCCACGCAACCTGCCACTGAAAATCCCCTCTCCCCCGGGCATGTGAGGCCCGTCAGCCGTAGGAGTGATGACTCTATCCCGTGTACCTAAATTGTGAATCGCGTTGTGGTCTCCCAGGATGTTAAATAGCCGCCCGTAGGTTTTGTCCATGGACGGTCTGCTTCGGGGAAAGAAATATAGGTCCTCTTGCGCCTGCTGACTGAACAGCCATAATCCGTGGATCTAAACCAATTTGTCACTGTCCTTGAACTCGAGAAAGTCGGTGGGAAGGTCACTGCCGAATTGCCAAAGGGACTGGCTATGGAGCAATGGGTAGCCTGCTGCTACACCATGGAAACTATGGTTCGCAGCAACGTGAGGTTGGGTGACCCCCTCCAGGCTGTCTGAGCTCCCGCAAGCGATAAAATGTCTGTAAGAAGACCACATCGCGCGGCCAAAGATCTTCATGGTCTATAGTGCCAACCGAAAAAAAAAAATATATATATATATATATATATATATATATATATCAATATTTTTGTCCGATAGTTAGAACTCGATATATCGTAATACCGATCTTAAAATTTGAGTATCGGAAACCGATATTTTTCCAAAAAAATAATTAAATACAAAAAAAAAAGTCTATGAGATTTATAAGTTTGATAGGTTTCAGTCATTATTAATTCAATTGTGATTTTCTTTCTTTTTTTTTCTTAATTTAATTCATTTTTCGCTAGTTCTTATTGTTGAGTCTTTTTAATAATAAAAGTTATTATGTGCTTTTATAGGTCTTTAGTAATTAGTTCATTATTGATTTTCTTCCATTCTTTTTATTTTAATTATTTTATGTCATAGCAATTTAATTAATGGTTTCTCTAGTTCCTTGTAGGTAATATTTATTTATTTTTTATTTACAAATAAAAAATAAATTAAGAATTTATAATTTTAAGGTATTTATGAATATTTAATTGTTGCTATTAAAGCTATTGCAAATTTAAGCCTTGGCAATATACATTACCCTATCCTTCAATTCAATTTAAAAACCCTCTTCCTTTTGTGCTTTCAATCATTAAAGTCATCGCGTCCCGATCTATCGAAATATCGATAATTTTGATTGACATACCGAACTGCTATTTCGATATAATTGAAAACTCGCTGAGATATATATCGATATTTTTATTCGATATTTACATCTCAAACCGTTGGCTGACTTGAACACAGCCACTACAGATTGTATCACGAACCCACCACACCATAAGTTTTTTGTTTGCCGAACGCGCCGTTCTTTGTTAATTTTATTATATATATATATATATATATATATATATATATATATATATATATATATATTTTTTTTTTCCTTTTGGAAAAAATATCGGTTTTCGATACTCAAATTTTAATATGAATATTACGATATATCGGCTAAAAGAAAAAAAAAAATTAAACTCTGCCATTTCAGAAGAACAGATACTTCTAATATTTTAAAAAAATGTTATTATTCTGCTGAAACGTTCTGAAATGCTATATTTTTAGATCAGTTATAAATAGGCTCGTTCGACATTAGATTTTGGGGGGGGGGGTGTTCCTCCAAACAGTTTTACCAAAACCTGTGCAACATCCTAGAAGTTATTTTGAAGTAATTTTCTTTAGTTATGTTTCTGGTTCCGGAAAATCGTTCTATTTGTGGGTTCAGATAGAATAGAAAAATAATCGAATTTCTGAATTGTAAAACATTTTTTCTTTTTTAAATAGCGAAATTATTTAGCATATAGGCGTTTGTCTAATTATTGCATAGTAGAGAAAACATCAACGCTCTATAGTTCTAATATATAGTTTATTAGTATTAATGAAATTGTTTTCATCCATAAAAATGAAATTGGTTTCGTTAAAAAACATATATTTCGAGCCTCCAAAAAAGCTTTAAAAGTATAATAATCAAACAATCATATAATAGCGGCGTTAGACCTGCTACGTAATTTTAACGATGATTTCACATTTAATTAAGAATTTTAATTTTTTAACATATTTAACATCCAACTCAGGTGTTGAGACAGAAATAATGTAAGATGCTTTCAGTGTCATTTTTTAACGTTCATATCTTCGCTTCTATAAATGCTAGAAATTAATAATTGGTATCATTTAACAAAGAAAATTTGGTATTAAAGATTTTTGAATATAATTTAAGGAGAAAGTATAGCAAGCGAGTAAAATTGATTTGCAACATATGACTGGTTCTTCATTCACGAGGTTGCTATTTTATAATTACATATTCTTCTTTGCACTTCTCATTCATGCACTTTGAGTAATTCTGCGCCTTTAAAACTCCGCGGGTGTTTGATAGGCTTTGCATCTGTCCAATTTTTTTTATATTGATTGTACGGAAAATATACTAAATATATCGTCATTGCATCATTGAAATGATTTATTCAATTCTTAATAATTAACTGAAGAATATTCAATTGTCAAAATACTTAACAACACTGAAAACCTATATTATTTTTCTCAATCTAAAAAGTCACAAGATGTATAAATGCATTTGCGCCTCAATGCCTCCTTCGAAACAAGTGAAGTCGATTTTGAAAATATTTCTGCAATTTCTTGCTAGCTTTAAAATGTATTGATTATTATTATTTTTGGTTATCTTTACTCGAGCGAAAACAGATAACTCTTATTATTTCGGAGTATAGTTTAAAATTTTGAAACTATATCCTAGTTTATAAAGAAATAAAGAATATGCATTTAAAACTAGTGAATATAATTAATATATTTTAATAAATTAGTAAATTAGTTTTTAAAAATTTGATATAATATACTCTATACTACACTGTATTATATATATATATATATATATATATATATATATATATATATATATATATATATATATATATATATATATATATATATATATATATATATATTATTATGTAATTTACCGAAAGGTTTCCTTAACGCTTTACTTGATGGATAAATTTAAACCATCCCGTTCCATTAGTTTCACATCCACAGGTAACTCACCTTTAGGCCGGATGCCATTACACTTTTGTGATCAAAGCCATTTACGCTTTGATCAAGAATTGTAGAAAAAAAGAAGATTTTTTTTTTTTTAAAGGTCCCTGAAAACAAGAGCGAAGTTCTACTTCTTCGCTGTATATTTCATAGGGTTAAGGTAAATACTTCATTACTAGAGCGGTAAAATATATTTTTTACTCACTGTTGAGTCTGTGGTCTGAGGCGCAGAAGCTGCGAAGCATAATGTCCAGATTATCGCCATCTGTAAAATAAAAATGAAAGCATTATAATTTTTAACTTCCTGTTGAATAACGATACATATAATTATTTTTATTATTATTATTTTTCAGGTCTAATTATTATCGAACTATTATTGGAAGTGAAACATATTCCATTGCTTTATTTGTATATAACATTCAGAATTTTTTATGCATATATTCATTTTTATATGTCTCTTAAGCTATGTCCACACTGGTAGATTTTCGATGCGCTTTCGATTTCTATATTGCTACTTGACCCTCTCATACCTTGAAATTTTGAGTTCCTTTTAGAAATTATTTCATTATTACCACTTGCTAATTCATTCGTCACATTTTTTACTTCCTTGTAAAGGAATTAAATTAAATTTAGTAAAGGAAGTATTGTATTCGCGAAAATTTTCGGTTTTCAGATTTCAACGGAAATACCCATTTTTACCATCCCTGAATCCATTTTGACTAGTTTCGTCATGGAGTCTGTACGTACGTTCGTTCGTACGTATTTCGCATAACTCAAAAACGGTTAGCCGTAGAAAGTTGAAATTTTGTATTTAAAATTTTTGTAAAATCTAGTTGTGAACTTCCCTTTTTGGTTACTGCTTGATCACCGGAAGTAGTACTTTACTTGAAGGTCATAATTGATTTTTATCAAAAATGATATTAAAATACTATGCAAAACTTCTCAAATTTAGTATTTATAACTTATGTATTGATTTAAATAACATATTAGATTTTGTCTAAATTGGAAAACCGGAAGTGGTACTTTATTTGAAGCTCATATTAGACTTTTGTCAAAAAATATATTAAAATATAATGTAAAACATCTCAAATTTGGTAAATAGGACTTTTATATCGATATAAATGTATTTACTAGATTATGGTTAAGATCCGTGAGCGGAAAAGGGTACTTTACTTGAAGGTCATAATAAGCTTAGATCAAAAATTATATTTAAATTAAAAGAGAAATCATATGTTCGGTAATAAAGGTTGCAAACGCAATTTGGTTTCCAATCCAATTTAACATTTTTAAGTGTTAAAATTGAGTCTAAAATACTAGTTTTCCTCCCCATTGGTGAAATCAACAAGAGAATAAGATATTAGTTAAGTGGGTTTTTCCGCTTAAAATGTCGAAACTGTCCATTTCTAATGCTTTTACCAATGATATTGACAGTTTTATTGTTGTCATGGAACATGACAGATATTTCCAAGAAATATCTTGGAAACTAGTTACATACTGAAGGAAAACGACATATAATAACGGAATGAGACCTCCAGTGACAAGAGTGTTTAACGAGGGTGGGTGGAAATCTTCAAAAGACACGGATAGGCCGGTACCTATCCGCGTGTGGGATTTCTACCCACTAAAACCACCTCCCTACACCTCTATGATCAATATCAATATGAATGTATTTTCTAGATTTTGGTTAAAATTGGTGAGCCGAAAAGGGTACTTTACTTGAAGGTCATAATAAACTTACATCAAAAATTATATTAAAATTAAATGGAGAAATCATATGGTTCGGTAATAAACAAACGCGATTTTGTTTGAACTCTAATTAAACATTTTTATTACTTATTTTAACTGTTAATATTGGGCATATAATACTGGTTTTCCTCCCCATTTGTGCGTTGAACAATTCTGCAGCAGAAGAATAAGATATAAGTTATGTGGGTTCTTCCGCTTAAAATTTAGAAACTGTCGATTTCTAATGATTTATATTGACAGTTTTAATGTTGTCACGAAACACGAAGAAATCTCTTGAAAACTAGTCACCAACTGAAAAAAAACCGACATATAATAACGGAATGAAATCTCCAGAAACAAGAGTATGTGTGTGTCAATAGATGGGTGTCGCGACGCCGAGTTTCTTTTTTGAGATACTGAAATTTCGGAAATTAGTAACCAAATTGAGGATCACTTTTTGAGCCAACGATTTATAGTTTAATAGGAGTACAAGGAAGTCATGTGTTTTCCACATCAGATATTTTTTAACACATAATTCATTTGTAATTATCCCAAAACAAAATATATTTTATATTACTTTCTAATTATAATTAATCGAATTTATATTATTCATTATTAATTAATCAGATCAAAAAAAACAAAAAAAAAAAACAACATCTTTACTTGGTAAAAAATTTGGTAGGTTGGAGAGAATTCAAACCGCGTAATCAATTCCAAGAGTTTGATAGTCTTAGTCTACCCATGATTTACAAGTTCATTTAATAATAATATGAAAATAAGTACTTAAATGAATTTTTTTTTTATTCAAATTAAATTTTTCTTTTGAAAAATTGTAGGAATATTTTAATTATTAATTTAAGTAAATATTCGTTCTTCGCCTCCTTGTTTTTAACTTTAGCCTGGATTGCACGGTGCAGAGATCCAACATTCAGGTCGGAGGAACAATATTAAACAGGTCTGCTATGATTCTAGGGCTTGCAGACGACGTCGATATAATTGGAAGGACTTTTGGAAAGATGAGAGATGCCTTTCTTGATCAACAAAGGCTCGTTATAAATGAAACAAAGATCAAGGACGAAATCCATCGTCGAATAATATCTGCCAATAGGTGTTACTTTGGACTTCAGCGGTACCTTAAAAGTTGTAAAATATCCTGGACCATCAAGGTTTGTCTATACAAAACATTCATCAGACCTATGTTGACCTATGCATCGGAATGTTGGACACTTCCTAGAACCCAGAAACTAGCTCTTGAAAGATTTAAACGTCGAATCCTCCGAAGAATCTACGAGGCGGTCTGTAATAACGGAGACTGGAGGCAACGCAATAATACCGAGCTGATGGTTCTTTTCAATGACACCAACATTACCACTGTGATTAAGCTAGGTCGACTGGGGTGGGCGGGACATCTGGGGAGAATGGTCAAGGACCAAATCCCGAGGAAGATGGCTGTGCGGACTGAGACGGGTCGAAAGGTTGCGCAGGGCTGACGGTGTGACAGATGACGCTCAGTCCATCCTGGACATTCGGAACTGGAGAGCAGTAGCACAGCGGAGATATGACTGGAGTCGATATTTCAGGGGGCCTTGCTCCCTTGTGGAATGTAGCGCCAGTTAAGAAGAAGAAGAAAGATTCGTTCTATCGAATAATTTTAGAAAATATATAAGTATATTAAGTAATGCTAAATATAATCATAATGCAATATTTTGGATTGCTTCCACAAGTCTTCCACTGTAATAATTATTAATTTTTATACAATAATATCAATTATAAATTTATAAAGAGATTATATACAAATTTCAATTACACAAGTCCTCCATATCGATTTCGATCATTTTTGTAATAAGCCCATAGTACTAGGCAAAATAGTAACGCGGCCACAGTGGACGCTCTTTTGGCTTTTCTGCCAGTTGTATGAAATCGGTTCGTCATTCGCCCGATTGTAATTCCAGTGCATACACTTAGGCCAGGCTTAGTGAGAGACTTCTTCGTCACCTATTTTAACTTCATGTAAAGGCTACTTCGTTACAGAAGGAAGATATGGATATGGATATACATGAAGATTCCTTCAGACCCAGACGATTGAGGTTCCTCAACATTAGAAAGCCTGAGAAGAAGGAGATCGTTAACTATAAATTTAAGTAATATACTAACAACCAATATTAAGTGAACTACATTATATTTTAGATGCATACTTATGTATTGGATGTTTATATTTTGTAAATTATTTGTCGTTAGTTTGAAAAACAAAATGTATACTGCGATCTTCCAGACCATTAAGTCATTAACCAATTATTTGGTAACTGTATTCTAACCATCCGGCATTCCTCTTAGATCGTTATAATATACTCCGAAGTGGGTGGGAACCTAGACTCCCGAAAAGATGAGGATAGATCGAGAGAGTATGAGAAGGGAAAGTTGTTGAGGATCACGTCCGAGGCTCATTGAGGACGGTCTGGATAGGAACCTTTAAATTGTTTAGCATTTCTCCAATGGCGGCGGGTGGGGTACGATAGCCTCCTCCACAGCTAACTGTTATTATTATTCCCTCCTCCACCGCCCCCAGCGCATTTACTCCCTCTCTCCTTCCCTCCTTCTTTCTTTATTCTTGGGTTCTTTAAACGATAACGTCCAGCAAAGGATCTCTACTGGCAATTAAAGAATAACAGCCTACCTTCGCAGTAACTGTGCTCGCTGAAGTACTTCAGCAATCGACAATCTGGTCCTCTTAAGGAGAATTCAATAGACTTACGAATTCTATATACAGTTAGGTGTTTTCAAATACTATATTACTTCCCTTACTAGCTAAAGGCAGACTTTCGCTGGTATTGCCCGCCGTAGTAACTGTAAATGCCATTTTTCCTGATTTAATAATGAGTCTAGGTTATGTCTGAATTAAATTTTAACCATTATGTAAACTCCATACTAATGCGCAATTTCTACATAATGATAGCTTCTTCTACTATTTTGAATAGAAAAGAGAAGAATTGAAGGTGTATATCTGATTTTAAATGCATTGCTATGGATAGTAATGGCTGTTATTCGTACCATCATTTCAGCAATAAATATACGATATTTGTAATGAAATCAGAACAGATAATGTTTTTTTATTACGCGATTAGTAAATAAGTACTTCAATCAAAAAAGACATTTTGACTTTCAATATTTGAATTTGAATAATCATTTCAGATTAAAAATTCGTTCATTATTTACTATTAATTGGATATATATTTATATCCCTTTTTTATAGAGAAGTTTTTAATTAGTATAGTATCTAATGTAATGTAAAATGTAATGAATACTGTTATTACTTCTATCCCACAAAATTGATTGGCTGTAGATTTTTTTACATTATTTACATTTTTTTCATTTACTTTTGCCTTACATGACGAAAAAATGTTACCTCTTTTTGATCGATTACCACACCTCCTTTACCTCAATGTAGACTTTACACTAGTACTGACCATCTTATCGACTGTTGGTTGACTACTGCTTAGTTGGAATAGAAAGGGACAAATTTCGAGGTAAAAAAGATAACATAGAAGCCGTCGAAACATCAGCGTTATCATCTAAACCCTGCCGACCGTCTGATTCCATCTGGAGCGGTAAGGAGGCAATAGTATGGATGTGACGTCATACCTGAACTGCCGAGCAAAGCCTGCGAAATATGCCTCGTTCTATTCCCACAAATCAACAGTCAACTGCCAGAAGTCACTGCCAGCCGCGAAAGTAGGCAGTCTAAGCGAAAGTCTACGTAAAAGGATTCAAATATATTTCCTAGTAATAGTAGATGCAGGTAGAAGAGAGGTATGGCAATCGATCAAAAAAATAAAATAATTAAAGAAATAATTGTTTGGATATATTGGAAGATTTCGATAACTAAGTGTCAAATCCTTAATGTCTCAATGTCTCTAGTCAAAATTTTGCGTACTATGAGGCATATTTGGCTAGTCTTTTTTAGAATTTTGATATGAGATGTGCTTACGTTAATGTCTGTTTTCTTCTTTTATTTTCTCTTTAATTAAGAAATAAAATAATGTTTTTGAAATATTTGTCAATTTACGTTTTTTGCCCGTTGAATCCAAAATGTGCCAATTTTCTAAGCACATCAATTAATAGTTTTTTGTTTGTTTTTTTAAATATAGTAATCATTTTGATACTGAATGATAATGAATGAAATGAATCCACTAAATGAAGTGCATAATATGCAATTTATGAAATGAAATAATATGCAAGGTATACTATTATAAAATAGAAAATGATGTTAACAAATATTTATTCGTAATTTAAAGAAAAGAAAACACATCGTTATATTAAAATTTTTAAACGTAACATTTCCAAATATGCAACATAGAAATTAGTTCAGCATCGTTGAAACGCACCAATTTAAGTATCTTTTCGATCTGACGCTTTAAAAACTATGCATTGTGAATATGCAGTTGCATAAAATCCGGTCTCACAGAACCAATCTTAAGAAAAAATATTTTAATCGATCATTTATTATGTTGTTTTTTTCAATCACAGAAAACATGTTTTTTCAACTCATTTTATTCAACTCATGTTAAACAATATTTTAGTTTTCCAGGATTTATCCCAGTCGAACAAATCCGCTACCTAGGACTCCATCTTGATAAACGCCTTACATGGAATCCTCACACAAGACTGAAACGACAAGAAACTGCTCGAAGATTCCGATTACTGCAACACTTACTTGACAAACGCTCCAAATTACCGATTTTCTACAAAAAGCTCATTTACATCACCATTATCAGGCCTATTTGGACATACGGGATAGAGCTTTGGGGTACCACTAAACCATCAAATTCCTCCCGCATCCAATCCTTGCAATCCAAAATCCTTCGAAAAATCCTTAATGCTCCTTATTTTGTCACAAATAAAATTATCCATAAAGACCTCAATATCCCATTTGTTGCAGATTTAGCCCGAAATAGATATACCTCCTTTAATTCCAAACTCCTTGCCCATACCAACCCTCTTATTCGTAGCCTTTCATCCCCATGTATTCCTGATAATCCTCTGAGGCGTCTGAAAAGAAGATGGCCACGGGACCTTCTAAGTTAAAATAGACATTGAAGTGCTACCAATGGGTGGCTCCTTCACAAGTAATTCTCATGTCTTGTACTTCAAATTCCCATTTACTTGTTGTATTATGTAATACAGTTGTAAATTACAATAAATAAATAAAAAAAAAAAAAAAAAAAAAAAAAAAAAGTTTTCCAGGGTTTTTGAATTGGTTGTGTATTGAACATTGGACATCACCACATTCCGCTTTAGGGAAGTCTTAATTTTCACTTGAGTAATGCTAATTACTCATGATTTTATTATTTAAATGTAATGGCAATGCAACTATGTTACAAGGGTACACCCCTTTCGCGCTATAAGACGATCTAATTCATCACAGCACATAGAGCTTTGCACAATGAAGCTATAACAATAAGTCAAAAAGGTAATCTGACACTAATTACGAATGCTTATTGGACTGAATTCAATCAACTAATAATCGGAGCTCTACCGACGCCCAATTGATAACCGATTAAGTTTTAATCTTAGGTGGCAGATTCCCTCCTGTTGTAGTGCTGATGAGCAGATAAGCTGATTTCAGTGTCTAATAAACGATTGTTTCACCTTATATTAGCGTTAGAAACTACCGCAATACTAGCGAGGACAAGAAGGGATACAAAAATGATTCAATAAAGTTCTATTATTTCAATACATAAATAACAGTAAATTTATTTATTCTGTAACATCAGTCGTGGATCGGGAGAATTGGGGTCGGAAGACCCTCCTCAGTTACACCTAGCTTTAAAATGTGGGTAACTCATCTTTCATTATGCTGGGAGAAAAACTGGCAGCTGAGCATGGATGCTTACATTCCACCTTGTAATAACGTTGGACACAAAAGTACTTTTCTACCAAGCACCGAACCAAGAACATTCATGGATCGTAGTGGTACAATAATGAATTTTAATAACATTAAATTATCCATTGCAAATTGACAAGGACAGTTTGTTTTTTTTCAAATGTTTTTCAATAAACAATTTTGAAGAGTATTAATGAAAAGTTAGTACAATTAAAGGAAGAATACATAGACTTCTCCGTTGAGATTATAGGGACCTACAGAAGACCAACATGGTTGGTGGAGGGCAATGTTGAACGTCTGCTGGCAGATTGGTGGTCGAGTCCCATGTTTAACCAACTATTGGTATCAACCAGATTTAATAACTGATGGATAGGCCCAATTTATCCAATCAAATTGAAGGGTCAGTGGAATTGTTGGCGAAACACTTATTAAGGTTTTGATCGTTCTTAAGGTAAAGTAGGTTTCAATTTTTGTTTTTTTATTTTTATTTTGCATTATATTTTCTACATTATTATGACCTGTATTCCTGACAATCAAGAGTGGACTGATTTTTTATTAATAATATAAATCTTTGCCCGATTTGTGGTAGGTAAGATCGGATTCTTTAGGCATTTTGTTTTCCTCGCAAAACTCAACCATCAGAAATATTCGGAGCGACTCCTCACTCATATTGGCTCAGCGCTAAAAATAAATTACTATACACAAAATACTACAAGCCTGCCTAGAGATCATTGCATTAACTAGAAGCGCTACCTAGGCCTGGATACATTGGGAGGAATGTAACCACCTCTATTGACGCTTTCCCACCACATTACCCATCCTCTGCTTCCTGCCTTGGAATCTAAAGATGTTATTAACATCTTTAGAGAGTAGAAATATGTATAACACATCAAAAACGCAATCAAATTTATTAATAATAAACACATTAACATTTTTTTTTTGTATTTCATTAGTGTATTAACTTAACGATTACTAATTAATTTATCTTTCATAATTTATGACTTCAATATTTGTCTAATTTAATATATTCTAACTTGTAAACACTAAAACAGCATTTCTTTGGCAGGTTATATAAAAGATAAATAAATAAATATTAGATATAGCCCGTCAAAAAAGTTTAGACGACTTTTATAAATTGGGATAAGATACAGAATACATTTATTTATTGGGTAATTATTTATTTACCAATGTTACATCAAAATTAACTTTGAACGTCAATGATTTATTGGCCCTGGAATAAAACTAGCTTATTTGTTGTAATATTAATTTTTGAATGCTCTCATTATTTATTTAAATATAATTCCGGTAATGGTAAATTCTAGTTTTGAAATAAAGTTTTCCTATCGATTTTATTTGAGAAGAATTATGATTTTTTTTTCCTCTAATAAGTGTGATTGTGAAAACCTTTTCAGCATATGCATTAGTTTATTAACATCGAAAGATTATGATTTTTTTTTTACATTGATATCTGTTTTGTTTTTTACTTTAAAATATGTAACCAAGTATGCCATCTGGCAAAGTGAGTAAATAAAAGTGAGTAAGTGACGAAATGCACTTTTGTATCAACCAACTTCCTTAACTATGACTGTAACCCGTGATTTACTCTATGTTAGTTTAAATGGTAATTTAAATACAATAAATTAACAGAAAAAATCAATTAAAAAAAAATAATTCACGTATGCAGATATATATATATATATATATATATATATATATATATATATATATATATATATATATATTATTCGAAATATCTTCATTAAATATCATTAATTCGAAAAACGATGTATATATTCATTTAAAAAACGATGCTTCTACAGAACTTGTGAAAATCGTTACGTATCCAGTAAAAGAGTTGAGAGTTACGAATAGGCCCCATTCATTATCATCCACTGGACTCACTACAAGCAGCATTTTTACTTAATAACCCCAGCTCAATACTTCATTTATTCAATGATAGCTTGGAGTTACAAGCCCTAATGCTAGTTTTTAATGTAAGACTGGTATAATTTATATAGTAGTATATATACGTATATACACATACCGATCTGAAATGATTTTAGACATTTTATGTAATAATTGTAATAGGCGGATAAACCGTATCAGTTTTTGTCTTTTTTAGTTGAATCTTTGTGAAATATTAATTTTTCACTTTTATTTTTATTTTCTATTTCTTCATTTTATTGTATTTATTATTATATATTTTTTTCTCTCAGATTACTGTAGGAACATGTAATGTAGGCAATATTACTTATTAAAACCTTTCTAATTATTCTACATGGATTTATTTAAATAATATATCTTATTTTATTATCTCAACGAAATAATTCACTCATGATAATTCAATGATAATAATAATTCAATAATGATTTTAAGATTTCAATTAAAGAATTTTTTAATATCTTTTCATCAAGAAATATTTATAATATTTATATATAATAAATACAGACATATAATATTTATCATTTATGCTTTTTTTCATTCAACTATTTTAGTCTGCTTTCAATTATCATTTATTTATATATGATGTTTTCTCTACCCTAAAGTTTCATTGGCAGCAATGTAAAAAATAAATAATAAAATTAATTCAAATTAATGTAAAAACACAATGGAGTATCAAAAATAAAACAATGGTATATACAGTAAATGAATTAATAATCTTCATTCTTGTTTAATGTTTGTTCTTAGAAACGTTACGAGCTTTTTTGTTAATCTTCAATTTTAAGATTATCTTTTTATCAGTCTTCATTAATGAATAATTATCTCTTATCCAATAATTGGAATTATTTTTTTCCGCCATTTTTAAAAAATATTACTTTTTAATATTGCATTATTCATAATTTCTGTATTTTAATTTATATCTTTTTATTAACTTACTTAAAACTTGTCTTACAAGTTATATATATATGTGTATACATAGTCAGCAAGTATTTATATATATATATATATATATATATATATATGTAAGAAAATAACTGTAGGAAAATAATCTCGTTTTGTAACGAAATCTTAATATCTTGATAATTTTCACTATTGTCTGTTATTATTATTATTATTTTTATTACAGTAAAAAACTGTTAGACTAAACTATAATATGAAACCCGGTGCTACTTGCCCTTATGGCAGTTTTTCTAGTCATCACAAAATTATTTTTACTATATTGTTTTTCTCGAAAATAGTCAAAACATGAGTATTTTTCAAAAACTATTAATTATATTTAATTTGGTGAAAATTCATTGAGCGGAAAACATCAGAATTATTAAATTATTACGGTAACAATATTAGATACAAGACAAGAAAAATTAAAATTATTACATTATTCAGTGGTGTTTTTACAATATAAGTAATTTCGAAAAATAAATTATATAAAATACATTAATTTAAATTAGCAATAAATGCTATTCACAAGCAGTCGACGAAGCATGTACATAACACTTTTTTTCATTTGATATAATTTCAATATAATATTTTATATAGCAATGGAAGGATATTGTTATAGGCCAGTAGATTTCTTGATTATTATAAGACATTTTATGCTCTTGTGTTTTTCTTAACTCTATGCAGGGTTTCGTGTTTCGCTGAAAGGATATTGTTGAAATGTTGATACCTTGCTGCCTTTAAGAGAAACAGAATACAAAGAACGACCTAACTCATCTTTTCTTTCAGGAAATGAGACACGTCAGAATAAGATGGGCGGTAATCCATATCAGAGGTTTTTTTAATTTGATAGCAATGGTAGTTCATTACTAATTTTAAATCTAATTTGCTCTAAGGTTGATATTGTGAAACCTTAAAAAAGTTAATTATTTACAGCAAAACTAGCTAACTAAAATTTCGCGAATAAATTATTGGAATTACCAAATGCATTTAAAAGGCTCTGTCCGTCACTGACACCTATAGTGACAAAGTGAAGAAGAAGGAGCGCTGTTATCGTTGACAGTCAGTGATGTACAATCCAAAAAAAAAACATGTGTGGCTTGAAAGCTCCAAAAAGTGTGAAAATACAGCGTAAGTCAAAGGATCCAGGAAAAAGAAATTGTTTTGTTTGAAAGGATGTGGATAAAATATTTGCTTTTTCAATATTTATTATTCTTTTTAGTGTGGGTAAAACACAGAGCAAAATATTTTCCAAGTTGAATGAAACTCTAGGCAACCAAAGTGAGCACTGGTCATTTGTAACTAACGACAATTTTTCGAAATAAGACTAGATTAATCATATAAATCATAAACGGTTTCTTGCTATATTTTGTCTAAAGTTTATATTATGATTACAAGAATTTCGTTTTGAATCATCTTTTGTTTTTCTCTAAGAGTTTATAGTTATTTAAATAATTAATTCATAATTAATAAATTAATTATTTAGTTTAACATGTTTTATTTCCTGTTTTACTCTGAAAAATTGAAGTATTAAAAAGTGTTTTAATAAAATAAAATTTTGATTTCCTGAGCAAAAGCTTTTTTTTAATTTTTTTTTGCTGCATGAAACCTTATTCAGAAAAATAATTAAATAAGTAGAATAATAATTGCATAATATATTAAACGGATGATATATGTATTTTTTTTTTCTATTAAAAGTAGACAAATAATGTTACTGTGTCTGAGAGACCCACAAGTCGCCAGAAATCAGTTACTGGCACCTATCGCGTTGTGAGATGTTGTAATTGATCTTGATTAATTTTGGAGAAACTGGTCTTATGAGAAATTCTAGTTGATGGGACTCACTTTTGGCTTATGCTTACCCAATACTAACCAAACTAAATAATTGCCAAAATTAAAATCAAATATTAAAAAAAAAATTAAAATTATTTAAAAAATTGTTTAGCTTTATTATATATTCACACTCGTCAAAAATGTTGACAACCAATGAATTTGCTGACTAAAAATTTGGTATTGTGGCATGATAGATAGCAATACCCATGCGGCACCTCTTCCTTTCTTGATTCATTGTATACACTTAGGTAAGGTGATCCCACATCCATCTCCTTTTCAGTCTTCTGCGTGCGTTGTCAGGCATGCTGGTTGTGGCCATGATAGCATGAGAGTATAGAGAATAAGTATAAGAGTATATGAGAGAGCTAGGATGTCCGTTATTGTGAAATCATTTGTGATGGGTCCGTATATGTTTGTCAACTGCTGTCTTTTTGGCTGTCCCTTATATTTGTAAAGAGTAGGTTCGAATGGACTTAAGCAATCTAGTGTAAATATTCCATTTCCGTTATTATGTTTCAATTTTGAACATCTTGAAAAAAGTGAGTATAATACTTTTAGTCTTAGATTTAGCGTTTTTCGTTTGTTCTTGATGTGATGGCCCAAGGTCATTCTTCTGCCAAATGTCAGGCCTAGGTATCGAATTGTGTCTATCTGCGGAATTAGTACATTGTCGAGGTATTTGTCGAGGTATCTTGGAGGGAAAGTTTCTTGTCGAAGAGTGAAAGTAATGTATTGGGATTTGTCTTGATTAAGTCGAACATACCATAGTTAGCACCAGCCTTGAAGTTTTGTTGCTTTAATGTTATAAAGTCTGTGAGGCATGTGTTGTGAAGTTTTGATGTTTCGTTAAAATTGTTGCATCATATGCATACGTCGCGGTCAGAGTTTTGGTGCTGTTTGAAATATCGTAAATAAAAAATATTTGAATTATTTTAAAACAGAAAAGAAAGAATTATATGGTAATTATAAAACCAAGAATGAATAAATATTTGATTCTAGTCTTTATCGTGGCGTTCCTCCTCAAAATATTTTTTTACCGTTTTCCTCTCTTTTCTTCACCATAAGTTGAAATTCATGGGGATCGCTATATTTTTCGTTTTTTTATCTCGAATTCTTGGCACAGTTTTCGAGGTACCATTCTCCCAAAATATAGTTGGTGGTTAACCTGAAAATACAACAGATGTCACGAAGTGAGGGCAAGAGGAGGGATTGAACAGGCGCTAAACCTCAGTCCTTCAATTTCCCCAAATCGGCTTATCGAAACGTGAGCCATGTGCTAGCATGTTGCCTTGTTGAAAAAACGTTCTCTAAATTGTTACACTTGATCAAAGCGGAGTATTTGGCTTTTAAAACTTTAAATACTCTATCGGGCTGTCGAGTACAAAGCTTCGAATCAATAGGCCGGCTCGAACAAGTTGAAAGTGCAAAATCCTATTGAAGCGTTTGAGCCAAATCAAAGTGCTGTATTATGGTGAAACAACTTTTCTCTTAAAACTGCTATATATTTCTTCAGTTACAATCTTTCATGAATCATTTTATTATAGATAATGCCTTTAATTTTTTAAAGAGAATTTAGAAAATTTTATTTTTTCTTTTTTTTTCGCTTACTAAGTAACCTCTTATAACGGAACATACAAATGTCTGATAACAGACATGCATCTAGCCTATAAATTGATTACTAATTTCTTAATAAAACGGCATAAAACTAAGTAAAAACTGAAAAATATAATCAAATGAAAAAAACAACAACAATAAACAAACTTAATAAAAAGCTATTAAAAAATAAGCAATGACTGTATACATAAAAGAAAACGGGTACGAACTGCAATGACAAATATAAAATTAAATTTAAAAAGAAAAATCATTCATAAATGAAACATTTTTAATTTAAGAACAATTGCCCTAAATACATAAATATATGTTTAGTTCATTTCATAATATCTTTGACAATCTGCATCACGATAATTCTGGTTATTCTGGCTGCATCACTTGTAGATTCTGGTATTGGACGACATAAATTCATCGTGTTTCGAAAGAGAGATACTTAACATGAATTAAGAACAAATGGTAGACGATTTTTTTTTCCAGGGATATTTCAATTTCTTGGGGGATTTCAATTTTTTTTTGGTGGACTGATTTAATAAAAAGGCAAGTAATTATTAAGTGTCCATAATCGCCGCATATGGCGTAAGTATTAAGGATAAGAATAAAAATTGGATCAAAAATTATTACTCAAAATCCAAAACTTATATGAATATAACCGTTTTTAAAAATTTATGAAGGGGGGAATATCATTCTGATCTCCTCCCTCCGTCCCCCCTCTTCCCTCCTGGGTACGCCACTGAATGGCAGATCTCCTTCCCACAATGATCGTCATCATCTCACCGTCGAAAATTGAAACTTCCCCTTTTTAATCCCAATTATGAGGTAATTAGAAAATAATTGGTCGGATGAACTAACTTTTCTCGTATTTTTTTGCGGCTTCATTAAATGCTTAAATGAATACAATTTGTACAAAGTAGCCTGGGGTCTTAACAATTTTTGTGGCCATCCGTTTATCTGATATTTATTTTTGTTGTTTTAGAAAAGAAAAGTTTAAAGATTAATCTTTATTAATCTCTATTAATCTTTTTCGTAAGGAATGTTAGTTGTTATATCCTTGTAGTCTGCCGTGAAATCTTTTCTGTGCTAACATAAGTCGTGTGTTCGTTGACTGAAGATGAATATTTCTGTAATTATTTTTCGTTATCACTTGAAAATCACTTATTAATCGAATAAATTCTAATAAGCATTTCACACCAAATTAAAGAAGAGCTACAATTTTTATTATATTGATTTTTTTTGTTTGGCCACTCTGTTTTGAAGCGATCGCGAGTCGAAGTCGTGAGGCAGAATATCCAAATCAGTTTTGGATCAATTCATTTGAAATCACCCTGTCTGAATTATTTTAGCTGCTAGACATTTTCGATTTTTGTACAAGTTATTCTATATCGTTTTGTGAGATTAAAACCAAGGACATAATATTTTTCAGGCTCATACTTTTAATTTTGGAGTCATTTTAATTTAGTTTCGCAGGTGAAAACAAGTTTTGGGAAAATTTCTCTAACTCTTGTAAGTATGCTGATATAAAAAAAAAAAAAAAAAATAAATCACTATAAGAATGTGCAATAAATCTTTTGTCCTCACAATACATCAGATAAGTAGTGAGGGGAGTGCTTGACTAATGCACAATAATCGTCATAAAACGTGACTATTAGCGCTGTAAAAGTGTACTGAGGAAGAGAGACTCTTTTTTTTTTTTTTCGTGTAAAATTTTATCATTTTACTCCTTGCTGTAGAAATTTAAATCTTGAAAACTTTGTTCTTTTTTTTTTTATATGAATTTTCAAATATAGCCTAAAGTCATTTTCAGCAATATTTCTAGTTCAATACGTCAGAAAGGACCGAGTGTAAAATTATGAAACTATTACAGTTTATACCCCTATGTGATAGAAACATATGTCCGTTTCATGCCAATGTTCCAGAATTTTTTAACTACTTTCCTCACCACTGAGGTGGTGTGTTGAGGGGACGAAAAAAGCAGAGCACATCCTTTTCATTATTTTAGTTTTTGTTTTGATATCTGCAATATTGCTAGAATTATTTATATTTTAGTAGAGGCATTTTCGTAAAACTTATTTTCAGGTTCGAAGAAAATTTATAACTCTGGAATCAGTTGAGTCTCAGCCACCAAATTTCGTATGCTCATATTGTAAAGAAGTATAAACAATGTCAGTCTTATAATGTTACATTGCCCCTTATGAGATATTCCGCTTTAAATATTGCAGATTGACTTTTGGCCATGTTTAAGAATTCTTATAAAAAAAAAAAAAAAGGACAAAGTTTTCAAGATTGATTTTTCTAGAGCAAGTAGTCTTTTCCTTAGTACACGTTCAAAGTGCTAAAAACCACGTTTTACGTCATTTTTTTGACAAAATAAATTCGTGAGCGCGCGATTTTAATATCGATCCTTTTTTCATATTCGGCACCTTCAATAATCTAATAACAAACATAAGTATTAAGAAAATCCGGAATGTTAAAATAAATCAAACCATGAATTTTATTTTTCAAGGTCAAAAATAAAAGTCATGATATAACTTTTATTTTCAGATGCTAAATATAAAAATCACATGTTGACTTTTATTCACTAGGATGTAAAAATAAGACTCAATTTCAATCCCTGCTTAAAATTTTATTCCACTACCGCAGATTGATGGGCATCTCTGTTTCGATAATAGTTTAGCTATACGTATGGGTTTGTTGTGTGAAATTTTCCTCTTTTAAAGCATGTATTAAATTTTGAACTGCCTTGTGAATACAGAACGACCTTCTTAACTGTGGTAAGTGCCTGAACTAATTCATATACATAAGGGCCAAAATTGCAGGAGTCCGAGCAACAAGTGGTAACTATGATTTGATAAAGGACTTCAATGGCAGCCGAAGCCCCTAACGACGGTGCCTTCCCCTCTCGTTGAATTTCTAATGGACTCTGCTTAGGGAGTCCTTTCTAACTTTTCACTCGTCTTCTCGCCTCCAAACAAGTCAAATTCGATTATAAGCGTTCCTTATTATTTGCTGTAATACCGATTACTTGGAACAGAACCCGCGGCCACTTTCACGTTAATAGGGTCAATCATTTTGTGGTTTCGTTGTTCCAGCTCTCGTCTTATTTAAGAATTGCTAGTTCATGATAGTAAATAAATATTAAAAGGAATCTGTAGTCTGTAGTATATATATATATATATATATATATATATATATATATATATATATATATATATATATATATATATGTGTAGTACCATCATTAGTTTCCTGTGCTATCTACTGAAAAATGGCTTAGGGGCATGGATAGTAGCGAACTCAAGGAGAGATTGTTACTTTTCTCCTTGACGCCACGACAGTACATACCTTCTATTCCCATTTAAGAAACGCTTATTTCATTTAAAATAGTTTTAAATTTATTTTATAAATTTTATAATAAAATAGTTTCAATGTTATGCGAAGCGACCGTTGAAAAGGGCTAGTGAAGCTGTTAGTAATGAACGAATCTCTATAAAGTAAATAAGTACTGAGCCGACTGGTAAACGAACGAGGTGTTGGTGGGCGTATTTAGTTAGGAATGATCATACGGATTTGATTTTGGACGGTGGTCGGTGGTCGGTGGACGGAGGTTTGTAAATGGCGATTGGTGTTACCAGCATCAAACCTTAGGGTTCGCCATGCCTTTTATTTATTTATCTAGACAATGCTAGGTGTATGAAATGCGAGCTGTGCAGACGGCCACGCACAAATCATTACTCGTGTTCCGAATTTCCATGTTATCCCAAATGGACCAACTTAAAAACTTAACGAACACTAGACCAATATAAAGTAAATAACTTAATCAGTTTACTTATTTTAATTAGTACCTCATGAAAGCAAAAGAAGGTGGGGAGAGGGAGGTAGAAAATGACAGAGATTTCTTGAATCTTTATCTAAGGATGTTAGAAGTAGGCAGGTTGTTCAGCACAGTTTTCCAATCGCCTGATCCTCTAACCATTGTGAGCCAATTACTTAATTGTGCGGTAATTAAACATGCGTTTATCAAAGTTCGCACCCTGAGAATGTCCACTTATTTTCTGTCAAGATAAAATTTCGTGTATCGAACCGAGGCACTATTTTTTTTCTTTTCTTTTTCAATTGTACCGTTGTAAAATGCAATATAAGAAGTCTATGATTGCCTCAAATTCTCTGAGAGATGACGTATTAGGCTTTTATTTATATGTTTTTTTTTCATAATCGAAATCCGCCAACCAATATTAAGCTGTTTGTCTCTGACATTCATTTCCTTATTTTTAGTCTGGAGAAAGCCTATGATATTTGTCATTGATATAGTCAGTTGAATGATGTTGCACTGTGATTGTGCAATGAAATAATGGATAGGATGTGGAATATCTTAGCAGATTTTTTTTGGTTTAGTTTTTTTTTTTTTTTAGCTCTATTAATACTAAGCAGTGCTAGCATAGTTTTGTGAGTAAAATATGAAGAATTTTGTTTAAAATTCAAGAGGGAAATTTGAAATCTAATTATTTCAACCCCTCTGGAAATAATATTCCTTTTAATTATATAATTAAAAATGTTTCATTAATTAAGGAATAACTAAAAAGTGATAGACTTTGTTTTCGTCTGTTGGTTTCATCCCCTATGTTAACATGTATTGATATTTTTGAACAATATTATTCTTAGGCACAAATTATTCTTAAAATGCACAAGGTGCGAACAAAAGATGATATGGGACGAGCAGGTAGGTAGAAAGGTAACTGACAGGCGACAGCAGATGTCACCACAACCTTTACCGGCATATATAAGAAATAAGTTAATTTCAAAACCTACCGAGAAGTGGGCAGTATGACAAAGGCAAGAGATGGTCCGTCCAGAAAGAGGTAATCAATTTGAGGAAACCTGTTAACCTGGGATCCCGATTGGCATACTGAAAAAACGGTGGAGGCCTGGGAAGGACAAAATTCGATTAGAGGATACTAATGGATTCGAAGCGATCATCCCACTTCAGACGGGAACTATACACTGAAATCCCAGAATTTCCTCACTCTATGGAACTAGTTGGCCAATCACGAAAAAAGTATCGCCCAGAGCCGGGGATTCTAACCAATCAACAATCTCTTCGACCCCCTCCTAGTAAGAACAGGCAAGAAAGGAGGGACAGAAGCCGAAGAAGAGGAAAAAGACACTTCTTCTCTGATTTCGCTTGAGGGCCGACTTCGAGGAGGACAACTACCTTCGCCTCCGGAAAATAACAGACGCTCTTAAGATATGTAGGGGAACCCGATGGAGAGATGCTGAAAGACCATCATCACCAATTATTACAGATAAGAAATTTATGTTAGAACAGTTAATGGCTAGGTCCAGTCTGAATCATTCGATGATTAACAGTTTATTGTAACAGTTTATTATTTTAATTTGATGAATAAAGATAAATGTTAGGAAGGAGGTTGTTCTTTAGTAGCCATACCCATTATTAATTTGAATATATTTCATTAAGTATGATAGCAATAAATTTGATTAGCATTATGGTTATTAGCATTATTAAACTTAGGAGTAGGAATAATATCTTGGTTAATTATTAAATAATGGTAATCACAAATCAGGCCCTTGGAAAGGTATCCAATCTAGAGGACAATACAAGTAATTCATATTGACTAATAACATGATTTTTGCGATAATCCTCAATGATTGCCCAATCGCATCCCTATATACAGATTAGTATATTATTAGCAAAAATATATATCAAACTCAACCTAGATAAAACATATCAATGTAATACTAAAGCTCATTTGTCTCTAAAACAGCCAGGAACGTGTTAAAAATTCATTTAAAACTTCACTTCTGTATGATATTCAGTAACATGTGATAGATTTTTTCTGCTCCTGAAAATTTTTGCAAAGTGGAGCTGATCGTGTTTGCAACTGAAGCTATTCATATCATTTACGCAGTGTAGGGTTTTCTTTTTTTTTTTTCAATCGCTATAAAAAGATAATTTTATGAAATTTTATGGTACGTAAATATGCAGAGGTAGGATTATTTATTATTTATAAGCGAATTAGGATAAATATTTTCGATGGTAAAAATATAACATTAATTATTTCAAATTTTGGTAATGTCATGGAAAAACTAAATTAATTTCTGTAGAATAAGTGAAGATAAATCTCCAAAAATTATTCTTTTATTGAAACAATAAATTGTTACTAACAATGTTTAGGGGCAATTGTCCCATCATCAGGTCACCTCTGCAATACATCATACATTTCTCAAGTTAATAATTATACGAATAAACTGTTGTTTATTCCTTAAACATAGTTGTAATATATTAATGAATATAATAATTTAACATATATGGTATGTCAAATTCGGCTTTATAATCTGCTCTTTTTGTTTCATTATAATATCCGCACATGATATTTTGTCTAATTCATATATATATACTTTTAAATTTACAACTTATAGTTGTAATTGTGCAAGTATAGTCCTTTCATTCTCAGCAAGGAGAGTGGATAAATAATCCCAAATCTTACGTACTATATATAATAAATTGTGAAATAATGTAATTATATTTAAGGTATAAGAAATAGTTATGTCTATGGTATAATAATAACTTATAAATTGGCATGATGCATTGCAGAGGTGATCTGATGATGGGGCAATTACCACAAATCGTTATAAATAATAATAGACTGTTTCAATTAGAGACGAAATTTGGGAGATGTCACTTCACTCATTCTCTAGAAAACATTAATTATATTTTCATCATTTCATTTATAAGGGGGGCTCACCCATTTTCCCTTATGTACACTACATTCCTTACAACATTATTATTGCCTACATTATTTTTTAATAAATAAAAATAATACATTGCACCAGTACATCTCGTTTATTTACAATATTATTTATTTTATATCCGTTCTTGTTAGTGAAAATACATTGTTGTAAAGTTCGCCAAAGAGAGGTGCTGCCCTAAAAAAGCTTGACCTATGGGCTTAATTATTTGCCAACCAGTCACTGCCTATCATCGTGCTCTAGTTTATGCCTCTCCATTTTTTCAATATCTTGGAACCGTTGGAAACATATTACAATCATTCAGTAATAGAATATTCAGGAAAATCTTGAAGAGAGGAACTTGAAAGAAAAAGAACTAAAACAGCATAACTTGAAATTTAAAAACTGGCAGAAATAAGGGCGTTTTTTTACGTTGAACAATTACAAGTTTGTCGGTATCTAACCATTTGTACTCTCAAAACATAGCAGTAAGCTACCGAATTCACGAAAAAAAAAAAAGAGGGAGAGATTGTGGATAACTCCCTCAGGAGTAGAACAATAAAAAAAACCTAGTAGTAAGATTAAACATTATCGAAGAAGAAAGAAGAGAGGAAAAAAATGTCTGAAAACGGAAACCAGAAAAAGAAATTAGAAGACCATTTGAAGGAAGTTAATTTCAAAATTTCACTTTACTACTGCATTTTCTCGGCAATGACACAGCATTAGTCGCAATCAACTCAAATTGCTCATTTTTAGGTCAGCTTGCTCATCTAGTCTTCACCGAAATATCCAATAGGAAATTCGAAAACAGTCTCTTTACCTTATTTTATCCCATCGTTATAAATAATAAAAATTAAGATTGTATACTAAAACTCGTAGACAAGTAGTTGTTTATTTTATACAATCAATTTGTTTCAAGCTTACAAGATGGTCTAATTTAATTTTCTCGATAACTGATCTACAAAATACAACAAAAAACTTGTGTTTGTTAAACGAGGTTCCCACCTAGTTTATTGGTAGGTGCACCTGGTTCTGAAAAAAAAAATCACAGGAACTGCTAATTAATAAAGGGTGAAGTATCAAAAAATAGTATATTATATATCACCGACATTCTTTAATATTTTTTTATTATTATTTGTTTTTTTTCTATTTTTAATTTTTGTCACTCGCCCTCCATGATGCGGTCCGATGATCTCAGTTGTGGGAGGGTTGTGCTACCGCTATTATATTTTTTATTTCTCCAAGGCAGGAGGTTGCCTCCGGGAGACTCCGAAATGAGTTAGACGTCCTCCTGGATGATGTATCGCCTCTATAAGTTGATTGAAAGAGATGACACCCTCCTCTCGGGTGTTGGCTCATCTATTCCATCAACCAGGACATCTCCTTCTTGTCCATAGGATATTTTCCGATAGAATTGGTCTTTGTTCCCTATAAAAAAAATAAATAAAAAATGGGATTATATTTAGGCTAATAATAGATAAATTAACTCAGAATTGAGAATGTATCATTTGTTTGCTTTCATTGAACTTTGGCGGTATGGACTCTCGTATTAACAAAAGTTAGGGTCGCAGCTTTAAAGTAACAGCACTTCGTTATTGGTACGAGGAGTTTCCAGATCCAATGTTGTTACTTTGGGTACGTATTTTTGTCCATAGTTGTTCTAATCTTCATAAATGACTTCATATCAGTTCTGTCGAAGCTTATGCGAATGGAAAGGGATCAAGTATCATCTTTTAATATGAAATTGACTCATTTAAAATCCGAGGTGCTGACAGTTCTCTCCATGTGTCCATAATGTTGATTTATACCCCTCCAGTATCACAGTAATCCAGGAAGAATCAGGAAGTTCTATTTCTCGACCAATGGTTATGCTGAAGGACATAATTTGGCCAGCATTCATGCTCAACCTGGTTTATCGTCAATCTTTAATGAAGAATTACTCACTTTATGAAAGAATTGATGCATCCTACAGAACCGGTCCTCGGCTGATGTAACAAAAAATCATTATCTTCAGATCTGAATCCGGGGTCGATAGTGCTTTTATCCTAGGAATGGCAAACAATTTAATGTTATTAAACACTATACCAACTCAAATACAATTGCAGCCAGTTGTGACTAAATTTAATTTATTTTTCGCCATGTCTTCGTTTTATGCAGATATGAGGCAAAACTGTTGTTTGGTTATAGGTTTAGTTCCAAAAATTATTATTTGTGAAATAGTAATTGAGAAATTTGTGCTAAATGTCGCAGAAAAAGTACAATTAAACTTCTTTTTTTTTTTTAAATAAAATTGATATTTCTTCTTTGTTTTTAAAAAAAAAATTTTGTCTTTATATATTTAAAAAAATATATATATATTATATTATCATATTATTATATATTATATTATTATATATTATATTATTATATATTATATTTATATATATGTATATATATATATATATATATATATATATATATATATATATATATATATATATATATATATATATATAATGACAAATTGTCTTCACTCTCACACAAAACCATTGAAAACTTATATCTGAGCTTAAAAAAAGATGACGTTTAGGAAATGGTTTAGTAATATACTAAATACCACCATCACATGTTTGCTTAAATGTTACATTATTTTATCAGTAATTGGTAATTTAGGATTTTAATGAAATGGAGTTAGAACGAAATACCATTCCGTGGTTAACTGCATGCCTATGTTTTAATCAAAACATTCCAGCGGCACCGGAGTATCGAAACGCCAAAGTATTAATCAAAGAATTTAATTACCTTCGATTGCTTATTATTGAATATTACATATGCAATGTAGGGATGTATAAATAGCTCCCGACCTAACGATGTCGGGCAGAAACAGCAAAATCGGTGGCCATAAGAATATAAATGATAAATGAAAAAATTCTTTGAGCTTACGTTCAAAAATATATGATATTTCTGTGACAGTCTGAAGTAAATCTTATATAAAAACGCTGCGAACTATTTATCACTACAAATAAAAATGTACTTTTTTAATCCATAACCTGAAAGGTGTCTGGAGAGCACAACCCATAATAAATATTGACACTTCTCTTTCAAAAAGAGACAACAAGATCTCCTGTTTTTGAAACATTTGTATTTTCTGACGTTGGATGTACTGTAGTATGTGAAACAGACTCAAATTCATCTTTCCAGAAATCAGCAGTATATTTACAGGAGAACTATTTTCATTATACCAAGTTTTGTTTTTAATGAAGGCAATGGAAGAAAAACACTTTCTCCTTGCAACGGACTCTTTAAGTTCATTGAAAGCAACTGCTGACATTTCATCAAAAAATGCATAAGTTCCTAGAGTAAATAGCTGCCTTCGGGAAATGTATGAGTCGGTGGAAAAGAATGTTATGGTTGCATGGATGTCATCGTACTGTGGGATTGCAGGCAACAAAACCACCGACAAAAAAACAAATAGCAAGAATGAAAAAAAAAGATACTACAATTGTGAACTTCATAACAGTGGAAGACTGGAAGCGAAATTCACTATGCAAATTACAGAAAATAAAAAATGATACTCTGCCTTGGAAAACAGAAAAGGAAGAAATCACCTTAACTAGATTGATGGTTGGCCATACAGCCTTCATACATAGATACCTAATGAGAGGCCTAGAACTACCCTCCTGTGACAAATGCAATACACTCACAATAACGCACATTGTAACATCATGTACAGTATACACTGTACATGACGTCATTGTTATTACATCATAACGAAGACATAACGAACCTCCCAAAATAACAGAAGCGTTGAAGAATAACAATACATTGTTATTTCTACAGAACAAGTTACTAGAACATAACAATTTTTAGGAGATATTAATATGTTGAACAACATATAATTTTGGCCCGCTAATGAGCTGAAAGGATTGATGCGGATAAATAAATGAAGCTATTTTTAGACGAAAAACACATGGATTAGTACTCTAATAAAAAAAGATTTCTTAAGTCGACGATATTTCTTGCACATATTTAATCCGTGTAAATATATCAAGGATATATAACAGGACCAAAACTATTTCAATCTTTGAATCATCTCAATGTGATATGTCTAATTAGTTCACCACGGTTCATCGATTCAAAGCAGATTGGTTTGCATGAGCTTATAGGATTTCAGAGGCTACCAGTGGGCAGGAAAGAAACAATCTTCTTAGAGGGACAAAAATTGGAAAACAAATGGTCTCGTGGAGATGAGTTGAAGACGCCGGATGAACTTGCGGTGGAGGGCGGCGAGCCGGAAAATTGGAAGGCCGGCCAGATATCTCGGTGGCCGGACAGATACTTCGGAGGGCGGGCGCAGATAGTGCACCGCTTCATGCCGACGCTGGGCGGGCCACTTTTGTTAACCTTTCATTAAACTTGCTGTGCCTACTCGACCGTGCCGCTTCTCAAAGCCTCAACTCACTTCAGGGGGGTTAATATGTTCCCAACTCCCCTCTACTCTCAGCCATACTGCTACCTCCTGGTATTAATAAATGTTAACGAACCCATGTCGGCTAATATTAACACGCCGAGTTCATAAAGAAGCTTATGGCCTTATACGTTAATAGCTAAATATATTAGGAATTTCAACTTTGTTTAACCGTAGCAGTCAGTATATATACTGACCCAAGTAAACATTAAAAAAAAAAAAAAAACGAAATAAATAATATTATGGATAGGATGATATCATTGCGATTGATGATATTAATACAATAAATTAATACAACAATATCTTTTTGCATTATTCGATTTATGACTTAATTGCGATAAAAATAAAAATTTATAATCAAAACATCTGGCATACCATTACCACATTAAAGTAAAATAATAGGAAAGTTATGTGTCAGACATTTTGAACCTGCTAATACAGATCATTTACTAGGCTGTTATAGGATACCTTGTACACTATTTTATTATTATTAAGATTTTATTAAATATAAATATTATATATATTTTATTAAGCATTATTTCAGATTACAGATTTTAAACATTATTGAATACTTCTCTTAAAGGTAAAGTCCATTGATTTAAACTACTTTCACCCATATTTCTGTCAGTAATTGGATTTGATGCCGGTACCACTCCTTTTATTTTGAAGCAAAGAACTCTTCACATCCAATTTTTACGTCCTCGTAATTATCAAAGATTCGAACTTTTAAAAAATGAGCTATTGATCTAAACAAACCATAATCTGATGGTGCAATATCTGGGCTATACGCAGAATAAGGCAAAACGTTTACTTCTTGCAGTTCCGATAATTTTTCCTGGGTCAAACGAGAACGGTATGCAGGGCATTGTCGTGTTGCAAAATGGCTTGGTTCCTGTTGACCAAAGCGGGATAATTAAACGCTTAGCTGTTCACAGTAAAGGTTTGAGTCCACTGCCCTACCAATCAGGAACAACCTCAAAATGTAAAACGCCTTCGAAGTTCCACCAAATACAAAGTTCATCTGCAAGGCTTATATTCCCATTGTTGAAAGGCCTGACCAAAATGCGGCAGTATTTCGATGGATAATTGACTCTCCTTCTCAATTTATGAAACAAATTTAGGTATGAAACAAATTTCTTCGGCGACTGCCTTTGGGCTTATATCTTTTTTTCCAGTAATGTCACAGAATCACGATTTTTTCTTATGACATTGCACATGGATTTTAAAAATGTAAATGACCCTATTATGCCAACTCAAGTGACAAAGAATTAAATTATTAGTCAAAGTAAACATTGACATAAATAGTAAGAACAAAAACATTCTTAAAGAATTAATTATGAGAGTTGGAATTAAGGGTTGTGTTCATGCACAAGAACTTTGGTAACAACCTAGTATGATGGTTCTAATAATAGCGTTTAGTAAGAGTCTCTGAAGCCAAGTACCCACTAGTAGACGTGGATAACGATTTGTCTATAAAATGTCTAACTATGTTGCCTACAGACCATCTAGCGGTATATCCACACACATTCGAGGAGTTTTAGAATTTGTAAGAGATGTGCCACTATTTGATTTTTATTTATTTATTTTGCGCTCCTGGTCCAATGGCATTTTCGATTTATTCAATCTATTGACGACTCTCAAAAAATTTACCTTCTAATTTTATTGTGAAAATAATTATAAACATTCAGAGATTTCAGTCAATGTGTTTTGAGTTGTAATATTATGAGACGTATTTTATGTTTTGGAAAATTATAAAAGTATTCGAAAATTACATCCAATTCTTGTCCCACCAGGTGAAAGCAATATTTATTCAGAAATATATCTACCGTTAGACATAAATATGGTTTCTTTATCAGCGATGCTGACCTAAGGTTATTGTGAACGAGCTTTGTCCTGCGTTACATTGGTTGGGCTTCCTGCTCAGACAAGAAAGACCCTAGACCCGAGGGCCGGCAACAGATGTGACCTGACCAGGCACTGTTTATTCTGTCAACTTAACAACAAAGGCCTCCTACAAGCCCTCCACCTCTGCCTCTCCGTCCTTTTTGTTAAAGGGAAGCCGATAAAGGGAGAACTTAACATATTTTACCAGCCGGCTTGGAATGGTGTGGTTATACCCAGGAAAGGAATGTTTGTTTTAACTTGTAGAATTTGTTTAATATTCATATTCATTCATACAATTAAGTATAAATCATTGTATCATACGTGAAAAAACGAAAATTATATCTGTTGTGGTTAAAACTAAGTATGAATTGAATATGTTGTCTTTATGGGTTGATTTTGTATTAGGCGTCTATTTGTTTTAATGAAAAATGAAAACATATGCTACGAAATCAAGTTATAAATGCTGCATCATTCGAAAAGATGCAGGTCCACAAGGATTGATTGAAAAAAATTGGTATGGTTAGGTTTTTATCATTACGACTAAAATCATTGTGTGTGAACTGACCTATGGATCCAATAGTCACCTGGGTTGACATCTTCGGAATTTTATAATAATATCAACGTTTAAATTTTCGTCTGTAATTCACACGTTTTAATGGTTTTAATTGGCATAATCTTATTATTGCTACGTTTATATCTACGTTTCTTGTGATCTACCAAGGTCTTCCTCTAGGCCTAACTCCAGCGGGACCAATTTCGTACACTCTTCTTTTTATCCTTCCTTCATCTATTCTAAGCAAGTGACCCAGTAACTTCAACCTCTGTAAACCACCATAAAGTTCATATAATTCTGCAATCATTCTTCTTCGCCATATATCGTTTTCGTTGACTGCTCTTATGATGCGCTTTTCAAACCTATCCACCAACTGTGAATCGCTCCTGATTAGTGGTCATGACACAAAGGCAATGGCACTACAGGCCGAATTAGTGTTTTGTAAAGAGCAATGTTTTTTAAGGCTAACTAGTTTATTTTTAAATAATTTGGAAATGGCAAACTATACATTATCCTCAGCCAGAATTCTGCTTCTGATTTCCTCTCTTTCGTTCTGGCTATTATTTATGACTGAGCCGAAGTATTGGAAGCTGTTAATCACATCAAAAACTATGAGCCTCTTTCGCATTGTTTTGCTGTTGGCGTGATTGCTTCTCTCTTCTTAATTTCAACAGTTTGGTCATCTTTTCATCTATTTCTAGTCCTAACCTGCTTGCTTCCATATCATGTTTACAGATTTACAGATTTTCTATACTATCAGGTCCTTCCGATTATAAATATTCACATCATGATGAAAAATATTCCCGTCTCTAACTAATTTTGATCCTTCGCAATATCCCAATATTGAAATGGATAGGTGCAATAGGATCTCACTGTCTTAGGCCTATTTTATATATTGAATGGTTCTGGCAAGCCCCCTTGACAATTAGCCCGTCGATACTTATATATATTTCATTGCTTATCGTTTTCAATGTTGTTTATATAATTTAGTATCGGAATTGAAATAATTAAAATAACCATTATTAAAAATGTTATTTTAATATTTAATCATTATTTTAATATTTAATTTATATTAATATTTTAATCATTACAGATACAGATGTGAATTAATCAATGAGGATTAAAAGAAAGTTATAAGTATGCACCATATTATGTTTTATCAATTTGCAAAATATGTGAAGACTGTATATATAGTATAGTATACTATATATATATGTATATATATTATATATATATATATATATATATATATATATATATATATATATATATATATATATATATATATATATATATAGTACTTCTATGTATATATAGTACTATAGTATATAATCTACTCAGTAAATAAGATATTTAGAATCAATACTTCACGCCATTTTACTGTTTAAAAAAAATATATAATAATAGCATTATAGCATTTATTATTATTAGATAAATTTGAAGAACTAGAAAGATTTGTTTAAAAAAAAAAAAAAAAAGTGTAGAGGAAACCACGGAAAGAGATATTTTTAAACATATGGTTGGAAGAGAATGAAAGGACTCCAAATAGGAACAAACGAATTTCCGGTCTAAAGTGGTCTGAGAAAAGTAAAATGGGTTACGGAAGAAAACAAAAAGGAAGAAAAAATTGAAACTGTTACTTAGTCCCAATTAGGCCTCATTGAATATTAAAATATAAATAAAAACATAATGCTAATTATCTACTAAAATTCGTTGGATGCTATAACCGGCACCCTCGAAATAACCTGCTCAGCATCCGCTGCAGTGGCAAAGTATGCCATTTAAACGGCACTGTCTCCTTTCAATGCTGTTTTATTTGAACATGACAAATGGTACTATTGCATTAGGCACATTGGACTTTTAAGATTTAATTACTCGTGACTTTATTTCAGTTTGAATACCTAGCGATTTCGGTTAATGATTATTTACTTGAAATATATTTTTTATTAGAAATCCTGTCTCTCAACTATTGTTAACTGCTATTACTGTTGATAATTAACTTCAATAAAAATAATAAGTTCTCTTCATTTTGAATTCAAGAACTTATTATTCATGAATTGAAGCATTGACTTGTGCTAGAGCCTACGTTAATCAGATATAGGTTATTTTCTTTAACCCATGCCATTAAAATGGTTTGGATATACCTAGTGATATGCAAGTTAGCTCTCTGTTTGAACTTTTATTAATTTTAGCGACTAACTTGACGATCCTTGGGATAAATCTAATGTTGTTTAGTGGTATGCAAGCTACCAACTGCTCATAAAGTAGTTAGGTCGATTAGTTCACTTTCCACTTTATTTGCTTCTGTTTTCATTAGGAGTAATATAAATTATTTATTGATTGTTTACTTTCGTTTGAAATTGTGTTCTGTATGGGAAGGAATGGACACTGTAAGAAACTATTAGAATATTTATTTTCTGAGTCTAAGGATTCAATGCTCTCTATTTTGTTTTATGGCGATGTTCCTTAAGATTTCTATAGAATATACACAAGAAAGAGATCTGTTCAGACTTACACAATGACTGAGCAGTCCAAAAAAAAAACTTTCCTGGGATTGTGCCTGCCCAAGTCGAGGAATCTTGGTCTATAGAAGGTAAATGGTATTATATTATATTACCTGAAAGCATATTTATGCTTGAGAATCTGAATTTAAAAGCTTTTGGATTTCTTCTATTGTGGTCTGGACCACTTCGAAGCCAGGCGTCGTAACTGTCACAAAGTTGCTCGACCAACTTTCAATGCCAAAAAATATTTAACTTCCAAAGAAAACGAAGGGTAAAGAACTTGGCAAGATCTAATTCCACAGGAATTAACAAATGGATCATTCCGTGTCTTTTTTCCCCAAAGGAAATTGAAAAATTCTAGTTATACTACTGGAGGGAAGAAGGCATGTGAGCTAGAATGACTGTAACCAGCAATGAGTTTAACCGCAGTTACTCCTCTGCATTAATTGCGTTTGCAGGGAAGTGGAGACGGAAATAGGAGCCACGCCTACGGAAGTAATAATTTTCCGGTACGTTTCCCTCCGAAGCACTTCTTTCCCCCTCGAAGTCGTGCAATCTGTGCGTTTATGGCGTGAGCATGAAGGAATGTTGGCTCGCCTTAATTCACGGGCTCCTCAATGGTGGACTTTTCCTTTATTCCGGCTGTCCTTTATTCCACTAATGTCCTTTGAAACTTATTCTTAACTTCATACCTAAGTTCAAGGTGAGCATGGCCGGAATCGGCTCGGGGGGAGCTTAAACTGCTAAGTTAAAGAGAGAAAAGTTCTAATGGCGCTGAGAGGGTGCAGTTTTTCCGGAACGGTGAGATTTCTTTCAGCAATGTTTATGTGGTATCATTATTAGGCTTTAAAAAGCCATTCTCCCCAAGGAGCTTACTTAGCGTGTTACAAATGTTCATTAGCTGTGAGCAGATTCTTAGATGCCGCTGAATTTCGAATGATTGGCAAGACTTGATTTCAGTTTAGGATACATTAACATTATTGCTTGTTCATACAAACATTATGCGCTATTTTCCTTACTTTTCCGAGACTGTTTTCATTTATCGCTTATCCTATTAATGGCCATTGGCGTAATGAGAAAGGTTAGAATCTATTATATTTCGTACAAAATTGTTCATAGTGCGGTCAGGAAAAAAAAAAAAAAACTAATAACATAAAACTACTTTAATGCGTGCCGACGTTTCGACTCTACTGTGTAGGCCTTCATCAGGCAAGGCCTGAGCAAATCAAACTACAAGAATGCGAGAAGAATAAATGCAGTAGGATTGCAACGGGGAAAATTAAATAATAAAATAGCAAACATAAAAATATCTTAAAATATGTCACATGTCATATGAAAAGTATGTATACATAAAATATAAAAAAAAGAAATAATGAATAACAAGTACACGTGAAATATGAAAAATAATTATAGAAAAAATAAAAATAATATTTGTTTATTTATTCTATCGGTAATATAATTATTATATTCTACGCACAATTTTACAGAAATACGTGTTTCTTTCCAATCGGCACCAACAATCATCTCCTTCTTCATTGAAACTAAGATCTATTCTTTAGTGCACAGTGTACCTTCTAGGTCCCTAAAAATTTCTAGTGTTTATAACGTTCTTTGGTAAAAAATGGAAGAGAAATTCGTTTATTTAATTGTTGGGTACTAGGATCCTTATTCGATCCTTTAACAATAACTTGCTGGTGCCATCTTTTTTGTCAAAAGTAATAGACAGTTTTGCAAAGTAAATATACAATAAATACAATGTTAAATATTTAACTTTAAAAAAAAAGACAAACATAAGTTAAAAAAAAAATTCTTTAGAGAAAAACTAAATTTATTTATATTTCGCTAATACAATTTCAAACATTAAAAAAAATATCAAGCAACATAAATGTTGCAACAGGTATTTTTATATTACTTTTTATCCTGAAAGTTGAATCAACAGAACTTTTGTTCTTCTTTTATTATTTTGTTTAGCATTTTTTTTATTTGATCTTTAGCGAATTACAAGCACTTCCTTCATCTGGCTATATTTTTCAATCTGTAACATTTTTAAGTACTTTATCCATTATAATTTGTAATTCATATTTTTCTATTAAGTTCGTCTTAAGCTTTTAACGGAGCTCTAAAACACCAATAAGCTTTACCGGCTAATATTTCTCTTGGGCAATATATTATTCAAATATTTTCATAATGATTACCACTTGGGACTCCTAAAAATTATCCATGCAAATATTTCTCCTCCCATAATCCAATGCAGGTGAAAACAAACACTTTATTATTTATGTTTGGAGAATGTCGAAAATCTTCTCTGTGATTTCGTATTAATTAGTTGTTTTTTGCAAATTGTATTGTCTGTTGTGTAACACTCGTGATAGAAACCTCGTCAGGATTGGAACCGTTTTTTGGCATGGGCCCACTAAACCCTTCCTTACAAAAAATAAATGAATAAGAATCCTTTTCAAAGAAATAAATATTTATTCATTCATCATAAATCCTTCGGACATTGTCGCCACAGAATATCGTGTGGTCGTAAAACAGGTACCTATTTCAATAACCTCCTTTTTGGATTTATATCGTCATCTGAAATGTATTGTGGAGCTGAATGCAAAATAATAATTGTATTCAAGCTGTACTACAACTGTACTCACTACAAAGATAATATTTTACTTGTTAAATGTGATGAAAAAATTGCAAACATTGCTGGCCAAGAAATCCGAAAAGCAACTTTAAAACATTGAGGGTTTTGCCAGCAATAATTTCTTTTTGATTATTGAGATGACTTTTTTGTTCTGTGAGTGTTGTGAAAAAACAGTGTCAATGGTCTAAAAATCAGTTGTAGTTGTAATGAAGTTGTACATGAAAGAATTACAAGTTGTATATGAAACCAGCACATGAAAACATATGTATCACCAGAAAAGTATTACCCTATGACAGACGTTCCTATCGACAGCTGGTTCTTTCACTGGCACGTCAGTTAATAATACTGCATCTAGTAACATGTCGGGCGTTTTTTAGAGCAGACATCCCATTTAAGAAACTAAACAATCCCGATTTTAAACCCATTCTTGAAAAATAATGAGCCCAAGTTGTCCCTCAGAAAAATACATTGAGAAAAACTATTTATACTTAATTTGCGTTGAAATTTTACAACTCAAACTTACAAGAAATTTCCGATGGGCTAATTTAGGTATCAGTCGTTGAAACGACAGACGTCGAAGAACGAGACATCGCTAACATGATAATTGGAAACTTGAGTGCTAAAGCTCCTTTTAAATCATATCTAGTGAATATTGAAGTTCTAGAAAACTGCAATCATAAAACCACCGTAAGCGCTTTCAACTAATCTATGAGTATCCTTTGGCCCCAAGGGATTTATCACATCAAAGTTCTACTGCTTTTGACCGAAGCAGCTCCTTATATGATAAGTAAGAATGACTTGTATGGCACAAGCATTCCATCTCGTGGCTGAAGCAGTGAGGGCTCAGTTTCCTAATGTTGACCAGCTGGTGCCTGCAATAAAGAGGATATTTTCGAAGGCTCTTAGTGGCGTACATATTTTTAAAGAAATATACTCTAACTTAAATTTTCCACATAGGCCAGTCATAACTAGATGGGGCAACTGGATTGAGGCGGTGGAATATTATTGACCCAACTTTGAAAAAATAAAGGATCAGTCTGGATTTTGTAGCTATTGAAAAGGCTGAAAGAAATATTTGACATATACTGAGTTGTGCAATTTTGACAAAAGTCCTTGTGCATTAGTATAGCATTATTTCAGATTACATATTTCAAACATTATTGAATACTACTCTTCAAAGTAAAGTCCATTGTTTTCAACTACTTTGACCCATCTTTCTGTTAGTAATTGGATTTGATGCCGGTACCACTCCTTTGTTTTTGAGGCAAAGAACTCTACACATCCAATTTTTACATCCCCGTGATTATCAAGTGCGTTTTAAAAATGTAAATTACCCCATAAAGCCAACTCAAGCCACAAGGAATTAAAGGATTAGTTAGAGTAAACATTGACATAGTAGGAATAAAAACATTCTTATAGGATAATTATGAGAGTTGAAATTAAGGGTTGTATTCATGCACAAGGACTTTTGTAACAACACAGTATAAGCGAAAATTTGTCCAAGAAAATCACAAAATTAGACACCAAAAATATTGCTCTTACTGAAAAGTTGAAAGTGGCTAACGATCTAGAGGTCACCAAGAGGCTACGTGATCTAACCGAAATGGAAGGAGAGTCCGCCAAACAGACAATTTATGGTGCCAAAAAAGAAAACCAAGGTCTAGATAAAATACTGAGTATATCTGTTCTCTCTATTCTGTTTGTTCTCCAACACAAAACCAAACGAAAGGCAGAAGATACCACCGAATTCGATTCCAAGAAAAATTCCTCCGTTTAAGTTTTGCTATGTTTCTAGTTTGAGTTGAGCTTGATATCTATTTAGCTCTAATACATTAGTCTATCTATATATAGGGATGCCATTGGGCAATCATTGAAGATGATTATCCCAAAATCAAGTAAGCTTATGAATACTTTTGAATTTCTTACCTTGTCCTCTAAATTGGGTACCTTTCCAAAGGCCTGGTTTGTGGTTACCATTATTTAATAATTAACCAAGATAATGTTCCTACTTTTAAGTTTAATACTAATGTTAATCAAAGTTAATGAAATATATTCAAATTAAATATGGACCTGGTAATTAAAGAACAACCTCCTTGCTAACATTTATCTTTATTCCTCAAAATTAAAATTAAAAAATATTACAATAAAAGTTAACCATGGAATGATTCAGCCTAGACTTAGCCATTAATTGTTTTAACATAAATCTCTTATCTGTACTAATTGGTGTTGATGGTTCCTCAGGTGAAGGCTTGAAGGCGATGGTTGTAGGCTTGCATCAGGCAAGGTCAGGATTCAGAGGAGCAGTCTCACATCAGCCGGTCTCAGTCTAGCCGTCCTCCCTCAGCCTCGATCAGTTTAGAAGTCCCTCCTTTTTCCCTCCTTGCTTCTTTCCCCCTTTCTCTCTTATTTTGCCTAAGAGGGGGTTGAAAACGATGTTCATTGGCCGACTAGTTTTATAGAGGGAGGAAATTCTGGGATTTCATCGGATGGCTCCACCCCTTGTCCTGACAGCCGTATCTGCGAACCATTATCCAACTAGTCTAATTTAATCATACCTTTTCCACTTTTTCCTCGAGGCCAGCCAAACCTAAGGGGACCAGTTCTTAAAATTGATTAGATGTTCCAGCTTTTGGCATTGTTACAGTGTTAACTTCTCAGTAGGGTTTTTAAATTAACTTATCCCTTATCACTTATGTGGTGACATCTGTCATCGCCTGTCAGTTACCCTTCTCTACCTGCTCGACCCTATTTCTTTTGTTCGCACTGGTCTGTTTAAATTCAATAACGATAATATTTAACAATATCAATACATATTAGTTTGATCCCATCACCTCAGTCTACGTTAGAAGATCAGTCAGTCTTTGCAAAGTAATTCTTAATAATTCAGGACAAAAGGCTGAAATTTCTCTTCGAAATCTAAAAAGGCATCTAATTTGCGTGAATTTCAAAGAATCTGAGCATTTGAAGTTTTTTGTTGTTTTTCATCAGTTAAATTTTCGTTTTAACCTAATTTGGTTCCTTAATTTTCCAAAATGTGTTCCTTGCTCCTAATATGTTTTTTTTTTTAATCTATGTTACATGTTAAAAGTAAATAATTTGGGCTGCAGCTTTTGTTGCTGCATTTATGACATGGAATGTTTATGGAATTCAAAGCGCATTAATATATAAAAATATTAAATAGTTAGAAGTTTATATATATTTTTTTATATATTTCATATTTCTTACATATATTTTTAAATACTTCTGAAATAATAATCACATATATAAAATCCTAACCCTATTCATTGCATTTGCCTAACTGTTCAAATCAATAATTTAGCCAACAATTACAGAATCCTGCACATGGAGAAGAATAATTGTATAGCTGATAAGAGTTTGTGCCTAATGTCAGAAACGGCCAACTAAAGAGCATACCCATCTCGAGTTTGTTTCTTCCAAAGCTTACAAAATAACAGCAGCTTAAAATAAACTTATGTTAATTCTCTGGGAGGAGCGGCACAGTAAAGAGGAATAAACGATGTTTATGAACCTGTGAATATTCCCATGGTTAGCGGCCTACTGTAATAACAACCTTATTTAACGAGCTCCTGTTAAACTTTGCTTGAAGAAAGTTTTTATCGGGCGGATGTGTTTATTTTAAAGTTTTTGAATTGCAAGAATCTACCGCCAGTAATTGTTTGTAAATTCATAATGAACGTCTCGTTTGAGTTGTTATATCAAACGTCTATTGAACGTCAAACGAATATCGACAGTATACCTGCAAAACCTCTTCATTCCCAATTATTCCAATAGGATTTCCCAAGTTTTACTGAAATACTATCCATATTCGTTTAATACATGGCCATTTCGGATTTTATTGCTACAGAGGTTAGGCTTAGAGATAAGTTTATAATTTTTTTCTTATTTTATGTTATTGTTTAACTACCTATTATGTTTTTTGTTTTTTCAAGCATTCCTTAACTACTCCAAATTAATCAATGATAATTAATCACAAAAGTTGATTTTTAAAATGAGCTGGCTGAATTTTTAATTCGTTTAGTTACTAATCTACACTGTTAAATCAACAGTATGGTTTACTATGTGTATATATTTTTACCTTCCTACTGCTACTAAGCTAGAAAAATTGTAATCTCATCAAATTTCCGATGTGCAATTTTCAACGGATCTCTGCGTTTCAGTGCTCCATGAGTCGAAAAAAACGCATTTTGGGCAATGTGCCTGTCACGATTATCTCTTGAACGGGTAGACCAAATGTTTTTTTTTTTATATTTCGACCTTCAATACCTGAGTAGCAATGCGGACAGTCTGTACGCAACAGTGGCTACACAATAGCCGAATAACAATAACTGCTTCAATAACTAAGAACTTCGATTCCCAGACCCATGGGATTTTATCGCGAATGGTCCAACAATGGATCCTTTTTAGAACCTAATTGAATATTGCTGGAGTTCCATTAAGGGCTTATTTCTCTGTAACTAAATAACACATAGTACATTGCAAAAATTGGGATAGTTACTTGATTAATTACTTGCTAATAATTTATGTTGAATACATAAGTTTGTGAAAACGTTGTTCCATGTTACGAAAGCTTTTTCACAGGAATCATAGGAGCGTATGATTATTCACTTGTATCTAATATTTATATAAAATTTTATTACAGTGTAAACCTTCATTTTGAAACAGGGTTGGTGAGAATACTTGAAAATTGTTTATAATAGAACTTTAAAAAAATTAACAAAATGGGTATAAACATATATTATAATGATTCATATGTTTAAAAAAAAACACAAAAAAAGCAATCAAGGATTAGGTGATTGTCCATATTATACATAAAATATAATATATATCTTTTTTGTGACTAGGAAAAACTATTATTAAGTAACAGAAAAACATAATTAGAACTATTATTATTGGTTAAAACAAGAGTTGAAGTTATTGAGAAATTATTTGGGTAGCTGTAATTTTTATCAGTAATATTATAATACCTATAATAAACAAATAAAATTCATATCGTCAAGGCTATCAGAATCAAACAAGATTTTAATTTCATATAAAACAAATTTCGTATTGTGTCTACATTCATTTTAAATATAATAATATATTATTATGTTTGGTTATTCGGTATTTGGGTCAGGATATTAAAAGATAAAACATTGTTGGCATATGTTAACAGATTTAGTAACATATTTCACCGTTTTCGGAAAACAACTAGCTACGGACTTATGCGAGAACCGGGCAATTAAAATTTTTTTTTAAATTTTCAGTGTTACAGTTACTTTAATTACATTAATAGAGTGGACGTTCCACAATTCTGGGTAGTATAGCATCCAAAATCGTCCTGTGGACTCATCTTTCGCTGGAATATTTTCTCTAACATTTTTATCCACTTTCCAAAATAGGTTACATCGTTTCAGGGTCTGTAAAATTTGTTATACATGAATTCTATTTTTTTGCATCTAATTAATATTGAAATTAATTCCTTCCTGGCATCAATAAAGTAGATCATATGAGTATGACTGAATGATGGATGTTTACCTGCCAATTGCCATAATCTTGCTTTCTAGTGTACGGATTTACCTGAAACAAAAATATGAAATAATTAATGAAAGCAAAAATGTAAAGAAAAAACATTCGTATGATTTTAATATAAAGCCTTAATTCTCTCAAATGTTAGTAAATAACTAACTATTCAACGTTTCGCCAATTAGGGTATCATCACAACAACAAAAAAATATTAAAGTAGATAAAATTTAATACCATATTTTATTATAAACTCTTATCACTGATATTTTATTATCTAGCAATCTGTGTTACACATTATTTCTATTTTATATTGTGGCAATTTCTCTGATATAGCAAAGTATAAAAATAATTTCTCATAGTATAGGCCATTATTTTCAATCACCCGAAATAATCTGTGGGCCAACAATTCGATGTTCCTGCCCAATTAGATCATCGATTGCGCCATTATGATAACTGATTAAGTTCTTAAGAATTTCTAAAACTAACCTGTCCGGAGTGTAGAAACCAAGATTTCCTCCTCCATTTCGTTAATTTCCCAAACTGAATTTGTCGCATAACAGCCTTTAATTAAAAAAATAAAAATGGCGCAAAATATTAACGTACGTCTCTTCATGAAAAAATTTAAAAGGTAACCTAATTAAAGAAAGGAAGAAATTGTATTTTCAGACAGTAATAAATTATTATTTAACCGATTTATTCTCTATAAATCTCCGTGTTCACTAAGCGTTACGGAAGGTACTGATATAAGTTTAATTTAATATTCTCCTTTCTATTGAATAAATTTCTTTTATTTTCAATTTTCCATAAAGTTAAGGGTTCTGAGGTTCAATTTATAATGAGATTGTATTTACTCCAACAGTTCCTTTAGATATAGTTATTGCAGTATATATTGATAGCAAAGTTACAATATCCTGTTATAACTTATCTCAAACGAAGTAAGTAGATAAAGCTTTATCCAGACCCAGTTTATGTTGTTGGACAAACTTGAACCTGCCACATCCATTATTATTTTGTACAAGGATATGAACTTATTTATTATTGCATATAATTCATCATTTGAAAATGCATTTTTTTTTTTTTTTTAATTTGAAAATATTTGTGACTAGCTCTATATCCTTTATATCCTCCTTTTATTTTTTAATATTACGATTAAGGAATATTAATAAATATATATATATATATATATATATATATATATATATTTATATATTTATATTATGACCAGAATGTTCATTTACCTTTTATTTAACTAGTTTCATGGGCGCCAGGATATTTTGAACTAAACGGGTGTGACTATTCCACCTTCAGAGATAAATTGTTTCTTTAAATAAAAGGTGCACATACCCTGTCATACATTACAATACAGGCTACAGGCTTAACTCAGTTGAGAAGGGCTGCAAACTATGCAAACCTATCAATTACTATTAGGTTTCCACTCTACTTATATTTTATACAAAAATATCTACAAACCAACTAAATCAACTATGCACAAAAAAAAAGAGATATTTACAATAAAACTATACTACATTAATACACAAAAACAAGCAAAAAGCAAACATAAATATATTTTTAAAGCTATAGATAAACATTGCATGCGGTAAAGATATATAATATATATATATATATATATATATATATATATATATATATATATATATACATATATATATTATTGCTTTTTCTATTTTTATCAAAATAAAAAAATATAAGAATACATTGTACCTAATTTACCTAATTATACCAAACCTACGTTTACCTATTTTATGTAAATGAACACGCTGGTAATAACCAATTTTTATTAGTTTGATTAAAATCAGTAAAACATTGTATCGATAGAATTGTATTATATATTATTATATACATTAAATATATAAGGTGTTGAATTCCAAAATCAGCCAAATCCATTTTTGATGATTTTTCACAGCTTCCCGAATAAGGTCATGGATTGGTGTTATCACTGCAAATTAGTTTCTTTTTAAGTTTAGCTTTGCAGGCCATTTAATTATTTTTAAATAAGCATCTGGAATATTTCGGGAGATTTATGGTTTTAAAGTTATTCAAAAAACTAAAAAAAAATTGCTAGCGGGTTTCCAAAGAAATATGCATACAAAGTTCATCACTCTATATTTTGGCTATTAATACTCCGATTTTGATGATTTTCTTGGGGGAGGGGAGGAATTTAACTACGCATCCTTTCAAATTACAATATATATGATTGAATGAAAAATGAATTTTTTGGATTAAAAGGGTTCTGAAACGCATAGATCCGTTGTAAACTGGATATCGAAGTTTTGATCTAATTACAATACTTTCCTTACCTAGTAGCGGTAGGAAAATAAAAATAAATTTACTTGCGTCAGGCAGCTAAACACTGGCTGGTTTTGGCAGAGCATAAAACAATATGAATGTAATTATGTAATACTTAACCGAAATATTTATCATAATTTCTTTATATTTCGGAGAATATAGATATAAAAACACAAAAATAAATCAAACATTAAAATTTTTTTAACAATGATTTCAACAGTTTAAACACTTGTTTGCAATACAAAATTAATTTATAACATTATACACAGGTAAGTTAATACACTATCACAGAGCGGTAAAAATTAAACATTAATGAGATAAAATGATAAACACCAAATCACCTCATGCAGCAAGAAAAACGTGTTGTGTCCGTTCCGACACAGTGATCTATATTTTTATGGTACCATTTTATTGGTTATTTAACTGCGTTTGGAAGAAATCCTTTCACCACATGATAATCTAGTTTAAAAATGTTTATAAATAATTGGGAAATGGTACTGGCTGGCTTTGGAATTCAACGTCTCATATTTTCTTTACTTAATTTTTTTTCAGCATTAATTATTATTGTTTTCAAACAAACATCATAAGAAATTTTAAATAAAAAATAATTAGTTTGGAAAAACATTCTCTCGGCCAGTTGCATTTTGTCAAAGTCTTGGATAACATAAAAGAAAAAAATATTATGTAAAAGAGAGGTGGGATGATGTTAATCAGTCAGTAATACTTCTGTGATGTAGTGTTGTTAGGAAGGTTACAGATAATTTTCTAATTCTTAAATTGTTTCTAAAAGATTAGGACTATTTAAAAGCTACATTGAGGAGCGAGATAAACAAAAACTGATCTCCGCTAAATACAGTCCATTATATCCTCTCATGTATTCAGAAAGTGACAAGTCTCAGCCATTTCTCGCACTAAATTCCCCGTTCCCTTTGACTGAAACATTTGTGCAAATCAGATTATCCGACAACTATTATATTAAACTAACATTTAATAATATTTATTATTATTTCAAGCCGAAAGAAAACTACTCTCTCTGCAATGTAAAAGAGATTGAGGATCTTTTCCATATTTTCGTCCGATGCCCGATCTATACAACTTTCCGTCATCACTACCTGTTCATCTCGTAAATACTAACAGATCAAATTATGTAGAGTTATTTAGAATTGTCAATAGCGATCTTTTTAAGAACCTGTTTTACTATGTAAGGCAATGTTGTAAATTCAATCGTTCATTGTCAATGAATAGATTTGTTGATCATCGCAGCGGGTCTGTTCATGTATCGAATATTATTTATTTGTGTATTTAAGCTGTTTAAAGGTATTTATTTATGCATTGTTTATGTTATATTTATATTTTACTTTTATATCGTTATATGTTATATTGTATTCCTATATACTTATGTCTGAACGTATTTGGAGAAGACGTTGACGTAGCAACATTGCAAATAATATTTTTGACTTTAGCACTTACATATTTTTACAAAATTATATTTATAGTAGCCAACTCTATTTGTACGGGACATACCCCGAAAGCAAATAAAACATATTCATTCATCATTGGAAAAGATTAGAAAACGGTCTTTGAAAATTCTTTTCTTTCTCTTCGTACTTTTTAAATTTTAGTATGGAGGGCATTTTGGAAAGTAAAAGAAGAAATTGTGTTTTTGTGTGAAGAAAGGATAGCTATGTAATCGGAAAAATTATAGATAGCTTTAAGAGGATGTTGATGAGTGTCATCTGTGCATAGAAGAGAAGATAACACGCTACCCTGAAGAACACCTGCTGGCTGTGAAGCAGGTCCGCTGGAGTATAAAGTGCGACACAGAGATTTTTCATTTTATTCATCTGGTGGTTGAACTTTCACTTTAATCTTCTCTCCCTAGTCGTCCATCAACCCCTTTTACATGATTTCTGAGAATTGACAACTTTTCAGTTAAATTATTAATTATTCCGTTAAACGGCGAAAAGCCTAGTGTCATACTTGGTAAGCTGCGAGCCTGGTCATAATCTTTTTTAATTCTGCAGTTTGTTTTGCTTGTGCATGCAGTTGATTTTTCATTTCAAGAGAAAAATATTTTTCTACTGTATTCATGATTTGAAGAAACAATACCAATATAAATGATTATTTCTAATTTTCGTTTGGAGAAATATTTCATAATTATGAGGATAAACGATATCATTTCATTATTTTTTTTTTCATTTTCCAATATATTTTGAATTTCATATAATAATAATAAATGTGATCATGATATATATATGTTGTTTTTCTTGTATTATTTAGAAGTATTGGGACGTAATCACTAGCGCCGGAACTTAAAAAATATTTGATGGACTATGGCTAGTGTAACATGATAACAAGAGATGGGGGAGGGGAATAAAGGAATAGAATAGCCATCAATAGTATTATATAACACATACAAATCAAAATGGTCCGGAAAACCGAGATGTAACCATGTCAAAAAGTAAAATTAGTTATTTTATGTAAAAGAATATGAAATATTGGGGAGAGGAGGCAGAACCTGCCTTGCCTTACCCCCTCGCACGGTCTCGCCGCCCATGGACGTAATCATGTCTATCATTTGTTTCATTTATTTAAAATTTTCATTCATGTATAATTCTTCATGAAATTATTATGTTTAGATTTTATACCATTATCACTCGACTAATGGCAACCTGCTGCTTTATTTTGGAACTAAATCGAAGAAAAGAAGTTATTATTAAAACATTATATATTACTGATTTTTTTTTAATCTATGAAATATATGCCATAAACGTGAGGCAACTTTAAGACTGACGGAGTAACTTTAAGACAATCGATTATTAAAGTTTGGACCATCTAAGCGGGCTCATTGTTACAGTATTAAGTTTAGCTTCAGATTTTAGTTGATCTGTATTCGTATCAGTCGTTGTCATGGATTTGGGCGCGTATGATGGAGGGATAATTTTAGCGGCCACATAGTACTGAGTTTGCGAATTATTACAGTTTCCCAAATGAAGTTTCCAATAACTTTAAGTTTTTTGTTGATCTAATTATAAATTAAGTTTGCATGTTGGAGTTTTGATCTTCTTTATAAACGAGGTGGATAATAGCCTGCTGCATTACCGGTGCTGTCACCTAAAAATTCTGCATTCTTTGTATAATTGCGATGCATCACAGGAGTACCGCAAGGATTGCAAGTTGCAGTGACGTGCATCCCGATCCCCTACGCCCTTCAACAAAACTCAAAGGGAATCGACTTGCAATGATTGGTCTTGACCATGACCGCATTAGGTATTTCTAGCCGTACGGCGCCGGAGAGAGGACTGACCCGGTTGGTTAGAGGCCGTCCTTGGCGAAAGCTGGCCCAGCACTTTCTTCGCCGACTCCTGTCCCAGATCTGTGTGGTGGGTGTCGTTGTCTTCTATCCGAGGATCCACAATGGTGTAAGGGATCCTTTTGGATAATGTAAACTTCTCGAAATAAATGGCTTACTTTACAACCATGCTTTCAACCTGAAGAAATGGCAGTTGAAGAAAGCTTTCCCATCCGAACCAATACTCAATGGCAGTCAATTCATTACATTACAAATTACATAAATTTACAGTACATAAATGACATCAATAAATTACATACATTCATCCATATTTTGACATCCATGTTGCATAATAATGGTCTTCCTCATTCGATGCGAATCATGTAAAAGATTGCTCGACATCCGTAAATGTCTTGCTACTAAATATTATTATGTGCTATATCTGAGAATCAGTGTTAATTTCAATTTGCTATCAATTACAAATTTATAACCAAAAAACATTTTTCCCAATTACATGTATTTGCCTTATAAAAAGAGTATAGTTTCGTTGCCACTAGATTCAATTTAAACAATTTTAAAATATCGTTTTATAAATGGCTCTATATCCAATCGACTGACTCAAGCACTATTCACTGTCACAAGCCCTTACGAAGCTCTCAGAAAATTGAGTCATTGGCCAAGAGATCCATTACACTGAGATCCTAATGTTATTATCTTGGTTTTCATATTTATTTTGCTTTATTGAATTATGGTCTTTGTTTTTCTTTTGTATTTTTTTAAAATCTTTGCCTCTGTAATTGCCAGCATATTCTTCTTTTCCAGCATATTTGCATTAGCAGATGACACATTTCTATAATGGTCAAATATGTAATAGTTTCATAAATAAAAAAAATATTACCATAGCAAAGAAATTTTCATTTGATAATGGTCAAAAATAGAAAATAATCAATAAACAAAAAATAAATATTATTATTACAATTATACGCCAAAAAAACGTTATTTTTTTCAAATATCATCCATAATGCAGTATTGACGAGGGAATTTAACGTGTGATGATTTCTCCGAAACTTAAGATATTCAGAAAATTTAATGTTTTATGGAAAAATGGTATCAGATTGTGGAATAAACTTGCTTAATACTTCTTTTATTGTTTTAATTAGAATTATTTGACAATTTCAGTTTCAAAAGTATAAATCACAATTTGTTTTTTAAATTAAATTTTAAGATTCTAAACAAACTTTTTTTATTATTATAAGCCTATTTAAAGCAAAAATGTACAACTTAAAAAAAACACCAGTTTTGGTTTCAAAGCATACTAATCGATATATTTTTGGCAAGATTACCTCAAAATCATTATTTTTTGGAATTAAGGTCTCCAGCATTGTAAAAAATTAAAAAAAAAGAATAAGACCTGAGTAAGATTAATGACCGTTAAAGTTAACAACTAATTTAAAAAGTTCTTTAGCAATAAAAACTATTTTTGTTTTTTTTCTTTTGGAAGTTAATGTGTAAATATTTAAAAGGCCCTGGAAGTCGAATTTATGGGTGAATCTTGGGGGAAAGTTAAAATCACAAGATTGCTAAAGGAACAAAAAATCATAATCAAATACAGGAACAATAGTCATAAATTTGAAAATATTTAAATAGTATAATTTTAAGTTATTCAAAAGAAATAAACAAACTAAAACAGCTGGGCTCAGATTTACTGAAGAAATATTCCAGTTATTATAATTCAGTCCTACTTTTCCGATAAATTCCAAGAAAAACTAATACAAACCTTTACCCTTCTGGTCTTTTAAAGATTTCCTTTTAAGAACTAGGAACGTATAAACCAAAATATTGGATTTTTAACATTTTAAAACCAACTAATAAATTATTCAGGAAATAAATTATAAGTTTTTTTTTATTAGGTGCTCTGAAACAATAAAGAATAAATTAATTTTAGAACCATTCCTTCCAATTAAGAATTTTCTCTTTTTCTTTTATTATATCTATTTGTTTTAGTATATTTATTGTCGCATAATCCTTCGTGACTGAGAGAACTTACATTTTGTAATTTGTCAAAATGCCAATCGTTTCATCAGCGTTCTGGTACTTCATCAGATGATAAATGATGCTCAGAAATATTTCTGTCAATAGCAGAAAATGAACTGAACTGTGCATCTGAATAATAATAAAATTAAAAAAAATGTCTTTTTTTTAACAACTATTTAATAATTTATTAGGTAATTTCACGCATATGTTAGCTAAAAAATTACCACACAGAACTTTTATTTGGTTAATTTTTTAAATAAAAGTTATGTATTTATAGGCATTAAAACTATTTCCATTATAATAAACGCCGATTAAAAAAAAAAGGGTTATTGAAAGTATTTTTTAGATTATATTTTTTTTATTTTACAGACATTATTCACGTACAACGTAATGAGAGTTGTCTTATTACTAACAACATAATAATGACGTCTCAAACATTATTCATTTAAACCTATCTTGGTCTTTTGTTACAATGAGTTGCAGGCAGCTTTATGTCTGTACCTATTCCTCTAGTTTGTGTCTTAAGCCGGGTTCACATCTATAAAAAATTGTGTCGAATCTGACACAGAACTCACACTATGCGCGTTCACTTGAAATTTTTGATTGTGTTCCCAAGAATATTTAATTTGCGGCGAAAATATTTGTGCCAAATGCGTTTTCCAAAAATGTTTGCTGGTGTCTAACAATCGGCTTAACAGGCGTTTATTACTAGACAATGTTTATTATTTATTTAGTCTATTATTGGCTGCGTTGAGATACTCCGACATTATGCTTTGTTATTGTGAGCTTTAATGGCGCATAAGGAAGATGTTGGTCGGGGGGTGCGGTCAAAGACTAACACATTAATCAATAAGATTAATTTATTTTGTATATATATATATATATATATATATATATATATATATATAATATATATATATATATATATATATATATATATATATATATATATATATATATATATATATATATATATGAAAATATATGAAGTAAAAGATTACACTACATATTGTAAAAAAATGAAAAAGTAAAGTTAAGTGAAGGAAAGATTATGAATTACATGAAACAATAAAGTACATTAGGGATAGATAAATTATAATTTATCAATCCCTAATTAGATAGATCCTTCTATACCATCATCCGGATACCAACTAATAAGGTACATAATACAGGATATGATAAAATATATGAACACTAATAATTGAAATGACTATTAGTATGAAGATTTGGAAGTATATAAGGTATATCAAGATAATTATGATATTTTAAGTTTTCATGGCACATAATCAGCAGATCAGATACTACAATACAAATAATTGCAAAATAATGGAAATAACTATAAATATTTATTCATTGTTTTATATCTCAGCGATGTATAATTTTTTGTCTTTCTTTTTCATTTCTTGCAACTTCGGAACTCAATTTAGAAAAATAAATACATTAAGATGTTAAAACATTCATGAAATTTTAAATGAATCGTTGGATGTGTAGTGAGAAAACTGGATAAAAGTAATAATACTTCTCTAGTTTCTCTTATTACATTTCCATGGCAGCAAATTTATATTATTTTACTTAATTCCTGTAAACCCTTTCAAGTCTTCATTACCTCTTCATTATTATTGTCATTACCTAGGTTTTATTAATCCCTAACGTATCTATATTTAATTATATACAATTTAATTTGAAGGTATACTTAATATAATTAGAAGTAATCAACTTTAAGGTTGAGTGCTAATAATGGCAAGGCGACACAAAGGCATTTTAATGGCTATCGAATTCTTAGTTATATGTAGTAAGTTTCTTATTTAACTTTGAAAAAGTAGTTTCTTTTTACAACTTTGAATTCAGCCACTAACTTTTTTTGAAAATGGAATTTAAAAAAAAAAAATCTTCTTTGGAAAAGTCCTCAAGGAGTATATCTTTATTTTAATAAAAATCTATTACATCTATTCTCGTCATATTTATGTCAGCTCGAAAAATTCAGCTTGTAGCAAAACGGCTGAGATAGTTTCGGATCTCTTATTAATTATATATTTAATATTAATAATAATTAATATTTATATTATTTGAGCCTCTTCCCTAGAGGGTCGTTAGTGTTGTGCTATTTATTCAAATCTATTGAGATATCTTTCTCAAGAACTTCATGAATTTTTCAATGGTATTTTAGCTTTCTATCGGACCGCATTGATTTATAAAATATACAACAATTATCGTATGTATTATAAGGCTTCCTTAACTGCGGATATGTATATATATATATATATATATATATATATATATATATATATATATATATATATATATATATATATATATATATATATATATAATATATATAATTATACAATTAATTAATTATAAAGATTATATTGCTCTTACTCTCATATACACATATACACTATATGTAAAAGAGAACCCGGGGGACTAATTCAACGAATTTCTTTCTCCTACTTCAAACCAGTGCGATCGCCAAAATACAATTCGGTTGTACCCTTCTTCACCACGTCAATAATGCTTCATTTTGGACGGAATTGATATTCTCCCATCTGTGAAGAAATCTTTTGAGGAGGATGGTAAAGATTCCTTATTATATGTACATTTTTGAGCTAAGAACTATTAAATTGTTAAAGACGATCCTGATTTCCACAATTTAATATGGTAGCTTGGTAAAGGATTTGATATCTCATACTATAATTCCGCACATTCCTTAATTGGTTTTAATCTATAACTTAGAGTTTCGAAAATCATATGTAAGAAACAATGAAAAATTTTCAACTTCCATCTTGTATTACATTCAGCGTCTACATGATTGCTGCCAGCAGGAGAGGGAGGGCCCAGTGAATAGGAAAAATATGAAAAAAGAAATAATAAGTATGTATGGTGGGGGCGGGTGGGAGGAGTGGCGGAATATGATTTGATGAGGACGGTTGGAAATAGCCCGGCATCAACCTTGATGAAGCCCCTAACGAGGCTGCCTTCCTCAATTTATAAATCTCTTTTGAGACGCGGTTTTTCGGCCAAATCATTCTTTTTCCTCGCCTCTACTAGTCTTGGAGTAATGAGTGTTTCCTCTGGGGGATCAGTTACGCCTTCTTCAATCCAACCTGAGCGGCCAAATCCTCAACTTAACTTCTCATTTCATTACCTCCTTCTACCTCATTTCATCTCTGGTTACTTTTTCTTTCATCTATTACCCCCCATAACTCCCTAATTAAATCAACTGAATCCTCTTTTCTGCGATTTTCCTATTAGAAAGAGTGATTATCAGTGATAATGCCTGATGAGGTCAAAAGAATCATTCATTAAATACTGCCTTTAACTTTCAAAATATCTTTTTGATTTATTAGCACATTGTAATCATGATTTAGCTTTATTCATTGGCATGTGTGGAAGGAAAACCATCCTCAATCATTGTAAAGTATTCTGTTACAGTAAATATGTAAAGTACCTTCTGTTACGGCAACTATGTTATTTGTTTAACTTCCAACTAGAGGAGGAAGGAGAAGCTATCCTACAGGTTAACTACCTTTTCTTGCCAGAGTCAGAAGGTAAAGGAATAAAAAAAATTATTGTGAGTAAAAACTATCGCTTTTAAGGTAGGCAATGCTGTGTGAGTGCGTAATCGTCTCGTTAAATCCAAACCCTGAACTGCTAAAAGCTGCCCTTTAGGAAGCATGAATTCTAATCACTGATATTTCACGAACCACTCACGAAAGTTCGCTAAGATGAAGTTTAAAAGTTGTAAAGATATCAATTTCAATCTGTTGGTTAAGCTGGATCTTTCAATTTCTGATGTATAGTTATATCGGTGTTTATCCAGTACAAGGCCATATTATTATATTTTTTTTTAGTTAAGTGGACCTTTCATAAGCTTTTCTCTATGAATCTAGTCGTGATTAACACATTCCCATTAAATAATAGGTTATTTTGATATAAAAATAGATTTGTTTCAAGTTTTTTTTTCTCGTATTTTATAGCTTTTATGTGACCACTGTGATATATAATTGAACCTTATTATTTATAGAGATTTTAATTTATTGTTTTATCTTTCATGACATACATATATTTTTGGTTCTTTTTCGCATTTGAATCGACCATTATTTTCGTAAAATGGATTATGGCTGCCGATAGTAATATATCAGCACTCCAGTAGCACACTAGAATCCAAAACCGGTTGAAGGTTCAATTCTGGATAACTATTTCCAAATGAATCCATGGGATAAATGTTTTTACAGCCTCTTGCTACAAGATATCGGTAAACGTATTACACCACCTGCCCTTCCTACTTAAGTTGGGATGCAAATGAATGTTTAATCCTAGAAACAAATATTAGAGAAACATATTTTTAAATTAAAAACTAAATAAATAATAAAATAAATAAAAAAGTATACTCTGCAATAAACAGTAATTGAATACAACTGTCTAGGATCTGGGATTACAATAGTAATAAAAAAAAAAGGAGAGAAAAAATGGTGGCGTTGATGTTGGGATCACATAGCACGGATTAATTGATGGGAAAATTGGTTTAAAAGATTGGTATCATAAAATGGAGTACATCTTATTTTCTAATCTGATATTAACGTCTCACAAACAGCTGCTTGTGTAAGGAAATGTCTACGAGTTAATGAAGCAAACGGATCCTCGTTGTTGTTTCTTTCTTAGCCTCTGACCCTTTGCGTTGCAGGATGAAAAGGAAAAAGTGAAAGGAAGGTGGATGCTTCAGTAATTTGATGGTCTGGCTCCATATCGTTCACCAATCGGGTTATGTTATTTTTGCTGTAACCTCCAGGTCATGTGTATCCACCGAAAGCGATTTCAATAATAGCATCTTTTCCCTTTCAACTTATTCATACTGCAGGATTGATTTGACTTTAATGCTAGATTGTATTGGCATTTGCTGAGGATATTCAAATGTAAACAATACCATCATGTAAAAAAAAAAAAGTATCATATCATTAAAATCTCATTTAACTCATTAAGACTCAGTAAGATATATATATATATATATATATATATATATATATATATATATATATATATATATATATATAAACAAAGATACGGTTAAGAAAAAATGCAAAATGAATAAATATATAGGTTAATATAAAAGAGAAAAATTCAAAAATATATATAAATTAATTGCTAGAAAACAATTGGAAGATTCCAAAACACAAAGCCTCAAGTCTCTAAAATAAGGACAAACAACTAACCAGTCAACGTTTCACCATCATCAGGACATACAGCAAAAAATCACATCTATGAAGATCAAACACAGCACTTCTCACATCAACCGTCCAGAAAGACACACAACCAGAGACAGCAAATCACTCCAAGACATCCAATCACATATTGAAAGCAAATGGGAATAACACAACAATAGCTGAGAAGGTTATATTCAAACAGCTGATCAACAGAAAACAGCAAATACACATAGAAAGCTACTTAATAAGGCCTGAACAAAAATATATATATACAAATAAATAATAAATATTGAAGATAAAAGGCAATCTTGTTCGATTTATTGGATTTTATCAACGGTTGTTAAAATTTGAATATTTTTATTTATAAAACGACATTGAATCTGGTCTATTTTTTAAAATAGGTACTAAGGAATTAATTAATGTTTGCTATCAATGAAGAACGAGCCCTATCTCTAAACAAGTTATGTTAAAGTTATTAAGGTTTACATTCATAATGCACTAACTAAAATCCAAGTATCTTTATATAGAAGCAAGTATGAATGTGGGACACTAATAATTTTGTTCAATAGATTGAAAATATTTGTTAAAAACTTCATTGCTAACAGTGCCACAGAGTATTTGGACTGTATAAACAATCATAAGATTATAATGTCTAAATAATATTATATTAAAAGTGCTAGCGACTTTAATGAAGTTATATAACAAAATATTATTTTTATGGATAATTATATAGAAGCTGAATGGTAATTTATTAATTTATTGAGAAGTATATTGTATCTGCATACATACATACATATATATATATATATATATATATATATATATATATATATATATATATATATGTTTGTTGTATACTGATATTATTATAATATTGTAATATTTGAATCAAAATAACAATTCGGAAAACGACGTACATATAAAATGAAGCCTTAGGGTTGCTAGTATTTCAAATACATGCATATCAGTTCATGTCAAGCTCCTTTATTAAATAAATATTAGTTTAGGATCTAATTCATTGGCAATCAGGTTTGATTAAATGTTGTCATTGACTTTCGAAACTCTCTGATTAGCTAAACTCTCAATCAATATGCGATTCCGACACTTCTCGCTAATGGAAGGTAATCATTTATAAGTTTAAAACTCACATAAGATCATAGATCGCAATGCCATTTTTTTGCCATTTTATTTCAAGAGAAAGTTAATTTATTTTTATTTTAATAATAAGGATTTATTTAACATTTATTTTATTTGTTTGCTTTTATTTGTCACTGTTATCTCTGTCTAGGGAACAATCTACAATAGTTCAGGCGCGGTAGAATAAATATATTAATTTTTTGAAATAAATTATCACGGGATTTTCTCAACTTCATAATTAAGAGAAAATATTAGAAACAAATTTGATATGTTTTAAATGAAATCAGTAGCACCATGGTGAAAAAAGTTCATAAAGGTGCCGAAAAAAATTGTTTAAGAAAAATAAAAAATAGCACTTTAAACCATTTAAAATACGGAAAAATGAGTTTTAAACAATTGAAGTCGGTCAACAACTTTTTGCAAAAAAAATTTAAAACTGCGAAATATGGCCATTTTTGGTAATTTTATTATTTTCAATTATCGCAGGAAGTTGTTTAAATTTATTAAAACATCTAAAATTTGTTTCTACTATTTTTCTTCTAACATCAAGTTGAGAAAGTCCTCTGGCAATTTATTTAAAAAAATAAACTATTGCGCCTGGATTATATGGCTGTTAATGAAAATTATGACATGTTTTGTATGTAGTGTCATATCAAAATTGATTTTCTTTGAACGTTAATAGCTATTAAGGGGGATTCCTAATCATCAGTAATATGGTATGTTTTTTTGTGACTCTACAAACATGTCTATAACATAGATATGTAACATATTTGAGTAATTAAGGAGTTATATCATATTATAACGAATAAATTAAATTGCTAATAATTAATCAATATTCGCTATTAATAATTACTTAATTATAACTTACTAATTTTATAACATATTTTATGTTTCTCTATTGTGGGTAAGTATCCTTCAAATGTTATAAATATTCCAAAGTGATAAAAAAACGACTTGTAAGCTCAACATCTTGCAAACTGATTGGAAACTAAAATTGTGTTCGCCGCTATTTCGCTTGCAATACTTACATTACGCTGTCACACCTTACAACAATGATTTTCTTGACCAAATAATTATTGAACTAGGTTATTATCATGGGTTCTACCTGCTGATACCTTGATGTTACTTATCCTTAATAATCAGTATTTATCATACAATAGTTTATAAAATATACATCCAAGCAAATTAGCACAATTTTACGGTGCAAGGGTATACTACTCCTCGGCCACTGCTAATTCTCTAGACAATTAGAATTGTCTGTACAATTAGCAGAATTGTACAGACAATCATGTTTATATATATAAAAAGAGCGGTAGAAAAATAATGTAAATTTATAATAAAAATTGGACAAAAAACCTTACTAGATTATATAAAAAAATGTCTACATTTTGAATTTGTTTTATTTGAATATCATTGATTATAATTCCTTTAAGAAAAATTGTGATACAAATACTTGTTCGCAGTAACAACTCGTAGTAACAAAAGCTCCATAAAAGACTGAATAACAATTCAGTCTTTTATGAGAGCTTTTTCAATATAAGTCATGGCTTGTCATTCAATCCCCATCCTGGGGTTGGTTGGCACACCTTGACTTATTGACTTTGAGAACCCTTGTATTTATACTCGGATATTGTATTTCACATGAAGTTGTGAAAAAATATTGTATTGTATTTCACATATTGTATTTCACATGAAGTTGTGAAAAAATATGATATTATATCCTCATTGATGTTATATCATATTCAAAGAGGACATTTGCGCACGTTAACCATAGTTTGCATGCAAAATCAAAACGTGTAAATTGTTGACCGCCTATTCTCCTCTCCCCTACACATAAATATAAAAATTATCCCCCTCACGGTTTTCAACAAAAAATAAATAATTTGAAGATAGGAAAGGGTGATGGGGAGGGCGAAATTATCTACCATGCCTGTGGGCAGTAGTGTAGTAAATTCCCCACTCCCTATGTTTCATAGGAAATAGAAATTACGCCGGATATTAATGGGTTAAATAAATGAAATTTAATATAAAGTTTACAGTGATGAGAAAAAAAAAAAGAAAAACATCACTAACGAATGGGGATATTGTAAAGCTTGGGGAGAGTTTATTATCCAATTGTTGAATGTTAGCGACCCATTATGAAAATTACACTCACTGTTTTTAATTCAAAAGCCACAGAGAATTATTTTGCCAAAGTGGTGATAACCATATGCATTGTTTAGCTCTCAGCTACATTATTTTTCAAATAATGTCTATGTTGACGTTTTTTTTTTGTTTTTTTTTTTTGTAGAATATTTGGTTCGAAGAAGCATAAGCCCATTAGAGAATTTAGTAGGCTAAAACGCGGAAGAGTTGAGCACGTGCCCTGTTAATTATTAAAATGTAGTAATAGCATCGCGGCAGTTAAAATGGGCAATTATTGCTGAGCCGACAGGTAAACATCCGAAGGGTAGACTGAGGCAAACTGGAAGGATTGTCAGTCTTAAAATCTTGAAAAATTGGGCCTTGTATAGGTGGAGGAAGATACTCGTATGTAAGGAAAGATTGGTAATATTGAAATGGAACTTCGGGTTCCCTAAATCTATTATTTTTACTTTATTTTTCTTAATTCTTCTATTTTAAAAACTTATTTTTGTCGAGTTGATGACGCCTCAAGAGGCGTATAAGAACATTCAACAATTTCATTCGTCCCTCGGAAGGCTATTTGAATAGGCAACATTGTTTTTCTTTTGAATCGTGGAATTTGTTGTTGATGGTTTTTCTGTCATCAGTTAAATAAAAGCCTGTTTTTGAGATTTTGCTAGTCCGCTAAGCCTTACGGATATTTTTATTCGGTCTGATCCAAATCTTATTTCGGTAGATGCTCTAATAGTTGAGACCTATCTTGAATCTTGCGGATTGATAGCACGTAGTTTTGCTGAGATGTAATTGGATCCTTATAAAAACAAAGCACATCGCAGTACATCACTCAAGACATTTAAATTCGTCTACGCAATCTCTGAGGTATTTTAGGCATCCAAGCTAAATTACCTCAGTGATCCGATCACCTTAACCAAAGGGCTAAATGGTCTATATCACCGGAGCGCAAGGCTTTTGTAGGCAAACATTTTTATATGTGTTATATTTTTTTGTGAATATAAGTAATTTAGTTATTTGTATTCAAAATCTTTTCATGACAAAAATAAGCAAATAACTTTTTTTAATGAATACAGGAAATAAATGAATGGGCCTTAGACGTTTACTTCTACCGAAATTTGGATATTGGTAGATAGTAAAAGGTTTCATAAGTTTAGGGATTTAAATTAATCACAATATACAGGATCTTGTGTATTGTCTCAGGATTTGCTCGTAACTTCGTAGTCGATAACGAAAATCGCCTCAGACGAGTCAGTAATAATAAATTTCGTGAAAAAGCATGTACCAACGCTGACAACAGTCATCGAACTATTCAACCTTCTCTGGTACCGATCCATCCTTCGAGCTCGCGACCCTTTGAAATATCATGCTGGGTGCCGTAATATTTAAATTGTAATACCCGAGTAGTTAATTATTTCGTTATTTTTACAAAATTCAAAACCACTTGTATTGAAGTATATATGGGTCTTCATGAAATAAAAAATAGTGAAAACGGTTAAATATTTATTTTTTCATTTCTATGATACTCTCTAATAAATAGTAAATGTAACCTCCGTAGCAACAGTATACAATTTCTGTAACATTAATTTTTGTCCGCGCTACTTACAATTGCCGAGTTGTCAGCCCTCTCTGAAAGGTCAAACTTTATAGGAATCTCACTCTATCAATTGAGATATGAACTATTGGAAAATCTCCAATCTTCATTACATATCTGTTTATAACTCAAGTTATGATAAAATAAAAGTAGTCAAAACAATAAAAGATCAAAACATCAAAATAATTAATAGGATGCTAAAAAAATTCTAAATTTTTTTTTAATCGTAAAAGTTATAAAAATTGTACTCACATATGTGAGGTTAAACATCTATATAATATTTATCTAAAGTTGTAGCTAAAAAAGATCCGAAACTTTTTTTCAGAATTATGTATCATCTTTAAAATACGGTGAACAACTGATTGCACGATTTCAATAATTAACGGTTGAATTTCAATGAAAAACCTAAATATTTTAAATGCGGTATGTACAAAAATTTGTATTTCCGAATAAGTAAAAAACTCAGGCAAAATAGACTTCTTCAGAATAGGAAATATATCTGAAAAATATTTTTTTGTTAACAAAGAGGGGAGAGAAAAGCATGGTAGAGAAGAGAAACTTGAATCATAGAGCTAGGTCTGGTGAGAACTGAGAGTTCAGGACAGTCCCTAACCGGATTATTATAACTTTAGATATCTTGCTACTATTCTAAATCGAGATAAATTTAAGTTTTTTAGTTTTCTTTGTTGCATTAAATTTTTTTTGTTACTATAAATGTTTTAAAAGTTAAAACATATGAATAAAAGTAAAATGAAATTTTAGTGCTTCTGTCATTTTGTATGAAGATTGGGGATAACTGTAAAATGTTATATAACACCAATATGAAGTTTTCTTTTAAATTGGTTTAGACGTTTTTTAATGGAAAACGGATAAATATCTAGGTTTTGGATCCATCAGCGATTTTGTTTCTAAGCTGTGGAAGGCAGGTTGATATTGCTTTAAACCTTCTTAGGGTTCTATATAATAACGGGAATAAAATTGTTCAGATCGGTTCACCGTTTTCTCGTGAAAAGCAGGCAAAAAATTCTGAGAAATAGATAAGAATTTATCTCTTTTATTTTATTTATAAAATTTAAAAATGGAAAAATCCTGTCCGAGAGGAACCATACACTGTTTCATACATGGCTCCGACTCCCATGTGTTTTTATTTTAAAAATATATCCGACTTAAAGTTCGTAGCTTCAGCATCGCTCATTTGCTCCCTTATATTAACATGAGACTTCTTAATTAAGACCCTAATAAATCATTCCCTAATAAATCCGGACCGTTTTTATTTATTTTTGTTATTTTGAGTGAATTTGGCACAGAAAAAATATTCCTTATTGAAATTCTTTAAGCTGTATAATCCATCATGCCATTAGTAATATTTCCTTTTTCTGTTGCTTCAGAAGGCTCATCTGGAAGAAACATATTAGGTAGGAGAAATTCTGATAGCTCTGGCTCAGAGTACCTATTATTACATTACAATCATTGCTCCTTTTGTGATAAAAAAAAAACTGTGGTGTTGCCTCATAAGTTAGTTTATCACATGTTACCCTGTCTAATGGAGTTCATGAAGGTCTCAGCTCAGTTTTAGGATATTACATTGTGAGTCCCAGGACAGGTGCTTTTCATTGTTATGCCCTTTAAAAATCTTTCCACAAAAAAATACATATCTTACAATATGTACCTACAAGAAGAGTAGACTGTGGTAAAACAATTGGAGTGATGTTTTAGTGTTATTCCTGTGCATTGTAGTGATGATCAATTCATTTATTTTTCAAACAATTGATGATTTATGCGCGAACTTTTCAGGATGTCCTTAATTATATTAAAAAATAGTCAATTGTCATATTTTACAGCTGGTGAGGTACTTGTGTTGAAAAACCTCATAACTTTATTTTCAACGTTTAAGGGAGCAACAACGAAAATTTGGGTCCAAGATTATACAACTCCATGTTATCTGCACATGTGTAACTTAAGACGTCTGCGGGTCTTCTTATAAAGATATAACAAATTCTGAGTTTCTTGTTTTGTCTTTTTAATTATTGTTATCGCACTACAGTTAAGGATTTTCTGTCTGACTACTTTCTACTGTAATTTTTATTAAAATTAGTGATACACTTTTTTCTTATTATTTTGCTTTCTATGTTATGCTGATACCATGTATCACATTAGTAAATGCATATGTATACATTCAAACGAAAGGAGATTGAAATCTATCTAAGTTTTACGTTTGTTAATCGATTTATCGATAATAAAAAGTTGATAGAATCGGCACAATCGATTGTGACGTACAATTGACTATCGGTTATTCCTAGTCCATAATAGCTGGGGTGTAGTGGGCAAATGTAATGGATCTTATTTGAGTGGTTTGGTAAACAATGAACATAGATTTATTACCGTGAATACAATTTTCTGGATGGTTTGATAAGTACGTAGTGGCTTCAAATGAGAAGTTTACTTCGTGAACTCAGATGAAATCTCCTGGTCAAACAAATGTTAATTAATTTCTAGCTTTGATCAAGTTTAGAAAGGTCCTGTATTGTGCCATGCTGTTTGGCCTCCACTGAACAATAGACAGAGAACGTGAAATAAGCTGATTCGACACCATTGGTAGGATTGGTTACCATATTGTACCAATACCTTATTTCCATACCATTTCAATACCTGATTTCTATTCCAAACTAATGGTTTTGGACACATTCTTTTGCCAGTATGAGTTGTTACAGTAGACTCGGAACCAGTGAGGACTAAAACAGGTAGTAGAAATTAATGCATCATAGCAACATCGTGGCATAATAAGTCAAAGGTGCATCATTGCCTAATTGCTTCATACCGACCGTAAATGTCGGTTTATAATGTGCAATTTGGACGTAATTATCAATCCTTTCATTTATCATTATTATCATAATTTATTTATTTGTTATGCTTATTTTATTAATTTATTTTCTAATAAAAATATGTAGCAATGGGTCGGAGAATAATTGGAAAGACAAGCAATTTATATAATAAAAGCATCCTGTCAACAAACGCGAAGATAAGACACTACAATATGGTCGTCAAATCAGTGATATTGTACGGAATTGAAACCGCTTTAATCCCCAGCCTAAGGAAAATGTTAGGAATAGAAAGAAGAATACTAAGAAGAATTTACGGCCTAAAGAAGACACAGGAAGGCTATAGGTTGAAACCTAATAAGGAAATATACAAAGAGGTAAATTATTCGGAAACGGACATAAGAATAAGAACATTAAAGTTCTACGGACGTGTGGTGAGGATGCACCCAAAGAGATTAAATAGAGAAATCTTCTATAAAATGAGAGGATACAAGAGTGCAGGAGAGTACATCAAACAGAGGGAAGAAACTGAGAGATTGAAAATAACAGACCAAGACTGTTTCGATAGGGATTTCAGAAGACTGAAAGAAATTAAGGTCCTTGTAGGAGAGAGAGATGCGAGAAAAGGAGTGGCGCGGACCGAAGAAAGAAGGAAAGAACAATCGGAAAGAATGAGGAGGAAAAGGTAAGAAGAAAGAAAGAAGGAGAGAAGAGGTATGAATGGAAGTGAAAATAATGATATTCGCGTGGTCTATAAGGCCGTTCCGTGGAAAAAAAATAATAAAAAATATTTGTACTGATCCTGAATTATTTTTTATATTAAACATTATAATTAAATTAAGTTTGTCATATCCTAAATGACATGGAACATGAAAAAGAATATAAACTTTCATTTTATATTTTACCCACTTAAAAAATAATCCAATAATATGCATCTATAAATTGTATTTTTTGACTTATACTAATACAGAAAAAATATTAAAATAAATATTTAAAAATGGTTTTCATTATTTTATTAATGATTTTTCTGACAAATATTTTAGGTTATAAAATATAAATAAAACTATATTTTAAAAGATAAAAATATTTTACTTTTCTTTTCAGATATTTTAATGGTGTTATTTTATTTTTTTTAGCACCATTTGTAGCACATCTTGCGATTGTGAAAAAGTCTAACTAACCAAATCTCGCGAAATGGTCCGAGAGAGCGAGCCTGTGTGTGTGGTAAGTATTGCTCAAAAACGAAAGATTGTACGAAACTGAAATTACGTATTTAAAGTAAGTATATGCCTGAGATGTTACAGAAATTTTTCCGCGAAAGGAATTGAATTATCAGGAAATCCGCTAGAAATCTTTGATTTTATACATTTTAAAAAAAAAATTCTAAAAAGGATCTAACTATTTTGGTCAAACTCATTCTGTTAAAATGCAATTCATTTATCTTTAATTTCACCCTGGGCTTATTCTCATTGAAATAGTCTGACAGGGCTTATCTATCGATATTTCAAAATGGCTTCCTCTAGAATACCTTTAATTTTGATTATTTGAAATAATTTACCATTTCTCATTGTTAGTAGTAATGAAACATGGATAAATACAAACGATTACAGAATTTAATAGTTAAGAAAAGGTGAAATATTTTCCCAGATTGAAAACAAATTTCGGGATATAAAAGTAGCATAGGCGCCGGAATGAGAGGTGGTAAATGGGGAAATGGCCCTCAATATTTCATAGTCATTTGTCATTATATATATATATATATATATATATATATATATATATATATATATATATATATATATATATATATATATATAATACAATTGGTGACTGTGCTACTGCTTTATGACCCTCCCCTATTCCATGCTATCATGTTACACTAACCTAAGTCCATTCCATCTTCTCCCTCCCCCCTTAGTGAAGAGTAGTGATATAGATTTATAATGTACCATTGGGAAGCTAAATATTTCAGAAAAGTTAATATCTAACAAATAAAGTCTTTAAGATAATGAATAGTGACGAAAAACGCATAAACAAATTATTATTGTAGTTAATAATTTCTACTTTTAAATGGTGAATGAAAATTAGTTGTTTCCATAGAAATTAAATGAAATTTCTATGGAAACTCTATGGAATTTCCATGGAAACTTTTAAAATTTATTTCAAGTAAGTTTGAATCTAAGTTAAAGTATTTTAATTCGTACATAGCACCAGATTCTTAAGTATCGGCTTTGTTTTTTTTTTTAAGTTGATATGAATCATTCCAGAATTTTGTCATGAGAAGTTCTAAGAATGACAAATTCAGAATTTTAGTTTAAATTTACTTTAAAGGGCAATCATATTTTCTTAAACATAAATACGTGCAAAGTTTTTACATTGACGGAATTCGACTTTCTTATTCAACAAACCACTTAATATTGTGAAAATGTAAGAGGAAAGGTTCAAATTTTGAAAAAAAAAAAAAAAAAAATGTCTTTATAAATCGTTGGTGCAATATCCATACAATTAGTTTTGCAATAAACAATCTTTACAATATAACAGTTAAAAATAGTTACCTTTGTTAGAATAGTAGATTTATTACTTACTTAAAAAATGTTTGTTGCGTTAGTAGGGATAATATTTTTTCGGTTGAAGGAAATATATATCTATATGTATACATATCTTTTCTTCTTTTTTTTTTTTTAGTGAAAATTGCTCTTTTAATTTTCAATGTTCAAGTTCCGCACGCCTGTTGATTAGGATCACTATTCAAGCTGTTTCACCAACCAAACTGAAACCACACGTATGTTTCGAAACGCGACATTAGAGCAAGACATGTCGAAAACTAGCGGGCTTAGAATCGAAATCAATCGTTTCAAAATTTTACTACCGATAAATCTGATTTGAAATTGGTTTACTGAAATTTAGCTCAAGTTTAATAAAATTTAATGAGCGCTATAACTACAACCTAATTTAACCCGCTAGCGCGGTAATTTAACATGATCTTCCCCTTTCAGTAGGAATATCTGTCTGAGAGGCAGGAATTGTCAAAAACGCCAATAACTAAGTAATAAATCATGAGATAAAATAATGTTTTTGTTTTTCCAATCATCTTTGTACTTGAAGATTTAACAAAAAGATTTAACTTGAAATACATATTTTTTTACGATTAAATCAGTAATATTTTAGGTAACTTGTATTTACCAATAGTGAAAACGGAATGATTTTTCCAAAACCATGAAAAAACAAAACATTTATTTTATTTCTTAAATTAAATATTTATTAAAATATTTATTTCTGGCTTTCAAACACTGAACGGTGGTCTATTAATGGAGAAAGCAGATGACCTTCCATTCTGATAATGTATACCAACTTTTGACCTGATTTCTGTAACTAAAAAAATTGTCTTTGCATAATGAATAGTTCAGATAATTGATGATGAATTTTTAAAAATTCAGTTTAAATTTAGTAATAATTTAATATCCATAAAACACCATTTTAATGGCCGCCGTGTATTAAAATCAGCTATCCATCAAATAACTGCATTTAATAAGAAATGAAGTTGAAACTTATCTCTGACCTGTATATGTTTTCTATTTTTTCTTCTTATTATTATTTTGTCCACGTTATTTAAATTGTTGATCTTGACTTACCTGCAAAGACAAAACAAACAAAAATTACAATTCTGAAATTTAGTTAAATTATTCATAATTACAATAAATTATTAGTCAGACAAGATCTTTATGAAATCAGTAGCAGTTGTATTGTAGTTCTTAAGGGGAGGGAGGGAGGGAGGGAGGGAGGGAGGGAGGGAGGGAGGGAGGGAGGGAGAGAGAGAGAGAGAGAGAGAGAGAGAGAGAGAGAGAGAGAGAGAGAGAGAGAGAGAGAGAGAGAGAGAGAGAGAGGGAGAGAGAGAGAGAGAGAGGCTTTAAGTTATAAAAAATTCATAAAAGTAATGTTAATAATGGCTTCATTAAAAAGATAATTGTATGTCATTATTGTTTAATCATGATTTCAGGCAAATGGACACAACGGCTTAATCTGGATGAAGCGCAATCTTCATGCCCGATTTTCGGCCATCCTGTCGTGTAGTTGGACCAATATTTCGGCAACAATGAGCCGAATGTTGAATTCCAAGTAGTCCTATATCTGTAGTTTATCGACATATACCAGCGAATTCTTATATCCATACAAAAAATAATCCATAGGTGTGAGATCGCACAATCGTGGAGGCCAGTTACGCACAATCAGGTGCTCATCGAATGTTTTCCGCAATAAATTAATGGTGCCGTGCACAGGATGGCTCGTTGCGCCATCGTGGGACTGAAGCTCTTACTTATGCAGATGGCGGAGATGGCCGAAGCTTTTACTTAATTTTTCTTTCCTCAGATGAAAATCTGAAAAAGTCAGCATTGATGGCTCTATGGAGGCGTATTAACTTATTCGGGAAATCTTCAACACTACGCTCCACAGCAGCAAAAAACTGGAATGTGGGAAAACGATCCAGGGTGTTTCGAAAACTGAATCGGATGGGCGATTATGTCGATCTTAAGACGGACGTAGCGCATAGTAAGTTTGGCGAACTGAACTACGTTTTGTGAAATAATTTTTTACAATTTTCAAGCGTTGTTCTAACGTGTCTATTCCACTGTGAGATGGCAAAACGTACTGTGCACCAGTCACCTGTCAGCTGTTAAAATTACTGCCACTAGGGGCAGTGTTGCCAATTTAAAAATATTACCTAACAAAAAATCCTATTTATTTATTTATATATATATATATATATATATATATATATATATATACATAATGTGTGTGTGTGTGTGTTTGTGTGTGTGTGTGTGTGTGTGTGTGTTTGTGTGTGTGTTTGTGTGTGTGTGTGTGTGTGTGCGTGTGCGTGTTTGTGCCCTCCATAATCTGGCTATGAAAACACATATCCACCCCCTCCTTTCCACCCTCCGTTCCCCTCCGATGACCTTCGTTACAATGCAATAGTCTATTATTTTCGGGGAAAATAAAACTAAAAATAAACAAAAAAAATAATGACATTGACCAAGATAATAGTTAATAGTTAAGAGGCGATTCGGAGAGCCATTAAAACATAGTCATTTCAGGTCTTAGCAAACAAAAGAAGTGTAGTTAAAATCAAGGTTATCAGTCTCACAAATAATATTAATATTACGTCTAGAAAAAAGTTAGTGTATCGGCTTGAATTCGAGTGTCCTGCCTTATAGATTAAGCCTTAAATTAATCATTTATTAAAAAATGAACAAATATATTCTCGTACGCATATTGAACAAAGTAGTATTCCTGTTCTTACTTTTGTTGTTATACAAACGTGTTCTTTTAGTAGTTCATTGCGCTCTGGCATGTTTCAAGTGTACCATGAAAGCTTTAGAAGTGTTCCACTTCGTAAGGCAGGTTTTATGGTGAACAAAAAATAAAAATCTGGAAATGCCTGCCGGTGAGAATGCATTTTAGTCAAAAACTGTCGATTTAGTCATATCTATTATGAATTCATTTACTTTATTATTATTTTTTTTTTGTTTATAAAATAAGCTTAAATAACATTGTTATTTCATCAACTCCCAGAAGGTGGTGCCAAGAGTAGCTGTTTTATAATAACCATTATCTTTGGTGGTTTGTTATGTGATCAATCAATCCCAAGGAATCTAAATCGTTGATATTATTTATTGTGATTAATTGAAATGTTATAATCTAACTAACATTTTTAATATTTATTCCGTGACAGTACAGATTATTTCTGAATTTTCCAGCCCGTTTCTTTTTAGCCAGATGTATCCATACTGATGGGTTAACTTGATAATGTCACTGCACGCTACGTGATTTTAAATAATTTTTATAGATAAATTCCATCAGTCAAATATTAATTGAAATATTGACAAAAGCAATGAGGGGGTTAGTCAGTTGATGGTTATTGTAGAAATCATGAACTTTATATAGAAATATAGAACAAGAATATTTGTTCCATTCACAATTAACAAAAATATCTGATGTGGATACCACATGACTTTCTTGTACGTCTCTTAAACTATAAATCGGTGGAAGTAAAAAAACAAAACAGTTTTAGTTAAGTACTACTTCTCGCTGCCCAATTTAAACCAAAATTTAGTATGTTGGTTGGTTGTTTTGATGTTTTTAGGCACAAAACATCAAGGTAATCAGCGCCCGATACGTATTGTCATATTCCTGCAGGAAATCAGAAAACTATAATATATTATTATAGCTCTAGTATGTTATAGTTTCTAGTATGTTATTTGTAGTGATAAACATGCCTTATATAGCAAATTTGAGATATTTTGCATTATTTTTTAAAATAATTTTCGATGAAAGTTTATTATAAGCTATAAATAAATTACCATTTCCTAGTAATCAATATTAAACAAAATATAGCATTTTATCTATCAATATAGATAATTAGATATCAATACAAGTCTTATATAGCAAATTTGAGAAGTTTTGCAATATATTTTTTCATTAAAGACTGTTAAATTTTATTTGTTACTAACAATAAGTTTATGTCAATTATGAAGTTGAAGTTACGCAATTTTAACTAAAATCTAGTATGTTATTTATATTGAAATATAAATCGTATGTAACGAATTTGAGTTGTTTTGCATTATATTTTAATACAATTTTTTATGATAGTCTTATGACTGGTAAAGTAATATAACCTGGTAAAGTGCCACTTCCTGTTTGCTAATTTTAACTTTAATAATGTATATTATTTATATTAATATATGAAACTTATATGCTAAATTTGAAAAGGATAGCATTATATTTCAATATAATTTTTGATAAAAATCTATTATGACCTTCAAGTAAAGTATCACTTTCGGGTGTTATAAAGTGACTAAAAACATAGGAGCAAAACTAGATGTTACAGCAATCCCCAAAACAAAATTCGAACTTTCTACGGCCAACTGTTTTTGAGTTATGCGATATACGAACGAACATACGTACAGACATCACGACGAAAATATTCAAAATCGATCCAGAGATGGTCAAAATGAATACTTCCGTTGAAATCTGAAAACCGAAAATTTTCGCGATTACAATACTTCCTTTCCTTACTGCGTACAAGGGATTAACAAATTAATAACAATTACTATTTTGAAATTACATGTCATAGACTGATGAAACGTGTCATGAAATAGTCCTTTGAGAACAATTAGTCTAGTAATTACATATTATTAAGATTATAAAATATTATAAGACTCATGCCTTCATGTCATGTCAGCAGATGGAATAACGTTTCGAATTAGTCCATGTATTAGTATCAAAACTAACTAATATGTTATTTATTTATGTGACGTATTCTATCGTTATCCGTTATATTTCTATTTTTCGTTAGTAGCTTTGTGGTAAATTCTGACTTAGTCGTCTGATTCTTCTCTAGCACTAAAAAATAAAATAAATATCGAGATCATACATATATCAAGATCGGCCGTTACAGTTAAAAATAAAGCAAAACATTTAAGTATATTTTAATTAAAAGCAGTCTTGATTGCCGTGAATTTTTTTTTCATTATAATCGGTCATTCATTACAGCATGATTAAGTAAAAATTAAAATCAAAGTTCTCAAGGAAAAGTAAAGTTGTCTCTGTCACTAAGGACAAGATCGGCAAGACTCTGTTGTTCCTTCCTCTCTCGGGCATTCCAACAATTCGTCAGGGTTTTGGTGTTTGTAGAGGAGGAGGAAAATCCAGCAAATCCTGAAGAAACTATTAGCTCGTCGCTTCTTCTCTCCCGTAACTACCTGACATCTCGCTGATCATTTGCAGACATAATTTATATTACGATCTGTCGAGTAATAAACAAATATAATTGTAAGTATAAACTTTATAAAAATATAAAGTGTTAGTATAAAAAAATGAAGAATTATGAGTAAAAATCTAACCAACCTGGATTATACCATAACCATTTTGTTGAAAATATACATCAAGATTACAATTATCGATAATAATATACCGTAATTATCAATAATATCACTATCAGATAGCAAAAATGCTTCCGGATTGAATGTAGCAAATTGGTATTCCATTTTGGTTACAAACTAATTTAACCTTTTGAAAGTTTAGTTAGCTTTTATTTTGAAGATATAATAATTTAAGTATAGTTATAGGAATTTTAGTGTTGAATTGGTAATTTTTTTCTGCAGTAGGTAAACCTGCCTGAAACAAGTGTTATTATCATTTCAGATTATGTTTTGCTGGCAATACTGTGAATTTATGAAAGCCAGTGATACTTTCTAACGTTTTGTGAACAAAAACTGTGAAAATTCCTTGCAAATGCTTTAATAGCACCGACAACTTTTGGTATATATCTAGTGAAGTGACATTCTTTGCTCAAAAAAGACCTTTATCTCAGACAGTAAAAACAGCCTACTTTTATTGCTTTGGATTCAAGGTAGATGATCAAGATAAGCCATGGGCACCTCACTTTTGTTTCAATACATGTGCAGTGAATCATCGAAAGGTGGTTAGCTCCAAAGAAACATTCGATGAACTTTCGTGTACAGATGATATGGCGTGAGCCAACAAATCATGAAAATTACTGTTACTTCTGCATAACAGCGCCTTTACAACAGGAAATATCAAAGAAAAAAGTGGACTGTAGAATATCCTAGAATACCATCAGCTCTTCGACCCGTCCCATATGGTGAAGGGCTTCCGGTGCATAACCTTCCAAAAGATTATCAACTGCTACCTGATGAAGTCGTATCAAGTGACGTGATGTCACAAGATTCCGCTTTGATCCGACAGATGACTTGAATGAGCCACACAGAATTACACAAGGTGAGTTAAACGATCTGATACGAGATTTAAACCTCAAGAAACACAAAGCCGAACTCTTAAAGACCTAAGCGATGGAAGCTTTTTTTAACTGATGTTACAGTTAGTTTTTATAGAGATCGACAAAAATGTCTGATGCCATATTTTAAGAATGAAAACAATCTTGCTGCATGCTGCGATGTTAATGGTGTGATGAAAATATTAAAAATAGAGTACAACTCTGCAGAATTGAGACTGTTAATAGATTCAACAAAAGTGGGCATAAAAGCTGCTTTATTTCATTATAGCAACATATTGATATATATTCCTTTACGAGATGCTATGCATATGAAGAAAACATATGAAATTGCTTTTGGATGCTACCAAGTATCAAGAACATAAATGGATATTTATAAAGAACATAAACATATATTTGTGAGGATTTGAAAGTTGTAGCTTTACTTCTCGGCATGGTTAGGGATTGCTGCTTTTAATGTGAATGGGACATTCGAGATAGGAAATCTCACTGCAAAATAAAAGTTCGGCCAAACAGAACGCTGTGTCCAGGTGAAAAGAATATTCTTCACAATCCTGTTGCTAACCGAAGCAAAATTATATTTCCTTCTTTACATATAAACTAGGTTTGATGAAGAATTTTGTTAAGGAAATGGATAAAGATGGCGAGGGATTTAAATATCTTCGAGAAAAATTTCCTCAACTAAGTGATATAAAAGTCAAAGAGGGCATTTTTGTTGGACCTCAAATGAGAAAGCTGATAAGAGATGAAAACTCTAGAACTGTACTTAATATCAATGAGAAATAAGCTTGGGTTATGTTCAAAACATAACAAACAACAAACATGAACTTTTAGAAATATTCTATTAGTTAGGATGCAATATGTCTTTTAAAAGTCATTTTCTCCACTTACACCTAGATTTCTTTCCTGCCAATTGTAGAGACGTCAGGGACGAACATAGTGAAAGATTTCTTCAAGACATTGCCGCCATGGAGAAAATGTATCTGGGTAAATGGCACGTGTCATGCTTGCAGATTATTGCTGGATATTAGTGAGGGATGTTCCAGACCAAATTCACAAGCGCCAAGCAAAAAGCAACCGTTCAGAGGAAAGTAAATAAACAATTTTACTGACAATATGAGCTATTTCAATTATTGATTTTCTTTTATTTAACAATGTAAATATTTTATAAACCAATCTGATTTAAATTCGTTTGTTTGTATTGCATAAAGGTAAATGTCGGAATGTTATTTCTCATTCCGGACATTGTAATTGCGTATATACTAAAATCCGTATATCAATAAAATAGTAGCTAAGACAAATTTCCGTCTGTTATATTCTTTTTGAAGTGTTAACGTTTTGGCTCGTTGGGATGGGGTAAAATAAGCAAACTCGCGTAACGTACTGTACCATCATACCGTACCCTACCTAAATCCAGCCTACAATTTCTCATATGTTTATTATCTTCCCGATGAACTAGAGACTTAAAATTTGGAACATATCTTAGGAGTGGATGACAATGCAATATTAGTAATAATAACAGGAGTGGAGACTTCGCGATTCAGTGCGCAGCGCTTAGGACACTCTCGGACGACGACTTTTGACATCTTCGTCCGTTCTTTTCCTTGTAAGTCTTTGACGGAACGAGCTACGGTTCTTATAGGCATACATACCGTTTTATACAGGAAGAACCCTGCTACATTTCGTTCCATCATAGTATAGGTCTAGCACTTTAGCCTCTGTGAAACTTTGGAATAAATTTTTCGCAAACTAAAACGACTAGGTAAATTGTGAGTAAGCGAAAATGAAGCCTGGTTAATCCTCTTAAAAACGTATGCCATAGAAAATTGTAGCTTAATCCTTTGAATTCAAGAACAGCAATAGAGAGGGAAAAATCGGATTTTCTAAAAGTTATCCGTTGGATTACACAAGTTATCGCTCGCGCGACTTGTGTTTTTTAAAATACGATCACTTTAAAAACTAAAGGGATTAATGGTTGATCGAATGACATGTCAACCTTCAAAATCGGATTACTATTTCCGGAGATGTTCTAAAAAGCTAGATCTGTCCGGATACGCGATGCGCAACTATGGGCCAGTTTATCCCGCTATTTATTTATTTCAATAAGTAAGCAAAATAAATATAATTTAAAATAGCAGGTCTCTAGATTTTTTTTTTTCTGAATTCACTTTATTTTTCAAATTTTAACAATATTATATTAGTGAAAAGTGACTATCAGCCGAAGATTACGTGTTTCAGTGCTGCGATCTATTGTTCCAGAAACACACTAGTTTAATCCCTATTGGCCTTAGGCCCGGAGATCCCACTTCTCTATCTAGTTTTGATTTCTTCTGACAAGGTAAGTGATATAAATAATTCACATTGTTTAAGATTATTTATCATTGTTTAAGCTTAATTTCAAATGATCAGGGTTATTTTTTTTCGATTGACTCTATTTTTCTTATGCGTTAGGATAATTTTCGAATTTTCAAATCGAGCTGAAACATGGACAGATTCCGTTTCATGTACTACAAATCAGGATAAGACAAATAAATTTTGAAATAGAATCTGAAAGAAGTTTACACTTCCAGCGTGTGGTCACTTTTTTTCTTACCCAATGAGCAATCAAAATCAGCCATTTTCAGTCCGGAAGCAAAATAATTATTTTTTTTTTTTTTACATTACATACTAGTAATTGAAATTGAGGCTCGAAGCTGATGCATAATAATTTTCTTTAGTCATTTTAAGTTATATGTTTTGTTATGGGACGAATAATTGAAACACAAATCCTTATGCATTTATTGCTAATTACGAAACCAAATGTTCAAATCATTAACTTTACTGTTGAACAAAATTATTACAACTAAAGTAACATTAATGGTGGCCGTATTCTAGGAGTTTTTTGTTCAGCAAGGTCATCCTCTACCACTAAAAACTACGAGCGCAGGGAATGCTCAGGGTTTATGTTTTCCAGGAGCGGCCATATCATACGCGCCACTAATCTGCCCATTCTCACAAATGACAACGGCAAAACCTCGCCGATAAAAAGCTACTGCTTCCATCTCGCCCTTTACCTCTCTCTTCCACTTACGAGGATTACCCCCAGACCTTCTTCACCGATCCTATCGAACACGCCAGGATATTCCGATTGTAATTGCTTTCAGGGATGACTGCGGCTTCAGAGGAAATTAACAGGGACTACAGACGGAGTGAAGGAGATGTGCTATTTCGTAATAGCGATGAAGCTGATTGTTGTAGATGTAAAGGCTCTTAGAATATGACAAGACTGTAATTACGTAATAAATTACAGAACATTGAAGATATATATTTCACTAAATCATTAAAGCCCTGTTGGATGTAATCACACACAAACATACACACTCACACACATTATTAATATATATGTATATATATATAAGTTATAGTCTGAAGCATAGTATTATTGTATTTAATACCAAATCTTTTATGTAAACAAGAACAGAATGTATATAAGTAGGATTACTAAGAAGAATAAAGCAGTCTTGATTTTGTCTCTGAACGTGTTGTTTCTTTAACCTCATCCTTTTTTTTATCTGTTTTAACCCGCTGTCACTTAACTGGTGCCGAAACCCGGGACGAAGTACGGTCGGAGCTTAAACTTTCCGAAACCCGATTTTTGATTTATTTTTTTTTTATTTCGGTTGCGTGATTGAGAAAGAGTGAAGATATGGCGAACAATGAAATACTGAGGCCACCAGTGTTAAATATACAAGCGAATGTTCCACCAATGCCGGAGAACCCACCAATGCCGGAGATCCCACCTCTACCGGAGACCACCTTGGCGGCAGCGCATGCGAACGCACTAGAGTGGTTGAAAATTAAAACAGCAACGTCACAGGACCTGAGGAAGGCGGTATCGGACCTGGAAAGATTCACCGGAGAAACAGGTGAGCTCAATCATTTTTTAAAAGGAGGAGATCGCTTAATAACGAGAATAGAAGCGAAGGCGTCGGAAAACCTGTTGGGCCGTGAAGACGCAGAGGTGTTGAAGGCAGCCCTAATATGCAGGATAAAAAGAAGTATCTTGAATCAGATACAGGCAGACGAAGAAACACCGTGGACGATAGTTAAAGAGAGGTTGAAGAAGGCGTTCGGAGGAGGCAGGTGGACTCCGGAAGAAGACATCTTCCAAATGTTCCGCGAAGTCAAACAGCCACGACAGTCGAGCGGGCAATATGCAGGGACACTCTTAGCCCGGTACAATAGGATTACAGAGAAAATGCGGGAGACATGGAGTGTGGAAGAAGTAGAGGCCAGGATGGCCTTTCTATCGACGATACTTTAGGTGCAATTGGCCAAAGAGATAGGGAAGAAAGAAGGCCTACCTAGAGAGCGGACCTTCGTTGAATGCGCTCAAGAAATGGTAGATATGAGCGCGAGAGATGAGGAAGCCCGGATGGAAGTCGAAGAGACCGGGTGGAGCAGAATGGTATATAGACGACCCAGAACTGCACAGACCAACTGGAAGAAGAGAGATTTTGGAGATAGTGGAAGAGAGAGGGCTGCACTGGGGGAAAGAAGACCAGGACCATCAAGACCAAGGAACGGCGGTAGGAAAGAAGATCGGAAGTGCCACGGTTGTGGGAGAACAGGACACCTGGTAGCGCAATGCCCACGCACCAGATGTTTCGAGTGCGGAACCGAAGGGCACATCGCCAGGCAGTGCCCCTACATCTACAGGAGGAGAGAAACAGCACAGCCGGAACCAATGGAGGTAAACGCCCAAAGGGTTCGGAGGAGAAGTATCTCACGGAGACTCAGCGGATCATCAGCTGATTCAACTGGAACATCCGAGAATTCTGAATCAGAAGAGGAAGTAGACGATCCGGACAAGAAAAGCGGACAGAGGAGCGGGAGGAGCAGTTGGAGGCGAGTTGCGGGAGGAAGAAAGCACCGAGAGGATGTCTGAGGGGAGTGGCGGCAGAGAGGCGACCGCAGGTTGGTAAGTTACAACGTGAGAGGAAAGCACAGCGGTCTGCCTATAATCAAGGTGGAGGGCGGAGTGAGATGTCTGGTTGACACCGGGAGCTCCAACACAATCATGTGCCGGGAAGCGCTAGAAAAGCTGAATGGCGGAGAGAGGACACTCCAGATCCAGGTATGTTGCTGTGAATTAATCACCCTGGGTGGCCCATGTGAAGTAGAGGGGGAAGCAGAGATAGGGTTAGATAGATGGGGATCTAAGGGATCTAATTTAAGAGTACATATTGTAGGGGGTATGCCGCGAGACTACCAGGTCATTATAGGGTGTGATCTGTTAGGAAAGGTAGGCGCGAGGATTAAGAATAACAAGGGAAAATGGAACGTGAGGATAGGGGGAGAAAGGTTTAAATGTCAAAGCCTCACAAGGGACCAGAAGGCACGGGTAGGCGCGATAAATCGAGCGGAAGACTGGAGACAAACGTTGACAACTGAATACGGGGATGTCTTCTTCAGGGAGGGCGACATACTGGGAGCAACTGGAAAGACAGTGCATGAAATCCCGCTAAAACAAGAAAGAGTGACCTACGTCAAGGAAAGGAGATATCCTCAAGCGTTACGTCACCATATCCGGGGAGAGATAGAGAGCCTAAAGAAACAGGGAATAATTATAGATAGCACATCCCCCTATAACAGTCCGTTGTGGGCAGTGAGGAAAAAGAGCGCACCGGGCGAGGAAAAATACAGGGTAGTGATAGATTACCGAAAACTAAATGAGAACACTATCGATGAGAAATACCCGATTCCCCGATTCGAAGACATTTTAGACAGGCTGAGCGGGGCAACTATATTTAGTACATTGGATTTAAAGGCTGGGTACCACCAAATAAAAATGCATCCGACGGATCAACCCAAGACGGCATTCACGTTTGAAAGAGGTCACTACGAATTCACTAGGATGCCGTTCGGATTAAAAAACGCCCCCATTACGTTCCAGCGCCTCATGGATGAGTTCTTAAGGGGTATAGATGAAGCGGTGTGCCAGATCTATATGGATGATCTCTTAGTTTTTAGTAAAACCGAAAGCGAGCACATAGAACATTTGCAAAGCGTGTTTAATAGGATGCGACAATTCGGACTAAAATTATCCAAGGAGAAGTCACTATTGGGTCAGGGGCAAATCAATTTTTTAGGACACACCATTTCAAAAGAGGGAGTCAGACCTGATGCGAACAAAGTTGAGGCCATACGGAAGATAGCGGTGCCCCGGGACGTAAAAGGTATTAGGAGGTTATTGGGGACGCTGAACTACTACAGACGGTTCGTACCGGAAATGGCAGAATATTTAGTTCCCCTCAATAATCTACTGAAGAAAGGGCGGAAAATAATAGTTACGCCGGTGATAGAAGATAACATCCGGAAGTGTATGGAGAAGCTACAGATGGAGCCAGTACTCGCGTTCCCTGATTTCGAGAAGTTATTTACCATCACAACAGATGCGAGCGAGTACGCGCTGGGGGCGGTACTATCTCAAGATGGAAAAGGGGGGGAACGTCCCGTAGCATACGCCAGTAGGCGTCTTACGGAGACAGAAACCAGGTACAGCGCCCTCGAAAGAGAACTGTTGGGGATAGTGTGGGCCATCGACCACTTCAGACCCTACGTATTCGGGAGAAGATTCCGTGTACATACGGATCATAGGCCACTGCAATGGATTGGGAAGTTAAAAGAATCCTCCGCGAGGGTTACTCGGTGGAAAGAATTCCTAAGTCAGTAGAACATGGACATCGTGTACAAACCGGGGAAAGAGAATGTGGTGGCGGATTGGCTGTCCCGAGCGTTAATGGTCAACGTGATAGAGGAAGAGGAAGGGGAAGCATCCAGGGACGTGAGGCAGTTTCTGCGAGAGTGGACACCGGAAGGGGAGGGTGAGCATGGCACGACGGACGACAGACAGGATCTTTCAGAAGATGAGAACCCAAGCGACGAGAGACCGACGGACATGGAAGAATTAGAAGAAATTGTCAACGACAAGCATCGACAAATAATCTGGAAAACCAGGACCTCAGGGTTGATGAAGATCGAATATACCCGGTATGGAAATAGTCGCATCACGATCATTTGGTCGCAGCCGGGAGCTAGGGACGACCAAATCTGCAGAGCTCTGAAAGATGCATCCAAACCTGGTAAAACCCATCATCTATATGTCGGGAATAACACGATTTGGGAAAAGATCAAACGAATATGGCGATCCGAGCGAATAGGGGTGGATAGGACGTTCGTTCGATGTAAATTTATGGTCGAGACGCTCAGAGATGTCGAACAGCAGAAAGAGGTGACGCTCGCCTATCATCAGGGTAAAACGAACCACCGCGGGGTGCACGAAACATTGCAGGCGTTGCGAAGAAGGTACTTTTGGTGGGGGATGAAAAAAACGATTGACGAAACCATAAGGGGTTGCGAAGTCTGTCTCAGCACGAAATACGACAGACACCCACCAAGAGGAAGACAAGAGGAGACACCCACCGCCAATACTCCGCTGAGCGATCTCCAGATTGACACTTTTACCTGGAGGGGTTATAAGTGGGTAACCATGATTGACCTCTTCAGCAAAATAGCGATGACATACCAGATTCAGGAAAGATCGTCAGAGGCAGTGTTAGAGGCCCTAAAATTGTGGTTCCAGTTCTACGGAGTTCCAGATCGGATCTCGTCCGATGGAGGGCGGGAGTTCGATAACGCCAGCATCAGAGCGGAGATGAAGCTGTTGGACGTGGTGTGGCATCTCAACACTCCCGGTCATCCCAAGAGCAGGGGAAGTATCGAAAGGCTACATAGCACATTAAGCGACCACCTGAGGGTGTACCAAACGGATAAGGGGCTAGAACCGGACGTGGCGATGGCAAAGGCTATTGTGGCATACAACCACTCTATCCACACAGTAACGGGTTTTTCCCCATTCGAGATACTTTTCGGGCTTCGCGGTCATCGGCGGGACTATCGGGGCACGACAGCGGACGAGGAGGAAGTGGTCAATAACACGATTGAGCGGAAGAAATTGTGGCTGAAAGTCCAGGAAAAGATAGAGAAAGAAAAGAGCAAGAGGGTCGCTCGGGACAATCTCAATCTTAGGGATATGATGGGGGAGGTGAAAATAGGGACGATAGTGTACAGGAGGCTAGGCACTAATAGGGGTAAAGAGTTACTGCGTTACGAGGGGCCATTCAGGGTGGTGGTAATTAGAGAGCACAATATTGTCACCATTGAGAGTGTTAAAAAAACCCCTAAAGCGTAGAACAGTTCATATCGAACAATTAAAGCTACCAGCGATAGAAACACCTTTGTAAGCTGGAGGATCCTCCTCTCATTACATAAACTTTGTATATAACAAATTGTTCAACATTTTTTTTTGTTGTTTTGTGTTTTGTTTCGTAGTATTATTATGATTTTACTTTGTGACCATAAGTGCGCGAGAGTGCGGTAAGTGTGCCACGAGAGGTTTCTTTTTGTTCTTTTAAGTTACAGATAGCTGTAAGTAGTTTTTGTTGTTGTTTTTGTATGTATACATATATATATTTCTTTTTATTTTTGTATTTATGACAAGACAAACGAGAATTGTTTTATAATTTTTTTTTTTTGTGTGTGTATATAAGGAGTTTACGAAGAATGTCCGTAAACTGGTGGGGGGGAGTTATAGTCTGAAGCATAGTATTATTGTATTTAATACCAAATCTTTTATGTAAACAAGAACAGAATGTATATAAGTAGGATTACTAAGAAGAATAAAGCAGTCTTGATTTTGTCTCTGAACGTGTTGTTTCTTTAACCTCATCCTTTTTTTTATCTGTTTTAACCCGCTGTCACTTAACTTATATATATATATATATATATATATATATATATATATATATATATATATATATATATATATATATATATATAATAAGAAAATCGGCATAACTCCAAAAGCTATACTTTTGAGAAAACGGCTTTGAACTTTTTATTAAATTTCAACTGATTACAACAAGTTACCACGCAGATGTATAAATAATTCATTGAATCCATTTGCTTGGAAGTAACCTGTGCAAGGTACTTTTTAATTACAAACATAATATTAGGCCTACATTTTTTTGACTTGTGACATTTTTGTTCAAGTATTAATAGTAATATCTTAATTTGTCTTTCAATCCCACTTTGAAAATGCTATTAACTTTTTAATTTCCAATCGATTAAAGGTAATAAAATTCAGGCTTACAATTTGTAAAAGTTATCAGTCTGGAGCACGAAACTCCTTGATTGATACACACATTACCACAAAAAATTGTTATATTTAGCACATGAAATACAATGGCTAAATGCAATTGCTAAATTCAATCCAGTGGTCTAAATGCAATAAATTATAATATCCAAATTGCAACTTTTAATTGTTTTTTAAAATATTAACTATTCAAATTTTTTAAACATTTATGTTAAGATATTTACTTTGTACAACCAAAAGAGTAGTTATCGGTCCCTGTATAATTTAGTACTGCATATCTGTTACAACTTTTCATACTCATGCATGTAAAAACTCTTTTTAAACTTATGGCCGGATAAAGTTCTGCTTTTATCCTGTTACCAAGTTGTGTTGTATCTCAACGCTGCGGGTTGTTCTATTAGGTAATTTCATTTTAATGGCAGGGTAATTACAAATTTGAAAGTTAAATAGTTATAATTTTAATATGTGATTTAAATTCTTTATATGTTTAACCATTTCCCCTTGAAAAACATTTATTAAGCATATAAAAAGAAAACATGTCTAATTTTTTTAGTTGTCATTTTGAAACATTAATATATATTTTTTACATCAATATATAGGTATGGACAAATAATGTAAACATAGCTATTAGAAAAATGTATGATAATGATGTATTAAATTATTGATTTGTATATTTGATATATATATATATATATATATTATATATATATATATATATATATATATATATATATATATATATATACAAATATATATATATATATATATATATATATATATATATATATATATATATATATATATATAAAATATAATATAATAATGTATTATTACATGAATAATAGGTCAATGGTTTATCGTTTTAGAATAAACTCTGCAGGATGAGTCGGTTTAGAAACATAGACGTGACAAGGAAAATACGTTTGTGCACATGTAGGCGAAGTTAATGGATGTAATTTGATAAGATTGATACTGGGCTGTGTTAACACTAATACTCAACTTTTTTCAACTTTGGCGCAAATCGAACGTGCCACTTTCGAAATATATGTGTGCCAAAGAAAATACGTTTGCGCATGAGCAAGCGGATGGAATTTCATAAAATTAATATGGGACTATTTTCACGCTAATCCTCAACTTCCCTCTAAGTAATATCAGATGAGCTTTTATCGAAATATAGGCGTGTCAAGGAAAGCGAAAATAAAGGATGGAATTTGATAAAATCGATATGGTGAATTCTTTGAACCAGCCTGCACAACCCCAAAAAGTTCGTCAAAATCGGATTAACGGCAGTAGGTGTCATGCCTGTCACATGGATTTGAATACAGGCATACACGAGACCAAATCTGTTACTTGATGTTTAAAATTAAAACGCAAGTGGAAATTTTCGAGAATATTAAAGTTTTTTACTCAAAGTTTTTTTATTCAAAGCTTTCCTACATTCGGTAGTGAGGAAGCAAAAAAACAGTATGAAAATGTTTCAGAATCAATTTGTTTTTTTTTTAATCAAGCAACAATATTTAATTTCTATTAGATTAGATACTTTAGAAAAGTGTTATATTTTTCTGGAAAAGAAAGCGTCATTGAAAACAGTTCAGTAGTTTAGAAAAAAGGAAGATCCTTAGAAAAAGTGGGCAATAATAACGACTGAAATATATTTTTTTTAAATAACTTTTTTTGGATTCATGGAACTCGAAAACGTGTTGAGGGAAATACCGAAGAAATATAACCATAATAGTACATAATGTAAACACTTACTTTACTTACCGATAGAATTAAAATAAGGCTGGCAATGTGATATTTTTCACAGTTCAAAGCAGTTTTAAGTTATAAAAAAAAATATTTAACTGAAGACTAAAAGAATAACTTATAAAACTTAAATCACAAGAATTTTAATGAGATATGAAACTTGGACTCCATGTGCAGATTAATTAATGATTTCGGCTTTTCCTATTAGCGGTTAATAAATTTCCACGACCCCCAAAGACATGATTATGTGTTTCGCGGTAAAGAGAAAATCATAACACACAGTTATTATGGGATTATTAGCTTATGCTTCCGATTTCATCAAGGCTCCAATAATGTCTGGTTAATATCAACGGCTGATTTGCCAGTGGGACAAGTCAATATGCTGTTAATATATGCAGATTTGTTTTCAAAGGTTGAGTCAATAGCAATCTGCTTTTGATTACAGTTTAGTTACACTGTAATAGTAATTATCTCAATGCATGTACATTAATATACGCCCATGCTAATTTCACCTTATGCCTCTATGCACCAAAGAGGTTGTAGCGCTGAATATACATACGAATATATTATTATGATGTTTGAATTATGAATCATTAAAATTATAAACAGAAGATGGTACGAGTGGCGCATATATCCCCCTCTCTCTCCATTTATTCGTAACATAGCCTGCGAGACTGCCAATTAAGAGCTACCAGAATTGTTTTTATTAGGTTAATCAATGAAATAATTGATGAGTAGATCAGAAAATTAGTTCAGTTTTGATTCTGTGTTTGTCAAAGTATTGTCAAAACTAGTGGCCATCGGCAGTGAAGGAAAGGCCCTACTGTAAGCAAGTGATCATAAAAATAGAAGAGCGAAATTCAGTGAGTAAAATTTAACAGTTAAAATATATAATTTTTTCTTGTATTTTTTCAGAATTTTGCGTTTTTTTGCGCTAAGATGTATTTTTAAGTTTTTTCCTGCAGAAGTCCTGTGCAAGATCGGGAGAGGAGAAATTTTCGACTTAGTGGAACAGAAGCCATATGGTTGTTATGAATTTATTTAAAATTATAAAATAAATAAATTCAGAATCTGGGAGCCATATGAGGAATTATTAATTCTTGCCACATACTCAACAAGCAGACTCTGCTAAAAAATAACCTATTGTTGGCGAAAGTGTCAGCGGTTTTTTTTTTTGGTCCTTACGAAAGATGGCTTCAAAAAACGGACTTCGTGTTCATGTTTAAGATACAAAACATTACCCTCAAGCCATGTGGACCTGGTCTACAAGAAAAACGTTTACAGAAAGTAGCGAAGAAACGACGACTAGCGCATTTGCTGACATAAAAAAACCCGAAGAGAATACGAAAGCTGCTGAAATTTGTTGATTGCTGAGATCATGAAATTTGAAAAGTCAATGTGATATCCTCAAATTCAACATTAACATTAGCTATAACGAAAATTATGAAAAGTTGAAGAAGTGCTGGATTTATTTATTGACTTTACTAACAAAACATTTCTATAGTTGAAGACCTGGGGATGACTTGCATCCCTCATACTTTATAGAAAGAAAAAATTCCTCGCTATCCGACTGAAGAGTTGGAAAACCTGCGCTCAAATAGAACTTCAAAAACTCATGGATTTGACATCACGGAGACTTTGCATTCTTCAGGATCCGGTTTTAAAACAAATGCTTGACTCTGAAAACGTAAAATAAGTTTTAACAAAAAATGGTGCTGCATTGGAATCTCGAACCATAATCGTTACAAAAAATCATAAAGATTCGGATGATGATGAATTCCTGTTTTTCTCTGCAGTATTCACAATAAGCCTATTCCCAGACAACCATCCACAGATTCTTGCTTGTCAAAACGCATCTTCTGGCCTTATGCCTCCCTAGAAAATTCACTTGCCATAAATAAACTTCTTCTATGGTTCAGTCAGAGCATATGTATATATATCCTTTTCCAAATCAATTGTCTCCTTTTCCATTTCAATTGTAATTTTTTCCATTTCAAATGTAACCTTTTCCATTTCAACTGTAACCCAACGGGACATGGATAAATTCAATATTATTTATTTAATCATTGAAACGTAAGTATATTAATTTCAATAATGACTTTTGAAATAATTTCGGCATATTCCTCTGTCATTTTTTTCGTTTATTATATAATTTAACAGTGCTGATTTCAAGTAGTTTAAAATTTTAAAATAAAGTTGTTGTTTATTTATTTTTAAATATTTATTATTTTTTATTTATTTAGTGGGGAGGAGGATGAATTTCATGATTTGGAGATCGTTCATTAGGTTTTTGAAGTTTTTTATGTCAAATTAACTACAGAAATTTTCGGACACGAACATATCCACTAAATTATTAATTTTCAAAATTCTTCGGTATATTAAATATCGTTTACTAGGTTTTCAAGGACGCTATTTCCGAACATACTCTTTTCGGATAACCATTACCATTGATCTTTCTTTCTATGAAGTTATTGTTTATTAGGTTTTACACGACACTATACTCAAAAAAATGCCAAATATAATTGTAATTTGAAATGCACATGCTCAATAACAGGAAAAAAATAGAAAAAAGGAATCTGAACACGCCAAAACCTAATTAACGATTTGTATAACATAGAAAACTTCAACAGTATCAGTAGATAGAAAAGCGCTGGTGCAATCAAGTATATATAGAGTCCACTTAAAAAAAAATGAATCAGAACTTTCGAAAACCTAATAAACGGTATAAGTACCAAAGAAATGTCAACTGTAACAGTAATTCGAAATGCGCATGCTCGATAAAAAATTCAGTTCAAAAAACGGAATCAGAAACTTCTAGAACCCAATAAACGATCAGAAAACTTTAACAGCATCAATATATCGAAAAGCTCTTGGGCAATCAAAAGTCCAATTAAAAAAATGGAATTAGTACCCTCGAAAACCTTGTTACCGATTTATATACCGTAGAAAACTTCAACAGTAACGAAGAAGCGGAATACGCATGCGTGATCCAAAATCCAATTCAAGAAAAGCAATCAGAGCCCCTAAAAACATAATAAACGATCCCTATATCATATTAAACTCCAACAGTAGCGGAAATGCAAAATGTGCATGGGCGATTAAAAATCCAATTAAAAAAATGTAATCACAACACTCGGAAACCTAATAAATGATCCTTTCTTCATATAAAACCTCAATAACAATGGAAAATCGAAATGCGCATGTGCTATAGGAAAGCAGATAAATTCGAATATATATACACACACACACATGGAATCATCGAAAACGAAATAAATAAGAAAAAGTATATGTAATGATTTTATAATTATATATATATATATATATATATATATATATATATATATATATATATATATATATATATATATATATATATATATATATATATATATATATATATATATATATATATATATATATATGTGTGTGTGCACGTTATATCATTATAACTAGACATATTTCTGGAATAAATTAAAACAAATGATATTTAACAATTTTAGTGTTTAGACATTTTTTTTCTTTTTTGTATTGTACACCAACTGGCTTCTTGTACTTTATATTTATACCTGAAAAATTAATAAAAACAATAATTAATATACAGCAATAATAATAGTTTCTGGAAGTTATAAAAAAACCCATCATAGTTCTTTATTATTTATTTTTACATTTATTTTGATAACTTCTAGTTATATTAAACTTTATCCTGTATAATATATATGTGTATATTTATATATGCATATATATTATACATGTTATATATATATATATATATATATATATATATATATATATATATATATATTATATAGTATAGGTTATATATATATATATATATATATATATCTATATAACCTAAACTATATACTAAAATATAAAATGTATAACCCATACAGTATGTGCTATCCAGTCGCATAGCATTATGCTGCAATGTATCAGTTTCACCACATAGGTTTTATGTACATTTCATTTCACTGTTCATTTAGTTCGGGTTTTATTTTGTTAATCTCAAGGATTATTTTCATTTTATTTATGAATTATTTTTGCTACTATGACATTTACAATTTGATTCTTAAGAAATTCGTTAGTACGCCGTCCGCGGCTTCTTCCAAAAATACTGGGCCGATTTTGTTAAGATTTGGTACCAGTAGCAGTACACGCCAGGACTAGCCTCGGAACGGGGCATCACCATCCACCGTTTCGCTTCAAAATGGCGGGGGATTAAAGCTTTTATAATCTCGACCGTTTATGAAAATGTAGGACTATTGTAAAGTTTTTTGGAATCAATATACCAAAACTTTCCCCTTTCCCTCGAAATTATAATAATATTAATAATAATAATTTTAAAAAATCAATCATTGTAAATTTCTCATTTTTATTTTAGGATATAAATATTCGTGAATAATGAACTACTGAGCAATAATTTACAGCGTTTTCTTATATGGAGATGAAAAACAGCACTGGAAACAACATCAAATAATGGAATTCCAGGTCAGCGATTCAAAAAAAATCTAAAATAGAATCTGAATCTATAGCTCAAGGATACTCAAGGATATTTAATAGGTTTAATGTATATCAGAAAAACAAGTTCTAAATATATCTCTTCAATATGAAATGATTCTTTTCGCCTTTTATCTAGTTGAACCTAATTAAACCTCCCCTTTCATTTAGCGATAAATTATTTCTACCTTAGACTACGCTCCTTTAATAAAGTCTGTACAGATCGGGCAAAATTATAAACGTTGAGAACGTATTATTCTCATTTATTCAGCATTTTAAGGGGTGAAATTAAATCTAATTATGTGACTGCAGTTTTCAAATTAAATCCTTTTGTTTTGTTTTTTTTTTTCAATTTAGGTAGTTGATATCTTTTAAACAAAGTTTCTCAAGTTGACACATTATATATTACTATGTTTCCGGCAAACTGCTTTTCTAAGGCAGGTGAGGGTTCCAGAAACTACATTTGCTCAATTTACTGATCTAATTTAATCTCTATTTGCATCGGTTCCAGAAGATAGCCGATCAATCAAACTATATTTTAACATAAAAGGCTAGAGACCTGCTATGGTCACTAACTTGGGATATTATAAATACCATTGGATTTCCTTTCCAAGGGTGTCGTGTTCACCATTTCACTTAATTAACTAGATGATGGCATACAGGGTAAATAGAATGGTTGATTTTGTTACAGATCTTACTTTATTCATGTTACGTTGTTAATTAAACTATTTTCTTAATAATTTCTAATCTAAATTACTCTCACTGTAAAAATCTACTGACTGTAACAAATGTATTTGAGAATACTGGGAGAACTCTTGCTTATTTAAAATATTATTCGGATGCCACACAATATTATACATTGATGTACACAATGAATCAAAAGACTAGCACTTATATTATTGTTGCTCTATGGTCTAGGTCTCTATCTCCTGTCTCGATGTGCTGCTCAACTGTACCCTTAGCGAACTTCAGTCTTCTGCCTCTAGCTCGAACCTCCTTCTTCCCAGAACTACCCACTTCAAACTTCTCACCAGAACTCTCTTCTTCAACTCTTTCCCCAGAACTCTTATACCGTTTTCCCCTTTTCCTTCTTGAAAAGATGAATTTTTCCCCACTCTCCTTTTGGGACATCTTATTGGCTGACGCTGTAAGAATATTTTCAAAGGACTTTATTACACCATGTCGACCTGGCCTATCTCTAGGTTTTTGGAGCTCTTACTTTCGCTTATCTTAAGCGGCCTATTGGCGGTCTTGAACTGCACCTTCCAGGTACAACGCCCGACTTTGTACAGATTCCTTTGTCTGAAAAAGAAACTGGTTTATATTGATATTGCTGAACCACGTGGCATCACTTTAATGTATTCCTTATTTAATTACTATCATGAATCTTAATTATTTCCTTCAATCCCAGTATCCTCAATACATTGCAATATATATATATATATATATATATATATATATATATATATATATATATAATAACATTGTTATTATATTAGCGGACTCTTTAGTGCATATATATCATTAGAAATAAAACCAGGTATACAATTTTTGGAATGCTTGCTTTTAATGAAATAGTTGTGAACGTTGAGACATAGTGTCATGTCAGGACTGACACAGAAACTAACTTCGTTTATTTCACTAAAGATTTTCAACTGCATTATTGTTACACACCTTCATGTTGGTCAAAGAAAATTGACAGTATCGGACTATGCATAATTTGAGTCCGTGAGTGTATATTTATTTACAATAAGCCTTTGCAGGTTAACTCTGAAATCTGTCTTATTTTCGTAATATTTCTCAAATTATAGAAGTAAAACACTTTTTCTTCTTCTTTTTTTTTTTCTCTTAAAAATACTTCTTTTTAAAAAAATATTAGTGACCCCTGGGACCATCCTCTTAATTCACAGCTGTTCAATATTAAAATGTCTGAACTTTAATAATTTTAGAAGGTGAATGTTTTCTAAAATATTTTAACAGGTTATATCATATAAAGTAAACTTTGCTTAGTTACAATCAGTAAAAAAAAAAATACTCATATGACGAAAACTCGACAGAAATCACAATTTAATTGTCCTGTTTTTATTTTAATAATGTTATTTGAGAATTGTGAAAAAAGGCGATATAAACTGTATTATAGTTTGTAGGTTTTTTATAATTATTGTTTGACTTTGTGCTTGTTCAAATTTTATAAATTGTAATTTCATTATAGTTTATCAGTATTACATTCAGTTTATAATGAATGTGTGTTGCTGTTTGAACAACTAATAAATAAATAATTTTTTCAAGGAAATAAACGAAATTCACCCCTCAATTAAATTCACAATAGAACTGGAAAAAAACAAAAACATAAACTTTTTAGATTTAGAAATCTTAGTAAAAAACAAACATCATGAATTTGGAATTTACCGGAAACCCACCCACACGGATGTCGTTATAAACAATGGTGCTAGGAGACCGATAGGTAGCACATAAACTCGCAACCTTAATTAGCATAATTTACCGTCTTTTGAACATACTATTAAATAAAAAAGAACTATAATAAAGAAATTGAAATAATATATCCCATAGCAAAAAATAACGGGTATAATAAAACCACGATCAATTATATTTAAAAAAAAAAACAAATACAAAAAAAGACAATTAATGATATCTATTCAACAATCCCCGAAGATAGACCCATCCCGAAACATTATGTTTTGATTCCATATTACTGCCCTATATCCACCCAAGTCGGAAATGAATTGAAAAAACTAGGATTAAACCCTACATTTAAAATAGAAAAAACACTATCCTCATATATCTTTTCTCCTAAAGACAAAATAGACCCTTTCCAAAAAAACGGATTATACGAACTAAATTGTAATGATTGTGCAGCCAAATGCACAGGAAAATCTGGAAGAGCCATTTAACTGGAATATTCATTTTAAGAGGTATGTAAATGAATTTTTTGTTTAACTGAGAAGTACCCTTTATTTATACTTCTTACTTGTTAGCTCACAATTTTATGATGTAACTAATGTACATAATATAATTTATGTACATAAAGATAACGTCTTATGTACATAATAGATAACGTCCATCTATTCATTTATTATTATACCACGGAGTTTTGTATGTGAAGTAGAGTTTTCCTTGTTGAGGAAAAAATAATTAACTAAATAAATTGGATTTTAGAATTCAGCCTGCATTAATTAGCATTTGAAATCGTTATAGAACTTAATTTGCATAACAAGAAATGGGGAATAGACTTTTACCTGCATTATAAATAGAATCGTTTATTTTCAATTTTTTTTTTTCTCTACCCATTTTTATTTGTTTGAGAGTCAGATCAGAAAATGACAAATTAACAAAAAATAGTTGTGAAATAATTATCATCCTATGGCTGTTATACAAAATATGTTAACTTTCTAGTTGCGAATTGTAAATCTATATTACATTAGATTACATAAAGGACCTGTATTAGAGGTTAAAACCCGAGAATATGTTTTGAACCCTCAATGACCTTTATTTTTTATATTTAAAAATGGCCTATATATGGTCAAATTATCATCTCAAAAGAAAAAAAAATAAAGAAAACAATTTATTGTTTTGGGACATTTTCGTATTACAGATGAATTACTATTTGTTTAAAAAAATGTGTAAACGAAATAGGTAACGATATTAACTAAATAATGAATTTATATGGAGCGATGTCGAAAACGAAAACGCACTGAAAATCTACCAGTGTGGACATAGCTTTACTATTTTACATTTTCTTGGATTTTGTATCAGGTTGTAGTGATTATAAGAATTTAATATGAGATATATTCTCGATAGCGTGATAAACTTTCCTAGATAAAAGTTATAGTGCCTATTACTTTATCTCCAATGAACAATGCTAGACTTTTCCCGCTGATGCGTGTGTGCCCAATAGACGATCCTATGCTCAATGACGGCTTCGCAATAGCCGAAAAACATTTTTTCTATAGACTGTAGCGCCAAAACGACTCTAACAATGTTGATGAAATCTCTCCCTTAAAGCATATTTAATTTTTCTATATTACGCATTCCCGGAAATAAATTAGAAAAATAAGTTATAATAGTGTAGTTATTCTATTAAGTTATTTTCAGGTATAAAGTATACTCAAAAAGTATACTTATTCAGTATAAAATCATTCGGAAGAAAATTAAACTTCCTGGAAAAAAATATGAAGAATCATCCATATCGGTTTAATATTAGCCGAAATATACCGTTTTGAACTTTGTACACAAGTTTAATTATTATTTAAATTATTTTGTACACGTTCCTACGGTAAAGTGATCAGACGTCCCACATTTTGGTCGTCGTCCCAAATGAAAATCTGTCCATTCTTGTCTTTGCCTTTGTCTTTTTGTAAAAAAAAAAAGTTGATGTTTATTATTATACTTATGTAAAAATGTCTGAAAAAAAAGATGATGGCAGGCCTACCACTCCCAGGAGATCCGTAGGCTATGTATGGCCGATTTTTTTAAAATGGCGGTCGTATATTTTTAGGTTTATAGCCAATAAGTTCCAATGAACTAGAATTAATTAAATTATGTAAATTAGTAAAATTTGAAGAATTGAATTGCGAAAAATGTAAGTATATAACAACTATTCGTGGTTACGTAATTATATTATTAATTTATACAAAGTGTGCATGATAAAAACTCCAGCTGCCGATAATGTACCTCTGAATCAACAAAAACGTTCATATGAACCAAGTTCCGATTCCCGATAGGAAAGCAGGAACTTTAAGTTTTGTGTTTTAGTTTATTATATTTTTAATATTTGTAATCGACCAAGAAAAAAAAAATCCTATCATGTGAGGTTTTACTTTTCAAGATACGTAGAATCCAAATATCGAATAAAAAAAAATCCGTCCATCCGCCGTCCACGGCTTTCCTCCGAGATTCTTGGACCAATTTTCTTGAAATTTTGCCGAATAGATATTTTATGTTGATATTATAATTTTATGTATCGTCTTATATTTTGGTTTTCCATATATAGTCGGTCCCTTGTTACCTTTACGAATGTAAACAATTCATTTTTTGTGTTTGTTATTTTTCGATAGCATTTCGGTTAATACTGCCTGTTGTAAAGTTACGAATCAGTAACGGCATTAAAAAGTGCTGAAATCGTAGTTGCATGTTAACAAAAAAACGTCTGAAAGCCTAAAACCTTCTCGTTAAAGTAACAATATGCGTATTATTATAAGGGTAAAACAATAATTACACATGAAATTAGAAGATAAAAGAAATATAACGCCAACAAAAAAGGATGTAACTAATTTTTCGCTCTCTTGAAAAGTGGTGATTTTCACAATCATAGGTTTACTATGGGAACGAAGATAAAATTGATAAAAAAAATTTAGTGAACATTTTATTTTTTTGCGCCTGTAAAACATCTGGTCACTTTATCCTATGGACACCGCTGTACCTTAGTTTAGTTTTTTGATAAATCGAAAATTGTGCATATTCTGGAATATTCCAGATGTTTATTTGAAGGATTATTTGATTGTTTACAAAATTAAACTTAAAAAAAAAATTATAAATCGGATTAATATTAGGGAATTTGCTTTGACCCAAGGTGGTGAGGAAAGTCGGATAAATGGACACACCAGATATCTTCTCTTTCTCTTCTGTCCTAAAATATCGACAGATTTTTAGTTGTTTGATAGTTGTTTTCTGTAATTTTTGAGACTCAAGACTTTCTGTGTGTAATCTTCCATTTATATCATAACAATTATTTCATGTCTTTATTTGAGTTTTTGATCTTCTATATTATTAATTAATTTTATTTAAAGTTTCTTTTTTACTTTGATATCGAAAACAATTAGTTTAAATACTTAATAATATCCCTTAAGTTGGTAGATATAATTCTTGCTTGGAAATTACTCGGTGATAGTTTGGGGTAGCCTGCCACAGGTAGCGAGGTTATAAGCAGGACCATAACTATAGCATCCAGGATGGCCGAGAATGGAGGATCCGAAGGGGATGGAAAAGATAATAGTTATCGTGGAACAAGAGGCTCCTGGGGAAGGCGTTTTCAAAAGCTCCAACTCCCTTATACATTTAAACTGCTCGATTTAGATCCGCCTTCCTTATCGGCCACTAATTCAAATTCATGCACCAGTTATGACTCAATCTGATAAGTTTGTTTTATGCTACGGGAAGAAGGGTGGGGATAAGTTTATCCTGCAAACCATCAAGAAACCGTATTGCCATTTGCCGTGAATTTATATTAAAAAATTAACCTTCCTGTCGGTGGATGAATATTGATTGAATATGACGTCGGCTCGAGCATCAATTTCTGCTGGAAATCTAGTACTGGATCGCATCATTAAAAAGGTAATATGAATCAAGAAATGATTTACATATGGATGCTAACATAAACTCTCCTAGCTATGCCAATGATTTGGTATTATGGATCAAGTTTTGATGAAAAGATCTCTTGATTCGGACAGACGCTTTATGTAATATGAAACTAACCTTCAGTAGCGAGACTAATACCTAATTTTATTTTTATTAAGGAACGAAAACTAATGTATAATTATCATCCATAATTCTTGAATAGCACATTCTAGTAATAGATTTATAAATAGAAAAAAAAAAACTTAATTCTTGAACATAATGTTCTCTAATTAACGATATCGTACAGTTCAATGTTCAAATCTGGCCGAACTACAAATATCGTTGTGAATTATAAATTAATAATAGATGAAGAAAAAAATGAAATAAAGCGAATATAAGGATGCACGATAAAGCAAGCAAGAAAGAAATAAGAAACTCTCCTAATGAGCAGAACAAATACAATTCAAAACCTAATAAAAATACATACATATACGCACTTATATACATATAATAATAAAATATGTACAATATATACATATTTATATATTAATAACGCGACACAGTATTGAAATTCGGAACCTATCTTCACCCTTGAATGACGAATGAAACGTACGTGTGGGACGTAGCAGCTTTTGTTAGTAAGAATATAACGCCTATAGGTTTTCTTAAAATATATCGTATAATATTCAGTGCAGGAAAAGATGAATTGATTAGAAAATTAAGGTGACTGTAATGGTATGCAAAATTGCACTAAATGGAGATCACAACAGAGGTAATTACCAAGACGTTGGTGGGAGGATTCGGTGAGACCAGAGCCCTATTTTATAATAAATTACGTACTAAAGTACAAGTACAAGTGAGCCTATGACTTACTACGCCTATAACTTACACTTTGAAATGTTGAAACACGATAACATTTACTAGGTTGTCACAAAAGTCGTTGTGTATGAATACAACCCTTAATTCCAACTCTGTTAATTATCCTATTAGAATGTTTTTGTTCCTACTATTTATGTCAATGTTTACTTTGACTAATCCTTTTATTCGTTTTGACTTGAGTTGGCTTTATGAGGTCCAATGGCTTTATTACATTTTTAAAAAGCACGTGCAATGTCAGAAGAAAAATCGTGATTGGCGGTCTTTTGAGACATTACTGGAAAAAGGTTTGAAGCGCAAAGGCAGCCGCCGCGGCGCGCTGAAGAAATTTGTGCCATATAAGGAGAATCAATTATCCATCGAAATAATACCGCTTAACCCAGATGATGATGACGTTCTTCTTGAATGTGTGTACCAGGGCCCATTTGCAACTTCTCGTGATTTATCAGCAATAGTAGGGACCCGAACGTTTACTGTGAACAGCATGACAAAGTTTATGCAGTTTTGAGGGCAAAGTACTCCTCTGGTCAAGCCATTTTGCAATACCACAATGCCCCTTCACATCGTTCTCGTTTGACCAAGGAAAATTATCGGAACTGCAATGAGTAAACGCTTTGCCTCATCCTGCATATAGCCTAGATATTCCACCATCAGATTATGGTTTGTTTAGGTCAATGGCTCATGTCAAAGGTCAGATATTTGATAATTACGAGTACGTAAAAATTATATATGAAGAGTTATTTGCATCAAAACCAAAGGACTGGTACCAGCATCAAATCCAATTACGATCAAATTAAGATGGATGAAACTCGTTGAAAACAATGGACTTAACTTTGAAGAGCAGTATCCCAGTAACGTATGAAATATGTAATCTGAAATAAAGCTACACTAATGCACAAGGACTTTTGTGACAATCTAGTAAAAAAGTTATATTAAAAACAATAAATTAAAAAAAAAATGAATAAAATTATTGTTATCTAATGACGATAAGTAACTTGTAACCTCTAAACATGAATCTTTCCACTTTTAATTTCCCCACTCGTACTTGAACTTTTGTACTATATAATGAAATAGGGCCCAAGCCTGTTGTATTTAGGTTAAAAAGGGGTCCGGAAAAGGGATATACAGTGACTTGCGAAACTAATAATAATAATGACAACATAGAACTTTAAACTGGAAAAATATAGGTTTAATTATGTCAATGAAAGATTCACGATTGCGCTGTAATTTTTTTGTTAGTTAAAACAATTATTATTCGGAGTATAACTGTTTAATTATACATTATAAAGGCTCTAATGCGGAGAATCTTGTACAAATAATTATAAATGTTTCTTTAGAAAGAAATGTAAAGAGATAGTTAGTAAGAATTTTAAATTTTAGCTGACCCTTGCAAAAGATCAATGTTACAGCGAAAAATTCGATGGTGCCTTTTTTATTTCACTGAACATTGATTTTCACTAGCGAAAGAGGATATTTATTTACCTTTTAAACATATCTCATAGACATCTCGAAATCAAGTTATCATACGACACAGTATGGTTGGAACATCGAAAGGAAAATATCGATATTCGATATTTTGCGATATCGAAAAACCAAATATCGATATACACTGGTTATCTCTAGTAAAATATCGATAAATCGATATATCGAAAGGAATTGAATGAGAAAACAAAGAAAGTGAATCAAATGAGTATAATGTTAAACTGTTACTAAGGTTATGAAATAATATAATTAATACTATTTTAAAACCATATTATTATAAAACCAAAAAGATAGACAAGAATTATACTTAAAAGGAAAAAAAATGTTATAACATATTTTTATTTTGAAGACTTTTAACCATATTTCATTTATTATAGTCTTCTAGAAGTTTTTCCATAATAAAACCTTCAAACTTCTAAACAGTTTATTTATCTTATAACGCTTCCGACAATATCGTGCATTCTCAAAACATTCATCTAAAAGCATATAATTTATTTGATATACATCTAGGGTTGATTAACATTGTATACAAATCTTATCCACTAATTATAATTAAATATTGTTTATTGTTATATTTACTGGTAAAACTCCAGAATCGTGACCCCAACATGACGGATATCTAGATTTTTAGGACCTGACTGATCTTAAAAATCTATACCTCCGCCTTGTTGGGTTTACGATTCTGGAGGTTTACCGAATAAAGGAAATGGCTGAAATAAAATACAGTAGAAAATTCGTATAGTCAAGGGTTCGAAAGGTACATCAAAATAAGAATAATCGGTGGTAAAAAATAGGAAATAACAAAATTAATAAAAAATTGTATTAATATAAATGGAAATACAAACGATATAGTTAGATCAACAAAATCTTAGAGTATCATATTTGAAAATAATGAATTATTTTCTTATAGTGCAATCCTTGAAGACGTGTCTTATCGATGGTTTCGTTAAGCATGTTCAGTGCAGAAAATACGTTTACAAAAACATTTTGTGTAACCGATTTTCCTGAGAAATGACACACGTTGTAGATGTATTATTTTGCCATTTTAGAACTAATCGTCGGTACATCAATTTTTTCTTCATCTCCTTTTTAAACGAAGTCAAAATTTCCTCGTCAGTTAGTATCCTAGATACCGGCTAAACCTTCTTCAAAATGGGCTGAATCTCGAAAAGTTATGCTCTAAGTTATGCTGTTAAAGTTATGCTGTCACTACTTCCTTGAGTTAAATGCCTTTATTCGTTTAATTAAGGCCAAGTTCAGAGACTGCAGCTTAGAGGTTGTGTTGAGAAGCAAAAACAAGATAAACATCCCTGAGTGATTGATGTGGTACTGTTGTGGGCCATAGAATCATCAATAAACAGTTGAAAATTTTCGCTGGTTTTTATTCCATAAAAAATGGAATCACTTATGGTGCATGCTTTTGTGTTAGCACGATAAAGCTTTTGTTTATAAAAACACCTTGCTTTCGCAGATTTGCCAGTCATAAGCAAACTTAATTTTTCAGATCAATCCATGTTGGCGGCTAACAGTGTGGTTACAGTTTTTTCGGAAAAAGATTGAACTTTCACGAGGGGACCCAAAGCTAGTGACATAAAATCCACTCCTTTTATTACTCCTTGTAATAACAAATTGTATTTTTCCTTATAATCTATATTTATTAAAACTTCTAATTAATTTACCAATACCTCATTGATGTATGAGTGATGTTAATGCTGGGACATAACAGCTTTTTTGAAAGCTATAAGGTGTAGCACCTGGTTTGCCTAGCCTCAAGGGGGATAAGAGCTGATTAAATAAAAATATGTGTACAAAAATAAAGAGTACAAGAAAAAAAAAAGAAAAGAAGGAGAAATCTGAAATAAAAGTTGAGACGAGGAGGCCAAAATGTATTCAGGACGTATTCAGGATATGTAATTTTTATATGCTATCGAAGCAAATAATATATCTTTAGAAGTGCATATGTATCAACTTACATTTTAAGGTAAAAATATCAAAAACGTTGTTCCGCCAATCTAGATTTAGTAAGGATTAATTCCATCCCATTTTTATCTATATGGTTATAGCTAATTTGAGGTTTAACGTCCTTATGTACTGCAACTAAGAAAGAGCGGACGGGTTATCGAACAGGTCACCTACCTATTCCAGCCTCAGTGAAAAGTTTTTAGATGATAACGAATGGTTTAATTTTTCGCTAGCACAAACGAATTTTGTAATGAAATTATATCAAAATCATTCAAATATGTCTAGTAAATATTTTCAAAATTCTACTTTAAATACACTCTATCATGATTGTTTTATTTATTTGTCATTCCATTTTACTTCCTTTTACGAAGTAAAGGAAGTATAGTAATCGCGAAAATTTTCGGTTTTCAGATTTCAACGGAAATATCCATTTGGCCATCCCTGAATCAATTTTGACTAGTTTCGTCATGACGTCTGTACATACGTTGGCACGTACGTTTGTACGTTCGTAAGTACGTTCGTACGTGCAAAATACGTGTAAAATTTTGTATTTAGGATAGCTGAAAAATCTAGTTGTGAACCTCCCTTTTTGGTGACTACATGATTGATGATCACTAAATGACCCAACGAATTGTCATCGAAATATCTGTTTTTTTTTTTACAAAAATCTCATATCTGAAACGTCTAATTGAAATCTATTTAATTAAAAAAAAAGGTTAGAGATCCCTCATTCCTTTTCAAACTTCTGCCTTGAATCAGTAAGTTAGTATCTCCCAGTAATTTGTCGTAAAATCGTTTGCAGTGGCTCCGTATGGGTTCGTCAGCTGTTGACATGTTAAGTAATTTTGTTAGATGTACATTTGAAGGATAATTTTATTGTTTGCAAAACGAAACATAAAATAAAAAAATAATCGGATTAATTTAAGGGCAGATGTAGAAAACATTTTTTTATTTTACTTTGATCCAAAGTCGGGTGGGTAAACTAACCAGATGTTTTTTACCCATTAGTAAAATAAGTTAAATGAAATTTCGAAATTATTTTATTAAACTATTACCATACTTCCTCTTTCTTAGGTTAGGTCAAAACAAAAGGTAAGGATTTTTAGGAAACACTGAATACTGAAAATATAAGCTGAACATAAAGAAATGCGATGCGTAAATTATGGAATATGTTTGTACTTTTATTTAGAAATTAGAAGAAAAATAAATACATACATGGATTGATGTTTGTTGAGTGTTTCCCTGCTTGGTAAATTCATTTAATATTTAATTTTCAATAAGGATTCCAACCTCTCTGTTTGAAGAATAAACAATCAATGAATGTCCCCTTTGGCCTGGGACAAGCAAAGAATTTATTAATAATCGAACAGTTTGGAAGTAATCTACGCCCTAAGTCTTTCGATAATGCATTACTTATAGGTTACCTGATTTTATGTTTTTCATATTGTCATAATTAATATTACCTTTATTTATTATAAATACATTTTAATAAATTTGATAACGAAACGGCTTTACAACGTTTGACCAGCAATGATCAGCATGCATAGCCATTCCTAACTTCTCAATAACCAATCGACTAATGTTTCTGTGCTAATTTAAGAAAGAACTTGTCCACAAATGGCATTTACTTTCACTAAGTAACAAACCGCCAAATTTTTATGAAGATACAATATTGTGTACCATCAACTCTGTCTGTAGCCAGTGCTATTGTTTCTGTTTGTAAAAGTAATATTTAATCCAAACTCTTTTTTTTTAATTTAATTTTTATGCTAAAGTTTGAAAAAGTATGTATGAAAACAAATTAATGGTCGTTCGTGGTTGTCAGTAATGTCTGATAGTTAAATATGATGTTTCATTCTATACTCTTTCCTAAATTTTACTTTAGACCCGGACGATCTAGTTTAATTTAATGACTCGTCTCCACGTCGGTCTCGGTCTGTGAGTTGTCAGTTTACGACTGGATGCATCTCGCATAACGGGGTCTTTGCACCGGGAACATCAGCAACACAGGTTACGATTGTCTCCAACTCGCCCAATGCAGACTTCCCGTTCTGGCGTTTACCACAGAAAGTCCAAGTAACTGACGAAAACTCGACAATTTCAGGCTATCATATCTTCATTACATTGAGGAGCATCGTTTAAGCTGGCGGTTCGTCGTTCTGGTTATATAATTTAACCAACGCGATCTACCACTCCTTTTTAACCAATACCATTATTAAAGTAGAGTTTCATCATAAATGTCGTGGTCTAAACTCTGCCTCCATAAACTGTTGACGAAGATCTATAATTTTCGACGGGGCCGAATATTTTTTCAAGGATGGCAATTTTTTTAATTAAGGAAGTTTATTTATTTTAACCTCAAAGAGCCTAAGTCTATAATTATAACTCCATAAAATAATCTGTACTATTACAGTCCTTGAAGGATCTTGGTGAGTACGCACTATTTCTTGACCAACAGATAAATGAGACAATGATGTGGTCAGCATCCACACTCAACCGCCAAGTTCATCCCCCCAACCCAATGAAAGGTATCCACTTTATATACACTGGGCGGTCCATAAAGGAGAGTACCTTGGGGGTTTTCCTGATCCACACCTCATATAACAAAAAATACGGGTATATTTTATGTGACAACCAGGCTCGAACCAGACCTGGTAGTTAAGAGTCCAGTACCTTACCCACTGAGCTACCCCACTCCATATGCCAATTAATTAAACAGAACTATTTTTTTTTTGCAATCCACTATTTTTAATATTTTATGGTAATTTAGATTTTTTTAAATAATCAATAATCATGAAAAGTTTAAAATCTTTCGAGATTTCCATAGTGAGCTTGATTTCATTCTGCTACAAGAGAAATTTTTATAAAGGAAAAATACGTCTCAATTTCATGAAATCAAATTTGTTTGCTGTTATGTTTATAAATTATTTTTGTTACCGATTATTTTACTCAAGATAAAAAAAAAAAAAATAATACGTATTCTGATTGGTACTTTTTTTTATATTTCAGATCAGCTTAAAAGTGAACATTTTTATTTTTTAAGTTTTACTCTACTACTGATGAGGCTTGAACTATCACTATCTGTTATTTTGTTCCAATGAATTTACATTTTAATTTATTTTTATTTTTAGCTCATTCAAGGCACTTATATTATGAAGTACCTATACCGAAATCACAACAGTTAAAATACTTTTTGGCGCTTGCTAAAAAATAAATAAAAAGTAATATCTTGAGAAATTATATGTACTTTCTTTTTTTGTATTTTGTTTACTCATTATTGTTTGGTATTAATGTTAAATTATTAAGACAGTAAAATGTTTAATTGTCGTGAGTTTTTCCCTTGTTTATTGATTTTTTTTTTCATTTTCTCTAGCAGACTGGGTTAAACCCATTATATTTAATTTTGTTTTTAATTTGTTATTTGGAAAAGCTAAACAATATTTTACAAACCTATTTCAGATGGAGTTTTGAAAATTTTGATCCAATAATAATTATTTCAAAATAATGCTTTTTTGGGGGGGGTTTCCTGAATAATTTTCAAATGTGAATTTATTCCCTTTTGCATCTCCGCGCCTCAAATTTGCAATATGAATATATTACAGATGTGACATGTTTTTGCTTTTTACAATTCTATAGATATTTCAAGCCATTGTTTTTGACACCACGAGTTCAAAACTGTGGCCATCGCTGCAATAGGTACTGCCTTTGGAAAGTGAATTCTTTATTCAACTTCATTAATCAGTCGTTGAATTATTATTAGGCAGATTAAGGAGAAGTGTATTATTGAAAAAAATGTTTGTACCTTTTAGTCTTGTCGTATAGGTCAGATTCGTTGTGAAATATTGGCTTTTATCCGTCACGTGTATGATTAATAAAATCTGTGTGTGCCATAAATTCAGCAGTAAAAATACATTAGTAGAAATATTGTGTTAGGCGTTCGATAAGTCTGGAGGTTATATTTAGTTATATAAATATTGACTCTCGATATAGGGGTGGATATCAATTTCATTGGGTCAGTTATATTTTTAATATCGCCTGGCATAAGGATTGTATTATCCATGGGTTAATATATATTTTATTGTCGACTCTCAAAAGGCTACAGATGTAACCCTTATAAAATGGATATTAAGCCTTATATCCTGCTTGCACAACACTGGCTTAAAGAATTATAAAAAATGTCCACCTTATTTCTGTAATATGGCTACAGAAATATCATGGACCTTTTCCGAGAAACGATCAGAATAAAAAATGAAATGTAAATGTATTTTAAAATTGACAATGAAACCAAATAGAATTTAGGTGATATTTTCCAGAATAAAGCCACCAATTAGTGATTTCTCGTTATTTGAAAAAAAAAAAATTGTTTCTTTGAAACACTTTATTTTACAGTGGCGTACGCAGAGGGGATGATCAGGGTGTTATACCCTCCCCTCTCCCAAAAATTTTGAAAAAATATGATTTTCATACTCACAAACTTAAGTTTTGTATTTTTGATCCAAATTTCATTATCATCCTTAAAACTTGCCCAATTTGGTGATTATATATACTTAAGTAATTACTTATCTTCTTATTATTAAATCCCCGCTACAAAAAAAAAATTAATTCTGGGTACGCGTCTGTTATTTTAGGAACTAGTCATCGTAAAGACATCTATTAGGATAAAGAAGTATATTTTTGGAGTGCTAGGTATTCATGAGATTGAGAACCAAATGAAAAATGTGCGAAAATTTTAGGTTTTCTTGAATAAAATGAATTTCTGATGGCGCACTCCTGAAACAGTTCAATATAATATATATATTTCTGTACCTGTTGTATAGTGTAGTTAATTTTTTTATTATTTTCTCATTGTGTAAAATAAAAAAAAATAATAAAGAAAGAAAGAAAAAAACGAAAAGCGGAAACTATTAATACTTAAAATTTACATCTTGATGTAAGAAACAAAAAAATAAATAAAAGAAAATATGAAATCCATCCATTGTAAATAGATTTTTCAATTTTCATTTCTTAATGCCTTGTATTAGTAATCTTCATATCATTTTATCAATTGTTTATTGCTAATGAGATTGAAAAATAAAGAACTTAAAAATAGTAAATTCCCTGCTTTTCGAAATAAACGGATTGGAAAATAGAATGTTGGGTTCTGATGAAATTTTTAAAATTAAACTTTCCTTAAACAAATACAAATCATGGCAAAGGGACTTTATACAACTCAATATAATGTCACAGAATTTAATTAATTTCTGTATCAAACAAACAGAGCGAAAGTCCCATGTTGGTTGGGTGTTGGTTTCCCGTTCTGAGCGAACTAGGTTCTCCTGGTATGGTATACTACATTCTCTTTTGATAGAGAATTTTCGGGTTTTGATAGTCGCTTCCCTGGTCCAACCAATCCTAAAATGTGAACCTGACAGTAGTTAGAGATAGGATTTAAAGTAAAGTGGTGAATCCACTTTTTGTCCCCTCATTCATCAACTAAATACTGATATGTTTTTTTTTAATCTTTTAAAAAACAAAACAATTAACCAGCAATTATTAGTAAACGGGTCATCAATCTTAAATTTTCGAACCCTTTCATTTCAAATTTTCAACTTCCTTTTTTGAATGGTTCAGTTACTTCACGCCCATGCTGATAATGGGTCCTCATCGGAATGAAACAAATATTCTCTAATATGTAGATAGTATAGGATTCCTCGGAAGTAAACAAGGACATAGATAAACTTTCTGAATGGGCTATAAGGGAATCTTAACGGCGCCGTTCAAGTTATAAATTAGTTTTTAATATATACTGTTATAATGAAACTAAGAGTGGACCTTAAATTTTATTTTATTACTTTTGAAAAGTTACCTGTAGAAAAATAGAATTATGCCTCTCAAACCTGTTGGCATTTCTAAATCTTCTATTAATTCATAAATGCATCAACCACTATGAATTATATCGAAGTTATATATTTTAAAAAACTTTTTTGAGCAACTTAGAATTGAAAAGCGAACTTTATTAAGCACTTCATTTGTTTTATTAATTTTAAAAATATTTTTCACAATTCAGAATTCAACGTTTCGGGGAAATTCTCCATCTTCAACCCTACAACCCATATATGCTACCCATATATAACCATAAACATTTAATCCTAGTATGTACTATTCTAATCCATAATTTATAATATTATTTTGGCTTGATTAAAAAAAAACAATTAATTTTTTTTTATAATAAAATCTAGTAGGACCATCAAAGATATTGAGCTTTTACACTGACCCTAAATTTATGGATTGTGAGAACTGTTATTATTATTATTATTAAACAGTTTGGGAAAATCTGGTTAAAATAATACGACATCTGCCTTACCAGTAAAGTACTTTAATGTGATATATTTATTTTTTTCTGTAGGTTTTGAAGTAATAAGGTTTTTAATATTTTCACTACATTAAAACATATAAAAAAAATAAATGTTACATATGCCACATAACGTCCGATTGCATGTAATCCATTGTAGGGAAGAAGAACTATTGTTAGGTAAATGGTTGGTCTATTTCGGTCGGCACCTTACACCTCCGTTCGGAACCAGAGCGGAATGCGTTCCACCATTGTGTCGAGGATGTCATAACAACGGAACACGACACACCGACTCCCGCTGTTCGGCCCATGCACTGGTTACATCTTCCGCTCCATGTGCTAATGTGCTGTTTTCCGTATTGTCGGCTGTTAGGTAGTTGTTTATTATAAATTGCAGGTTTAATGAATATGTTGGTTAACTGCATCGTTAATTATTCCTTAACGGTACGCACAGAAAGTAAGAACGACAGTTGTTTTTACGTATTTCATAAAAATGCTACGGCTAAACTAATTTTGACCAAACTTCCTATTGTTGCTATTTAGAGCAAAAGTTTTTTAGCTTTAAAAAGTTTTTTAGGCACATTAAACTGTTAACCGCAATCTCGAAACAAAATGGCGGACTTACTAACATTTTATTTTGTTCATCAAAAATCAGATCAACAGACTCAATATCAGTTGGGGTCTGTCATTAAATAGTTGCAACTTTCCAACACCTGCCTTAGACGGCCAGCTGATAAACGATAGTACTTAAGGGGGAACAACACGGCGCACAGTGGTATTTTTGCGAAAAAAAATAGCCTATTGTCTTTTTTTAATCCCAATTACTCTACAATGGTTTGATTTAATGTATTTTTGAACGCATCAAACCCCGATTCAATAGGAGTTAAACATTGCAAGGTATAATTCAAATGAGATGGAAAATAATTGGGTAAATAAAACTTGACAGTTGAAAAAAAATATAGGTATATTAATAAAATATAATTTTATTAAAAATTATTAATATATCTTTTTATATTTTATGTAAATTAAATATAAAGCATTGCGGAAAATAAATAAAATATAAATTTAAACAAAAATTGCGCAACTATATTAATCACATCTCGAAGAAGAAGACTTTTCATTTTTTGGTTTGTCATTAAATTATTAACTAAAACATCGGATGTCATTTGAAGCTTGTTGATGACATCTTCATTGGTAGCAATCCTGCTGAAATTTCGGGAATACCCTATTACAATTGTCTCGATATCATTTTTTCTAGGCTTAAATCATAGTTAATTACCATGCAGATGAATCTTGTGGATGTTATTAGGTATGTTATATCATCTTTGTTCCATACAGTTAGGCAGTTTCATAACAATAAAAATGTGAGAGGAAATGTAGATATTTATTTTTTGAGCTTTATAGAATTTTTTTGATTCTGGGAAACGTTTGAGGTAGCAAGGTTGAAACATACAGCCAGAACCTCTAAAAGCATTAATAATTAGATTCTTAAAACTTCTTCAAATATTTCCAACCCCTTTCTGGTTCCCATTTGACTAAGTAGTTGCGTATCCTAATTTTGACTCACTTCCGCTTTAAAACAGAGGGACCAAACAAAAAAATATTTACAATAAAAATTATAGGTAATTTACTCTTTTTTAATTTAATGTGAATTGGATATTAGAAGTTATTCCAATTATTGGTTTCAAGTAATGAGCAAAAAAACAGCAACACATTTTTTTGTATTATGTTTTTATACTTTTAGAAAAATTTGAAGTGAAATAGTTGAAATTCGTAATCAAAACATAATAAACATAAAGGAGTAAATTTTCAGGACTTCTCTAAAACTTTCCACCGAGATCCGTTTCAGAGCACGCTCAATCTGAACAATACTATTACGAATTAAAATCAAAATATCAATTAAGTTCACAGATTTACGCAGGTGGATACTATTTCCTCACGTAAATAGAACCCAAATAGTCTAAGAAAAACAAGTTAGAACACTGCACTCGGATATGCTAAAAAGATGCACACATTTAAATAACGCTATTTAAAAAACTAAAAAAAAAAGTACAAAAAATACATATACAAAATCCTTTCAACCATCCACAAGTGTCGAATATGTCAAATAGATGTTCCAACAGCATCATTGCCTATTTATAGATAAATAATTAGAAATGAAGTGACTCAGAATTTTGACATTAAATTCCACACTTCAGTGATTTGTGATTGATACGAGTTTGAGCTAAGCAAAAACAACTCTAAGAATGCTATTTTTTCCTGTAATTCTGGAAATGGGCACGTGAACTCTTCTAAAATGATGGGATATACTTGAATTGGCATTTTTAGAGGGTTGCGATTTACTCTTTGACCACTGTGCGGTGTTAGCTTCTACACTCATTTGTTTATGGCTTTGTCGTATGCTATAAGTTTGTGATTTTTGATAACTGTGTGGAGATTTTCAATAACAATGTGACGGGGGAAGTCATTGAAGTCGACGATCATGCATAACATTATATAGGTATGCTTATAATAGTATACTATAACGCAATATAATATAATTTCTCCTCACTCATTCGGAGCACTTTCGCGGAAAAGTTAAAAATTTAAACCCGCCATTTAAAATTCCTGTTATAGTACCCCTCTAATCCTCTTAAAATAATTTTATATTTATCAGTAAATTTTATTATTCTTTTAAAAAACGAAACAAAAAAACATTTTTTTTTTTTAAAACAACCTGCAACAGTCATAAATTATTACAAGATACTGATGTAAAAGTTGGCCTGAAAAAAGAAAAACTTTCTATGTCGGATTAGAAGGAGGCGTAAAATTCTTCACTCCCCATCATTTAAAAGTGTTATATAAAGAATTACACAACATACTTCTATGCCAGTCGAGTAATATTTTTAATACTTATGTAAAGTACTCCATACCCAATAATTATATATAGATACGTGGTGTTATAAAACGGTTGCAGGAAATTGATGTCAATGGTACAATTTCAAGGATTACGAAGCTATATTTCAAGATGTCTGTTTCGGTTTCGAATTTTAGTAAAAGTATTTCCTTCTGATGTCGGTGATTAATTCATCCGATACAATGGTGTGTGTTAGATACACTATTGCATAACGTTTTCAGTTATACGGTTTTCATATTTTATTCTTATGATTAACAACACATACATAAAAGACCGCAGTGTTTAATTTTCTTATTTTATGGATAAATTTTAATAATTGATGTAAAAATAATTCAATAATCATCATTAATAATTTCATTACGTTGTTCAATTATGAGTATAATATTCGTTGAGTATAATATTGAATAACATAATAAATAATACCTAATAATAATAGGTATATATAGCATTGCTGTGAACGAAACGGTTTCGATTAATTAGACTCCGAAAAATTTTCAAAAATATTATCATGAACGGAGAACGTTCAGCCTCGGACGGACTAGTGTGTACTTTTTAAAAAAGTAATTATTAATTATAAAGTAGTTAATTAATTAATAATTATAAATAGTTAATTATATTAGGGACATGACCCAGAATATCGGAATAAATTAGTAAGGAACTACGTACGAGTGATCGTCCAATAAACCAAAATGAGAACTAATATCATTTATGAATCAATTTGATTGGCCATCTCCCTGTCAAGCAACGTTTGCAATTTTTTTGTAGATACTAATAGGTAATTTAAAAAAAATATATATTTAAGTCGCAAAAACTTATCATGCGAAAAGGGGTTTTGTCACTACGAAAGTAATTGAACAAAACCAATTTTAGCATGGAGCGGTTCTGCTACTAGGTACAAATGGGTGGTGGATTTTATATTGATATTTTTTTAAGAGGTAGTTTATAAATATTATGATTACTGTTGACATAATTAAAAAAATGATAGAGAAGATAAAGAATCCTGAAGATAGAAAATAAAGATCCTGAAGCGTCGACAACAATATTATAAAAATGTTTTTTTTAGATATAAAGTTAAATATCAATGAGAAGTTGCCCTTCACAAATTAATTTATCATAATATATTAACTTCCCTAAGTCTAGACATTTTTTAATTAAGTAATGCTTTTTGTAGATACATTATTTGTGATGCTAGTATGTATTTTTTAAAAAATATATTAAGGACGCAAAAACTAGATGTGCCCCATCATCGCAAGTGACTATCAACTGTTTAAGTACAACTCCTATAAATATCATGAATATTACTAAACATTGCATGATATTTATATAAATAAGCATATTCTATATTCAAAATTAAGGAGTTATATCGGACAAATATTATTTAAGGAGTTAAATCGGATAAATTAAAATATTAAATCAATCATTTTTTTCAATAGAATTACAAAAAAATACACATAAATAGGTTAAACCTCAGTCTAGACTTAAAAATGTTAAACGTTCCATTGTACTTAAGTTATTTATTATTATTTTATTATTATTTTTTTACATGACAAAGGGAATATGACTACCCTTTGTAATGTAAAAAAAAAATAATAATACATATTCCAATAAACAAATATTTATTTATTTATAACTTCATAACTCTAAATTGTTGACTTTACATGATTTATCGCTTGAAATCTATCTAAAAGAGGTTCTGAGATACTTTTTTCAATATTTAGCTATGAACTGCTTCATGCGAAAAGAGGTTTTGTCACTAAGAAAGTAGTTGGAAAAAACCAATTTTAGCATGGAGCGATTCTATTACTACAAATGGTTGCTGGACATTATATTGATATTTTTTTAAGGGGTAATTTATAAATATTACGATTACTGTTGACATAATTAAAAAAATTGATACAGAAGCGATTTATACAGCTTCATGAATGTATGAAGCAACAAACATCATGTTTATTCCGAATATTTACTCGTACGCTTTACAATACTAAGTTATTACAAAAAATTCAATTATTTTTTTTAAATTTTATTATTTATTCAGGATATCTTACAAGATGCTTATTAAAGGGGAACAACTAATATCACGTCTCCTCTTTCATAAACTGTATAAAAAATAGAAAAAACATTAAACAACAAAGGAAAGATTAAATAAATAATAAATAAAAAATATATTCTGCATACAAACAGAATATTTATTTTATTTATGTATTTACTTATTTTTATTGTTTTGAGGTATTGAACCATATGTTCTGTTTTTAACTGTTAGATCGTAATAAAATTTAATAACCCAAAACTTGAAAACGCCGACTTAATATGATTGAATCGTAATCTATATATTTAATTCCACTTATAAAATGAAAATATAGTTCTTCATGTCTGTTATAAGTTTATATATATATATATATATATATATATATATATATATATATATATAATTATTATTTTTTTTACATTACAAAGGGTTGTCATATTCCCTTTGTAATGTAAAAAAAATAATAATAAATAACTTAAGTACAATGGAAGGTTTAACATTTTCAAGTATAGACTGATAGGTAAGATATATAGATAGATAACCTATTTTTTTGTAATTCTATTGAAAAAATGGTTGATTTAATATTTTAATTTATCCGGTTTAACTTCTTAAATAATATTTGTCCGATAAAACTTTTGTATTTTTATTTTGTAAAGAATTTAATTATCTTTCAAACGAGTAGCTATAGTTTTCCAGAAGATTTGTAGTTTTTGAATTATTAGACTTTAGAAATAATTTTTCTCAACCACTTAGGTTACAAATTTTTTCCGACCCAGCCTATCTATTACCTTAGCTCAAGTGCAAGCAATGAGTTGAAGAAGTTTTATTGCAATCGTATGAACGGTTTGGCAGCGCATAAAATACGAACTAACAAACCCACATTAGTTTTATGTATATCATATAATAATATTTCTTTAATAAAATTGCATCAGATTTATATTTTCGTCGTTTATAAAATAGCTTTTCAAAGAATCTTAATATTAAGAAAAATATACATTATTCATAAAATTGCAATTAAGCTTAAAGTAATATGGGAATACTTTTGTGAGATTATTATTTGGTTTGTTATAAGTATTCCGTTTTTTAAGGTAAAACGAATTGCCTTTTTTAACAGGGTCTATATTTTTTATTTCGATTTTTTTTATATTATTGTTTTATTAAAATGGCGGTATGAATTTTCATTGTTCGGTAGAAGTAGGCTAATAAGTCAGATAGTTCAATATTCAATATTTATTCAATATTAGATTCCGTATTAATTCAAAGGGTTTAGCATACATATATACACACACACAGAAATTTACATATATCATAATGATGTTTAGAACTCAGTTTTGTTGATCTTATCTGAATGAACTGCGTGTTGTACGTTTTTAAAAATAAAGGAGAAGGAAAAAAGTTGATAAGAGTGAAAAAACTGAAATTCTTCACGTTGAAGCAATTTAATAAAATCCTTTTCCCATAATTTACGCTTAATTAAAATTATGGTGATATCAATTTTATTAAAATTAGTATAACTTTGGCGATTTAGAGAATATTACCTTTTTAGCAATAATTAAAAGTAAGCAAAGACTGATAGAAATTGTACGTTTTAGAACAGCCTAATAGTACCTTTAGAATATATAACAGAAACTAACAGTTACCTAATAAACCTAACAGAAACCTTTAGAATATATTAGGCTGTTTCAAGCTAAAACATGCAACGGCCATGCCAAAGTCGTAGAAATATAGTTTTAATTATAAAAAGTAATTAGACGACTAACATCAATTTTTTTGATGTGAGGAAAAACTCAAGAAGGCCTGAGGAATACGTTAGGATATAATTGGAAGATTTCAATCACAAAGCTTTGAGTCTTTAAAAAGCCGGTAAACTACTAATTAATAAACGTTTCGCTAGTTCAGGCATCATCAGGAAAGTATAGAACAAGTTCAATTGTACGCAAACAAAATATAGAACATTTAACAACAGTCGAAAAAAAGACACATCAACACAACATCTATACACAAATCATGTCTGCATATGCACATCAAGAATGAAAGAGAATCAACTCAAAAAATGTTTTTTCTCAGAACGAATATGAGACTCAGGTTAAGTTCTACTTACAATTCGAAACTGACAGGATGCTAACAGATCACCTATCGTGTCTATTTCTTTGGTCTGATCCTCGAGATCTGCCGACTCTTTGAGATGACAGGGGTCCAGCAATTTAAATTTCTGACGTTAGAATTTTTTTCTAATTTTGTTTGGTTATCTGACTTTGATACATTTAACTGTTATGTTATTTCCTATAAACACCGCGTCTTTGCAGAACTTATGTAATTGTAGCACTCCTAAAACGCGTTGCATAATTTTCCTTACTCCTGAGTATTGAGTAAGCAAGGCAAGATTTATAACCACTGGAATTAATTGGTCATACTAGCCCACAGGATGAACATAGGAAGCAGTTGCCCTGACGTTTAAGAAACCAGGAAGCAGACACCAGGTATGCCTCACCTGAGGCGAGACTACACCTGTGATAAAGTGTTCGGTGCAACACCTTTATGTATTTTTTAACATTTCATTTCACAGTTTCGTGTTCGTGTGCTATTTGCAGAAAAAAGAAATGTTTAAGTAAAGTTATGTAACGCGTTTTAGGAATGCTATTGTACAATGGCATAAGTTATGCTATAAGTCTGCAAAGACGCGTTGTTTACAGGAAATAACATATGTAATATGTAACATATATGTTTATTCAGTAAAAAAAAAGGTTATGTTAAGTAAAAAAAGTCGTAGTCTTTTTTTTTTTTTTTCAGTCCAAAATATCAGGTTTATAAGAAATGATACTTTAGAACCTTTACATATCTTGGAATTAGCTCACATATCGATGGGGAGTCCATTTTTTCCCGAAATCAATAGGTTTATATCATTCACAGATAATTTAAAAAAAAAATGTTTTTGAACCTCTTTAATCAAGCGTTTTTGGTTGTCCTATATCCAAACAAGTCATTTTGTGGCCATCTTCGTATCCAATTTTTAAGGAACTCTTGTTTTCGTGAATTAGTTTTTGATGAAAATTTAGATGTATCAAGCGGTTTATCCAGTGATCTGAAGGATGTTGAGTTTCAAAGAAAACTATACCCGAATTAGAGACTGAGATAGTCAATAATAATTCATCATAAAAAAGGTTATGAATTAATCATGAATCATAAAATTAATAAATTTAATTAAAATATTGTTCACTCATCTACTAAGCTTATTGCTAAAAATATAAGCCTTCATTTCCTATAACTTGAATTAATTTCTGAACCAACAATAAATACAATTCTCCTTCCCAATGCTTAGAGAGATTCTTGGACGAACTTACTTTCGAGACTCAGATCAATTTGTTCAATTTTTTTTTAAACTTAATCAATCCTAACGAGTTGGAAACCGAACTTTACGATCTGCTACATTCATTTCCCGAATGGATTTTGTGACATTATAACCTATTTTGTAAAAATGACGAAGAACTGCACGGATATGAAGACTGATACATATACGGAAAAATAAATATATATTCGAGATAGACGCGAAACAAATTATTTATTTTACTATTTTACAGTACTTTTATGGACTAGAAAGGAATAATGCACAGATTTTCTTTACTCCCTAGAATGTTGAATAAATGTTTTCTTGCCTCTTCGCAAAATAAATAAATATTAAGTATACATATGTCTCTTCTTGAAATAATTAGATTTCGAAAAATATGTATGAGAGATATTTTGATATAACCTATCTATTTCCTTGTAACTATCTCTATTTATTTATTTATTTTATTTTTAATGAATGTTGAAAAAAAAATTTATTTTATCATGTTCAAATGAAATTCGCTTTCTCTTCTCTAAAGATTTCTGAATTTCATAAATTATACTGAAGAACAAGTAATTCATTTTCGTTTTAAGTGTAGATATTGGAGCAAATTTAGACACATTAATGTAATGAGATAACCTAGGTTTAGTTAGTTCAAATAGACTCCTTTTTTTTTATTAATTACTAGGGCAGATTTTGCAGGTACATCTGTTCGTAAGTACAGCGGTCTTCCCTATTTATTGCCTTCATTTCACAAATTGCATTCGATTCGGCAAGATCTGATATGTCACTCGGATTTAGAAGATTGAAAAATCAGATTCGACACCGAAACACAGCGCTGAAAAATCACCGTTATCTGTGTTGTAATTGTCATAATACGATATTACCTATATGATATATGTATATGTACACATGCGATACATATAAATCCATTTTTTTTTCTAATAACATTGAAATATTTTTCATTATGGTTCCATTATAACTCCGTTCACTAATGGTATTTCCACTTTGCTTGGTTATATTAGCTGATGAGGTATGCCTTTTAGTTTCGATACTTTTAACGCATGAGTGCAGAAACTCATTAAGGTTCAGTTATGTTTTCTGCTGATTTAATTAGAAGTAACTGACTAATTGTTAATTACATTTATATTGCATTTATATCTAAAATGCAATGATGAATACCTAAGTTCTAAAACGTACAATTTCTATCAGTCTTTGCTTATTTTTAATTATTGCTAAAAAGGTAATATTCTCTAAATCATCAAAAGTTATACTAATTTTAATAAAATTGATATCACCATAATTTTAATTAAGCGTAAATTATGGGAAAAGGATTTTATTAAATTGCTTCAACGTGAAGAATTTCAGTTTTTTCACTCTGATCAACTTTTTTCCTTCTCCTTTATTTTTAAAAACGTACAACTCGCAGTTCATTCAGATAAGATCAACAAAACTGAGTTCTAAATATCATTATGATATATGTGAATTTCTGTGTGTGTATATATATATATATATATATATATATATATATATATATATATATATATATATATATATATATATATACAATTAAGAAAAATATACATTATTCATAAAATTGCAATTAAGCTTTATGTAAATTTTTTATCTATGTTTTTTCGCATTTATAAGGTAAACTTAATCAATGTTTACATGTTTTCCATTATCATTCTCATGGAGAAAGAAGTTTCCATTACATTGAGGATCAGAAATATTTTCTTTTTATTAAGGTTGTTCATTCAAGTAATATGGGAATACTTTTGTGAGATTATTATTTGGTTTGTTATAAGTATTCCGTTTTTAAGGTAAAACGAATTGCCTTTTTTAACAGGGTCTATATTTTTTATTTCGATTTTTTTATATTATGAACCTATATTGTTTTATTAAAAAATGGCGGTATGAATTTTCATTGTTCGGTAGAAGTAGGCTAATAAGTCAGATATTTTAATATTCAATATTTATTCAATATTAGATTCCGTATTAATTCAAAGGGTTTAGCATGTATATATATAATAGTTAGATACGGAATCTAATATATAGCTACTCGTTTGAAAGATAATTAAATTATTTACATAATAAAAACAATATAATGTAGCCTGGGCCAATATTAACAAAAATACTAGATATATAAAAGCATATATAGATACAATCATGTTTTCAGCGCAGGTTCCCATGAAAACACATTCAATTTTATTTATTGTCTTTTTTATATAATTCAAAAACTATACATTTCATATAAGCATACAGATTGTCATTTAAAAGGAAGATAATTGAATTATCAGTATAATAGAAGTATACCACTCTCTCACTGACTGATTTAGTAATCACTGTATCTCAAAAACGACAATGCGTAAAAAGCTCAAATTTTTAATGGTGGCTCCCCTAATGTTGAACTCAAAATGCCACGACATTTATTCATCACCATGATCGTCCTGATTCGTTTAACAAGTAACCCGAAATGGTCTGAAATGGTGGGCAAAAGCCTCATTGCAGACACGATATAATAGCTCGAGTGTTTCATTTCAAAGTTAAAAAAATGATGCATATTTTGACAGAAGGCTCCATTTCCAGTCCAAGTAAAGAGTCACTTGCTTAGTGTGGAATGGCAGAAGCCGGGCCTCACGCAAGCAAAATGTGTAATACAATCATTATGTACATTATATTTATCCTTACCATAAACGTTTATATATATTAATAGATAAACATTTTTTTGTCATACCGAATATTCAGCCTGTATGCATAATAGCACGGAAATAGATTTGACATTGGATAGGTATTGTCGTGTAGATGCGCAAAATATAAAAATTCACATATTTTTCCGTTAAGGCAGGTAAAACTCTGTTTCTTTGTTTCTGACTTTTCCATGGATATCTCATGAAAAAGTTGGCCGATGTTGTTGCTTTTCTATTAGTTTTGTAGGTTTTGGGCCCTTTGTGTCTGTGAATAGAAATACCCTGTGCGTTATAGCGGTTGTTCAATAGCCCAAAAATATTTCTTCCATCGAGTGTAGCGCCAAAACGGTTAAGAAAATTTTGATGAAAATTGCCTGGAATCTTCTCCTAAAAGCCATTTAATTATCCATACACGTACTACATCCCCAAGAAAAAGAATACTTTGTTTGCGCATAACTGGAAAATAATACATTTTTTGTCGATTATACAAATGCTCATTTGCAAGATAGTTAAATTTTCTACAAAAAAAAAAAAAAAAAAATCATCTAATGCGGGCCCAATGAGCTGATAGAAAAAAATAATGAAACACGCTACATGCTTAATGTGGGATGGCAAAAGCAGGGCTGGCCTCACACATACACACAATGTGGAACACAATTATTATATGCTAATTAGGGTTGATAAATTATTTGTCATTTCTATAAATTTGTTTTATTGAAAAATAGTTTCGAATGTCATACATTCATCCTCAGTTCAATGTTTAAATGGATTATATCAAACAGAAAAGTTTGTACTGGTTTCTTCTCGCATTGTACTAACAATGAGTTATAATATATGCATAACTGATTATTATATGCGTTATAGTTATTTGAAATTGTAGCTATAATGTATATAATTCATAAGACAGTAAATTAAATGATCGTCCTGATTTGTTATTAGGTTTACATTTAACCTATCATAAATGGTCTGAAATCATGGAAATCTTAAAAGAGGGATAACAGCCTCATGGCAGACACGATATAATAGCTCAAGTGCCTCATTTGAATGTTAAAGAAAATGATGCATGTTTTGAACAAAAGTTCTATTTTTGGTCTAAGTAGGTATTACATGCCTACTGTGGAATGTTAGAAGCGGTGAAACACAGTTACTACATGCGTTATAGTTATAATTACCATAAACGTATATAAATTACAACGAAATGGCAGAAATGAAATATTCGCGTGCGAATCCGCGGGCAACAGTTAGTTATAAATAAAACAATTTGTTTTCATAAAAACCATAATTGCCATGCAGCTTAGAAATTTTTTAATTTGTACATATTTTTGAAACTTACTACTGCACATAGCTTACATAAATTGAATGGACTGAATTATACTTAATAAATTTGACATGGATAGTAATATATTTAATATATTAGAAGGTCACCCATTCAATTTCTTTTAATATTAAGGTTATTGTGGGTTAATCCATTTGTAGCATTACTGGGAGAATTAAGTTATATCATGAAGTTTTAGCGATTGGAGGGATAAGAAGAATTTAATGGTTTTGTTGAATCTTGTAATACAGGTGTGTCAAACTCAAGTAATACATGGGCTTTTAAATGCAACTGGTAGGAATCACGCGGACAACATAACGTTCATAAATTTTCTTAAAATTATATTTTTAAAAGAGGATTCTAGAAAATGGATAGGATAACTAAAATAAGTAATAGATAAATAAATAAAAGGTCGACCTCCCCTATTTTATTTTTTGTTCGTACCGTTTCGCCCTGTTTTAATTTTATTTCAAAGCATCGTGTACCACAAAAAAGTACCTCGGGCGCCAATTAAAACCCCTTCATTGCTACATATCGGTAGATTAAATGGTTTGTCGAGAAAGTGAGCAGTCGGAATCGACGAGTAGCTTCTTGCGCTAATGAAATTCAAGATAATGTTAACAGTGATTATCCTTTAAAGGTTGCGAGAGGGTAGGCTATAACAGATTTTCTATTTGGAGTATAAGTGATAAGCAAAATTAAGTGGAATTTATTCTGATTTTCCTAGTTTTACATCATTATTCAAGGAAAGTGGTGGCAACGGAATTCAGGATGCTCAAGAAATCAATTGGTCATCGTTATAACGAGCTTGCATGTGCCATTAGAACAGGTTGTTAGAAGTTGGATAACAATTCTATATTTAGTTTTGAGTTAAGGACGTAGGAAATTGTATTGAGGAAGGTGAGTGTTGTGAGGAAAGTGGGACAAGGAGGTATACTCATGTTTGGCTCTATGGATTATATTCCAGAAATAGGAACGGCGAATAAGGAAATATGTTTACGGGAGGAAACTGACAAAAAGCCTTTTTAACGTGAATAAAGATATCCTTATACGCAAATCTCGTAAGAAAGAATCTTGCGGGAAGAGCATGCCATAGATTCCGCTCAAGGAGTGAAATTTTTCTTAGCCAAAATAACTTCAGACAGCTACCTTGTCAAAGAGGAAGGTATATCATCTTCAATTTTTTTTTCATTTTAATTTGTTTTACATTCTTTCAGTCGTATGTATTATTTCGTAAGTTGATTGTTATTTCAACAACAAAAGATCGTTATTCGCATGCGCACTCAAATGTACTTCCTTCGGTTATTTACTTATACATTCTGCTCTGAACTGCTAATCCGAACTGGTTATCAGTAGTATTGTGATTAGAGTCTAGAATAAGTAATAGATGTTTTAAAAGGGTCTTTTCTAAGATTATTTTTTGAGATGAAGAACAATTTACCAAACCATATGGGGGTTTGGTAAAAACATGTTTTTCGAAGTACAGTGTTGCAAATTCATAATGACTTTTTCAACAAAATCTTCAAAATTTTAGATGGAAACTAGCCTTCAGAAGTTTTCTTTATAGCACCATTATATGAATTTTAGGCTGGAGACGACAGTGAGAAATAGTTTATAGGGGTTTGATAAAAACATGTTTTTCGAAGTACATTGTTATAAACTCATCTTTGAATTAATTATGTCTCCATTTAATACCGATTTAGGATTTTGTGTGTGTTGTATTGCTATGATCCGGATCTTTCATTTAGAGCTTCCTAAAGGCTTTTGAAGAAGACGATCGCAGAATAATAGTTAAAAATGTTTCAATGATTCTACAATGTTTACGATTGTGGATATTGGTATGGGAATTAAGATCTTTGTGACGGTGTTCACCACGTTACATCTAATGTTTCTCTTAAGATCATATCTAGTACCTGTTTCAGCTGATGAAAGGAAATGGTGATTAAGTAATTAATATTTAATTGCTGTTTTCTTGTGATCGATAATGATTTGTTGAAGGTATGAGAGCTGTTAAGTATGTTTAAGAAGACTTTTCTGTTTATTTATTTTTTTAATACTTGGTACTCTATTATACGCTTCGAGTCAAATGACATTTTGCCTTTGCTCGTCTTTGTGCTAATATCACGTGAGCGGACTTCATTAAGATCAATCATTCTGATTTTTTAATTATATTTTGTGGGGTGTTTTCTGTTTTTATGGCTTCTATTATTGCTTTTGGAATATGTTCAGATCGATTTTTTCGTTACTACTTGATCTGATAGTTAAAGGCGTTATTAATGCTCAATTGCTCATGACTGATTATTAAGTCAATATTTTTGAATCGATAGATATATATATATATATATATATATATATATATATATATATATATATATATATATATATATATATATATATATATATATATATACATATATATTAATATTTATCTTACTTTTAAACGATATATAAAAGAATTTAGCTCTCATAATATGACAGAAAATCTTGTTATTTTTGTCAATTTCGAGGTTATTATTTTCATGGGTTCACCTGCATGTACATAAAATTAAAACCCGTTCCATATCCGGTGGTCACGCCTATTAGGCTGACGTATACACAGTTCCTTCCCGCAAAGGGTTCATTAGATAATTGGATACTTTGAAGTTGTTCATTACGCCCACTGGCTGCAAAAAAAACTTACCACATTATGGCCTCTACTCTCTTATGCTAAAGTATGTGTGAAGAAGTGTGCAGGGCATCAACCCCTTTTTGCTATAATTTATAACTATTATTTGCAGATTTTTTTTTTCGCAAACGTTATTAATTATGTTATATAAATTCTTTTGTTATTTGATTATTATTCTTTAGTTTTTGTCAGTGATCATTAATAAGTAACTAACTGATAATTATTATTTCGTCTACATAGACCAGTATATAATATATTAGTATGAATAAATAATAATGATTTAAAAAAAATAATAAATATTCAAAAACTAAAAATAATATTCAAGCACTGATATTTTATCACCCAAAGGTGGGGAAAGCTTTTTCTGTTTGAACTAACCAAAAAAATATATAATGCTTGAAGAAAATAAACTTAAAAATAATTCTAATATTGCTATCAGTTAAGACGGTTGTACTTAATAATCGCAGTTAACGGCAGTGATTTTTTGGCTCTTATTTGAATGAATTTTCTTTTTAAATTAAATAAATGTTTTGTAAAATAACTATTTTAAGCCCTTTTTTTATCTGTACTATATGCATATTTTACGGTAATTTTGTTTTTTGTATTCCTTTCCATTTATCTATCATTTATATATTATTTAATTTATTTAATGAAATTTATCATATAAAACTATTTGCTCTTTAATAAAATAAATGTTACCATGAAATGTTATTATTTCGGTCATGTGATTTTATTTTATCTGAAGCCTTTTTGCCTTGTCCTGGAAGTGCTGGGCATACACGGGAAGTTGATCCGGCTGGTGAAAATGACAATGAGAAGCACGAAATGCCTTGAGCGAACATGATGAGACAGCATTGGACAGCTGCAGCACAAGATAGAGTTTACTGGCGGAGGCTGTTGGATGAGGCCTAGATTCCATATGAGGCCTACATTCAGCAATGGATTGTTGCGCCAGAGAAGAAGAAGAAGAAGAAGAAGAAAAAACCTTTTTAAAATATTTCTTGTAGGCATTACGAGTATGGAATTTCTGCTAAAAAAATGTTAAAAATAAGTAACAAGCTTACGTTGGTCAATTTATGCACCAATTTCTTTTCAGTATTTTTTCGACAATCCATTAAAAATGACATCAGAAATATAAATAAACAAGGAAATAAAAATACAAAGTTTATGCAATTAAGCAATTGTTTTGTATATTATCTTGCATTTGTATATTCCTGCAGTTATTAAATTAAAAAACAAACAAAAATTATCGTATAATTTAGTCTAGCTCCCTCCCCGTGATAATAAAAATATTGTTTTTCTTGTTTACGTGTTTACATTACTCATTCAATGTGGTCACAATTCTCTTGGCCCAATTTCTCTAAATAATTTTTTGATGCAATATTTCATGGAAGTTCCATATCATCTATAAATTGTATAACTGTTCCCGAATATAATTTAACCGAAAAAAACACTGGGCAAACTCTTCTTAGATAGTCATTTATTGTCGCATTAGTCTAGGAGAAGATGGTCAGAGTGGCGATTTAAAATTCAATAGAATGGTGTAAAAACTATCATAGACGTTTCGGTCCACATTGTAGGCTTTCTTTAAGACTACAAAGATAGGGAGGGTAAGGAAAGAATAAAGATAAAAATCACATAAATATTTTATATATATATATATATATATATTATTATATATTATATTAAATATTATATAAATATATATATATATATATATATATATATATATATATATATATATATATATATATATATATATAATTTTTGTTCTGTTCAGTTTAACTCTTTTTTTTTTTAGCTATGTGTTATTTTATTTTTAATATTCAGTTTTAACTACTCTGATGTAAGATCTTGAATTATTTTATATTATTCGTAGATTTACAGGGACTAGGTGATCCACGGCTGATGTAACAGAATAAATAATTATCTTCCACAGCTGAACTCGAAGCCAAAAGATAGGAGCACAAACATGATTATAAAACTTAAAAAAAAAAAGTGTAAAATAATCTTTATAACATAGGTTAACTATAAACGGCATAATGACCAAGAAGTTGATCGCCAAGAAAAATCGTAACCTACTTACCTAACACCCAATATCATAAATATATAGTTTTAATATTTATTTATAACAAAATTGACAAAATGTTAAAGCTATACAAAAGGTGAAAAACTTTCTGGCATAAAATATTTTCATCCTGAAAAATGAAAGCACCTTTTGAAGCATAACGATCCAATGTCACAATATAATAGGTGTTAAGGTCAGAGACTATATTAGCGAGGAAACATTACCATTCGTTTTATATGTGTATCATTCGTAGATGTCACAATATATTTTATGAAGGTTTCCGTTAAATTTAATGAAAATTTAAATACAAGTAATGTATTCTTTTAATTTCAGTCCATAAAATAACATGTGGTTTTACCCGAGTTAAGTCTATAAATACCCAGAAGAACCCACGGTCCAATCAGCCTCAAAAAACGTATTTTACATAATTCTAGGGATAAACCATACTGCCAGCAAAGAATATCGTGTTAGAGAGTCGGACACTTCTACAAGCAACTGACAGCAAATATTTTCAGGTGGCATATTAATTTCAGCAAATGTTATCGAGAAGGCAGTCAAAATGAAACACACTGGAGTGGAGTAGTATACCATGCATACTGACGTTTTAGCCTACTTTGCAGACCTTCGGATTGTTATTAATTGTTTAATAACTTCCAGGATATGTGAACAGGTGATGGAAATGTCTGCTTATATATGTCATGATGGACAGGATTAGGTTCGAGCTGTCAAATGCAATGTTGATATGCAGTACTTTACCCTCATATATTCCCCTAAGTACAGTAAATAAAACAATAACTATTTAGTCAGAGTTTCCCCGATTAAAATAGACTATTGCACTGGTTCAAAGGTCAGCGGAGAGAGATTTTATGGGAGTGTATTTTATATTCCTTTCATAACCCTTAGTGCACGATTATGGAAGTCTTAGGATGCCTGATAGTTTTGCACACCTCTACACCTCCACCAAATTAGGTCATAGAGTTGAAAATTTGTATGTAAATATAGTTGGTGCTTGGGAAGTATCTTTTGGAGGTCCCAACTTGTTTCTCTCGCCTCCCCTGGGTTTTCGATTTTTTTAAGTATTTGCGCGCCTCTAATAACCCCTCCAAATTTAGTTGAAGGGCTAAAAACCTGCTTCTTTTCAAAGGTAGTTAAATTACCAATAAAACAAAAGATGTTTCACCGAAATCAGACCAGTAGGAACAAACATATGGCTATTTCAACTGTTTTAAAATTCATTTTGTCGTATTTTCTCTTATGTATACTGTTTATTCTTCGTATGTAGGGTCTGAACTTTCCCCTCCCTACTTCGTCATTTTAATATTTTTAACTTTAGTGACAATACGACCTTAGTCGTAACAACTCTGTTGCTCACGTTTTTTTTTTTTTTAATTTACATTCACTGTATTTTATTTATTTCATTGTTCCTCATAATATTTGTCTATAAGCTTTTCATACTTTGTATTTTATTTGGGAGCTGGGTTAAATCTATTCAATGTTTAGTTCAAACTCCCTGGATCTTAACTACGATTAACTATTTCATAGATGGTATTTATTTTTGAAAGCATTCAATAAAAATGGCCTCTTGTAATTCTTTTAAGTGCCTATTTACTATAATTAATTCATCTGTATCATATTGAAAGTTTCTGTTTTAAAATATTTTATTTGATAAAAATTCGAAAATACTATTCTGAGAAAAAAAAAAATTGATCAGTTCGCAGAAACATATTTATAAACCTGAAGTCATTTTTAAATAAACATATCTTCTTATTTAAGCCGTTTTTCATTTGAAGTGTTACCGGAAAAGATCAGTGTGTAGCTTATTAAAGATCAGTGTGCTTTCAATTTAATTTACTGATTCTATTGTAAAAAGTGTAATAAATATCTTATCCCCTGGCAGTGATATTTTATTACAAAGGAAATATATTAATTATTAGACACAACTTATAATAAAACTAAGACGTAGAATAACTTAAACATACGTTTGTTAAAAATGAATGTAAATATGCAAACGAACTGTTAAAGAATAAGATTAAAAATAATAATTATATTATCAGTAAATATAGATTTACTTTTTCAAAAGTCATTATTACTTGATTATATTTAAATGACTATATTTCTGTTAGTACCTCAGGGGTAAGAGTTCGGTTTTCACATTTATAATATTTTACAGTAGTAGACAAAAAGTTATTTTTTCCTTGAAATTAGCTAATAATTTCCTCACTTTTTTTCTGTTTTACCATTCTTTATCTACAGAACTATGCATTTTTTGACTTCAATCTTAGTATCATTGAAAAGAGAATTTCAAATTACATAAAGATCAGTTCAAAAATCATTTTCAAGACAAGTACACCCGATCTTTCACCTCTGAGGTACATATTCACAGTTCAAAATACCTGGTATAAATTTGGAATAGAGATCTCCTTTCTCAGCGATTTTCCTTGCCATTGCGGGCAGCGTAATGACATGACCTGTAAAAATAAATATTGGTTAGTACGTGTTTGTAATAACATTCGAGGAGATTTCTTTCAAAAGTTATTATCCACAAAAATAATTTATTTAAAATTTTAATTTTCCTCTGTCAAATAGATATCATAAATCAAAATTTTCAATAAAAATTTTCCAAAAGTGAATATTTTGACTTTTGATAGAAAACTCCTCCTTTGTTTTATATTTTATAAAAACATGTACCTGAGGATCGAGCCGTGATTGAAAATTATTTTATTTAATTTGCTTGCTTAGAAGAAAAAAATGCAATAGTGATATGTAGTATTGTCATTTACTTAATAATTTTAGTTCATTATTCATAAGACAATGTCAATACTATAAAAGGTAATGCAAAATTGTTCAGGCCATAGTCGAGAGTCTCAATTTAGCTCTCTTTTAAAAAGACCCAACAGAAAACAAAATACTTTTTCTACATCCGATTTCTTTAAGGGGCCATACTGCAGGAAATGATCCGATTCCGATAATTATCGGACCGTGTGAAAACGGCTTCTCTCATAAATGCACCAGTGCAATTCATAATTATTACTAAAGTTCTATTTCTTTTTTTTTATCGAACTTATCTAACAGAATAGCGACAATAAGCAAATGTGTTGGGTATAAAAGATATGCGTGGCATGGAAGGCATGAGGAAGGATGGTACTCAGCAGCATCACTTTACGGTCTTGAATTAGTCTTTAATTCAGAAAAGGAGATCTCTCATCCAGCTCCATAATAGCCTTCTCTTGATGGCCATGTCTGCCATAGCCTATCAGTCTGTTGTGATATCAATGAAGATTATTATTAAAGCGGAAAGAAAGAGTACATATTTGTTGGTCGATAGTTGGTTGTTGTTATTCGGTATGTAGAGTTCTGTTACTTAGGTAACAAGGAGCTTCTGTTATCAGTCTTAAAATTTTGGTCTTAAAATATCTTAAAATATTGTCTTAAAATTAAAATTATAAAATGTTTTAATAAATGAGCCTTTTTTGCTGAACAGTAAATCTGTGAGACGTAAGTGCATATGGGTTTAAAAAATAATGTATTCACTAAAACAGAATTTGATTGCATCTATTAATCAATTATTGTTTGATAAATATCTGAGCGTGTAGCGCAAATGTTTCCCTGCAATTTAGAAATAAGATACTGATTAAATTTTTAAATAAATGATAATTTCTTACAAGGGCTAGTTTTTTTCCTGATTTTCTTTCTGTTTGAGCAGTTTTATCACCAAGCTATAGTTTAATTCATATGCTAAATTTAAAATTCCTCAAGTCAATTGACATTTTATTCTCCCTAATATTTATTAGGACTATGAAAAGTCTTTATTTCTCAGATTTATTTAATTTAACCAATACCGTACAGCTTTGTAAATACCTGAATGGTTTTTTAATAAACATTTATTTACACATTTTAAATAAATAATACTACCTGTTAAATTAAACAATTTTTTTATGTACTTTTTGACCAGGCGTTAACATAAATGTTTAAAACTTGTCGCATAATGTGTTAGAGAATAAATAGATTTTTTGTGTTCATATTAATTCACAATTTAAATATTGAAGCCTTCCTCTCTGAACTTTGACCTCAGTCCAGTCTCAGCTCTGTACCGACAACAATTTTACCAGGTAGGCACTTTATTAAACACACATTATTAGATATAATAGTACGTTAATAATAACATGAAAATAGTTTACAATTTCTGAAGGTAGATTATACCTTGAAAAAAATCGTTTCCTGGACCACCTTGGTCCGTGGGAACCCACCTATCTCTGTGATTAGAGGCAGCGTCTAGTCTACAAACTGCCCTGTGTTTAATTTGTAGAAAATGGGGTAGAAAGGGACTATGTATGGAAGTTTTTTTTCTGATCAAGTTGTAATCATCTATATTAATTCCGAATCCGAAGAAGGATTTCATCACGGATATTTAATCTGATGGCTACCTGTACTTTTCCACTAATTACCACTGAGATGACTGCCTTAACAGAATCCAGCTGCTACAGAGCTTGAGGTGATAGCTACAGATCTAATGGCCTCAATCCTACCATTTCCAATTTGTTCGATTTAATTAGCATTTTCTTTTAGGTCAAGCACAATCATTTTTACTGAGATTGATTCAGATGTGTTTTACGTAAATAGTCATTACGAAAAACTGTTGTATTCTTTAAAAATTTTATTTTGCGAAAAAAACGAAAAATCCATCTTGATAGTGACATAACCATTTCATGGGCCAGTTTTTTTCTTGAAAATATTCTTCAAATATATTAGTATTATTTCTGCAATAGTCTGCAACGCACACACCGGCGCACAGTAGGGAATATGACCGATCTAGCTGAACAGAAGTTCAATTAGACCTTTTGTTTTTAAATAAATCTAAACTTGATCTTATTAACTTTATTAACTAGATTACGAGGTTATTTTGAACTCAGTATAACCTTTCTATAAGTACAAACAGACAAATATTTGAAAATGAATTCCGTCCCCTTATTTAAGTTATATAGAGCATGCTTGTTATAATTTAATATATTAATTGCCTTAATATATTGTATATATGATATAATACTTATAGAGTTATAGAGATAATATTATATATATATATATATATATATATATATATATATATATTACGACTAAATTACAGTGTATATATAAATATATATACATATATATATATATATATATATATATATATATATATATATATATATATATATATAAGTTATAATCGGACTGAAACAATTACTTAAAAAAAAGGAGGTTTGGGGGATATAGACACGCACCTGCATCAAGAGAACAACTGACTTTATTTGTATTCCATGGGTATATATATAGGGAAGTTATCTGCTTATCAGCTAAACATAACAACAGCTTAATCTAGACTAGCATTACTATTAACAGTAGTCTTAGGCTTATTTACACTCATAACTTCAGATAATCAAACAATAGAGCTCGGTTGGAAAGCGGTAGTTCAACTAATAGTTTTGCCTGCCGCAAAATTATATGTTACATTATAACCTTGAAATATAAATTAGAAGTGAATATTGTTTTTATCTATTAAGTATGGGTAGTGATATATATATTTGATTAAGAAATTTCTAGTAAGATATTACGGTTTCCGAATTTTAAACAGCCAGATCGGCCATATTTCCCACTCTGCGGCTCCTTTTAAAGAAAACTGAAAAGGTGCTTATAAAGAGAACCCCCTGCCCGTTATCGATCAAAATGAGATAAGGGGTGTGAGCAATTATCATATAAAAAATTGGTGTTTCGGTTTTTGTATTTTATTAATTTTTAAGACTCATGATTGCCTTTCACATTGTCAAAAAATCATAAAGTTTTGATATTACAAATCTGCTTTACCCATATCTGTATTTTTTTCCCTTAACTTACATCATTTTCATTTCAAAAGTTAGATTAGGATTCCGGTAAGATTCGGGACTGCAAAAGTTTTCTTTTATATTGTGATGAACAAACGAAAATCGCGCCTCCCATTACGGCTAGAGTTGGATTTCATTTGTAGAATAACTCACTCTTTAAGGCGATAAACCAAATTAGCAACAAAATCATCACAATCATCCCCTATTAATTCGCAGTAAATGTTACATGCGAAATTCGTATCGACGGTTTTTGTGCCACGAGATTTGTAATTAAGATTGTGCTGGTCATATCATTGGGAATATTCGATTGAAGTAGAGAGAATGGTAATTGTGCAAAAACTGAAGATGCTCTTTGAGTAAATAAATTTTCGGAGCTTACCTCAGAGAAGATGTTAATTAGTCCTGCTGAATATAAATTATAAACAAATACAAAATATTTATGATTAAATTTAATACCTGAATAGCCAAAGAATCAAGAGAGATTTTCTTTACGCTGAGTGAGGCCTGCTACGCATAACACGACGGAGATGGCACCGCAACGTTTTGCCAAATTTTGTAAATTCCGCGTAATAGGTATAACATTTAGCGTGGTGAAGGTATGAAGTTTAATTCACATCCCTCGTCTATCGAATACGTGTATGAAAAATTATTTTGATATTGTTAAAGTGAGCTAAAATATTGTTCAGGTTAAAAATCAACAAAACTGGATGCAAAGTCGAAAAGTATAGTTGAAATATAAAAATCGTATACGATTTAAAAGAGCATCCCAAGAGAAATCCGAAATCAACTACTGAAGATGCTTCGGAAACATTAAAACTTCAGGACATACGTGCTCATCAACGAAGGCTTCTGCATCAAAACTAGAATGGATTGGGTACGATCGCTGATTATGAAGATTACGACGAAGATTACGATTACGACCGCCCTCCGCCATCTTCAAAGACATTTTAATTTGTCTTAAAGCTAAATTCCACCAACAACTCTTGACAATAACTGTATTGATTTAATTAACTGAAATTTCTATGTATCTACATTATATGTATATTATAGTATTATCATTAATAAATTATAAAAATAATTATTTGTATTTTCTTTCTTGATCCTAGGGATAAGTCAGAAACAATAGTGAGAGTTCGCATAGAGTTCGCAGGAACTTCTTAATGTTCACGAATGACTAGGACATCTTACTAAGTAAATGATTTCCTTTTACGGCGACGTATTAACATTAAATACACTGTAGTGCGTCCTATAAACCTCTGTTTTTTGTTTTGTTTCTTTTCGCATTATAATAATCATTTTTAATATTATTTAAAATTTAATAGTAAGTGAGAAAAAAAAACTATATAGTAAAAAAAGACCTATAATAATAGATAGAGACCTATAATATATAGATAAAGACCTAAATATATACATAAAGAACTTTAAGATATAGATAAAGATATACTAAAAAATATCTGGTGTGTCCTCTCACCCGACTTTCCTAAACGCTTTGAGTGAAAGTCCAAAATAATTTTTTTTGCTATATCTTAGCCAATAGTGGTCCGGTTTCGATCATTCTTGTTTTCTTTTGTAGAAAATTAAATTATCTTTCAAATCGTTAAAACATAGTTTGCCATAAAAGGCATACTTTTCGAACTGCTGTCCTGCTTTTTGGCTGGGATATGCTATGTATATGAATAGTTAGAGAGCTTTCAGTACAATACTTTAGGCATATTTCATCAAAATTGTTAAAGGCGTTTTTTCGCTATAACCTATATGTAGTAAAAGAAAATTTTCCAGGTATAGTACATCCATTCTTGCGAACAGGATTCTGTCCAACAAGCACCAAAGGCAGAATCCTAAAAAATAAACAAAAAAAATTTGTCCTACAAAAGAAAAAAACATTTGCACTGTTTTATCACCAAGTCATGGTTTAATTCATATGATAAATTTCAAATTCCTGAAGTCGATTGATATTTTATTCACCCCCAACTGTTTTTTATACTTTTAAAAGTGTTATTCAAATTATTAATTAAGCAAATTTTATGTTTTTTAAACTATATTATTTGGGCAATAATGTAATTGGTTCATGCACCAAATAAATATTCTTTTACAATGTTCTATACCACAACAATCATTTATTCTAACTTTTTAATTTTAATTTTGTTATGCCTTATAAAAAAATAAATAAGTGCGTATTTCTGCTATTTTACTTCATATTTTAACACTTTTTGCTGTGGGGAGAGAGCGGGGAAATATCGTTCAAAGGTGTAATACCTGTATCGCTTTTTCTAATACCCTAGGTGGAGCAATGAGCGCTTTATAGTGCTCCTTCAAAGCGGAAGGAATTCCAGTCAGATCCAGGCAAATGGTGAGCTTCTAAGTAAATTTTTAGTTAATTTTACCAAACGTATTCTATAGAATCAGCGAATCAGAAGTTTAGAGGTAAGATAAGCATGTTAATAGCAAGATCATTCAAAGTAATTGCGCATAATTACCTCTTTTTTTCTAGTTTGAAATACCAGTCATGAATTGCCAATCGACATGGTGTTTGGATTATGATTAAAAATATCACGTCAAGGGGCAATACTGCGTGGATATGACATTCATCCTAAGAATTTCGGAGGAGTTTATATTGCCGCTGAAAGCAGGCCCTAAAGATCAACTGAGAAAACTTGAGTTCGATATCTTCACGTCTTAATATAGCAAGAAAAGGTCTTTTATTTTATTTTTTTGGTATTTATTTGACTCTTTATAATCAGTTACATTTAAATTTTGGTATTGCAAATAAATGCTGAAGTTCTAATTTGTTCAACTACCCATATTTAATGAGGTTTTCTACTGACTGTTGCTATTTTTTTTAATATGAGTTTGTCAGATTCTTACGTATAAATGTCTCCTTGTCTAAAGACTACAATCTTAATTAATTTTTTTTTATTAATTATATACTAAATTTTATTTTATTTTTATGACACAACTCATTACGTTTGGCTTATTCAGAATATCAATATTTGTTGCTTGTGAAATAAGTTTTAATATATATATATATATATATATATATATATATATATATATATATATATATATATATATGTAAAATTTATACACATAAGTATTAATTTGTTTTTGTTCCCAACGTAGCCAATTGCCCATGGATGACCGCGCGACTCAATGCGTACAAGCAACCGTCACATTACGAAAAGAATGAAAATAAACAGGACTAATCCCAGAAGAGCGACGCTGATGAAATATTGACATCCGAAATGAGACGGTTCTAACAAAGGAAATGAGTCCGTGCCAACAAAACCACCCCGGCAAATATGAAGTTCTTTATTAAATCTAATATATCCCGCTCCTCAGCTTCTTTGTCCTCCTTCTATTTATATATCTCCCTCCTTCCTCCTTATATTTCTCCGATAGGGGGAGGATAAAAAGGAAATTAGATAATAAAAGGCATATAAAAGATTATTTACACTGATGGAAACGACCCTGGTTTACAGCTGATTAAACCCGAGTTTAAAATTTCTCCGCGACTTGCCTACCACTTTCACTGATCTGCCGAAACCCTACACTTGCTTTCACCTCAGATACAAGACATTTGGTCGGATTTGCGTATCGCCCTTGTTTCTTTAATAGTTTTTTTAGTAATTTTTTATTCCAATCATTAAAAAATGTGTAAATCGCTAATTTCTTCGTTTAATCCATTTTAATTTCAGAAATATTATTATGCGCTAATGTATAAATCAGTGGGGATTTAAAAAAAAATATAATATTTTTCGGCGGGTTTCACAACGGCCTGAGATATTTTTATTCAAATGCTACTAGGGCGGTCCTTTAACTGATATTTAAATTAAGTTAACAAAAAGGGCAAATAAGTTGGTGACATACGCATAAAAACGTATCGAAATCGTATCGTTTTATGAGAATACCGATTTAAAATGTATATTTTCAAAAAAAGAGGCAATGCTATAAATCGCTACAAGCTCGAGAAAGATCAAGCATGGTGAAAAATTAAAGATGTAATTTCCCATTACCTAAGAGGAAAACAAAAATTGTAATGCCAAGCGATAGAGAGTAGAACCACTTTAATAAGCCCGGACAAAGCCACCTCAATAATTATTATAATTGAAGAATTTACTATAGGTGCATTTTTTGAGTGAAAAAAACATAGTTAGATACGCAAGAGACTGGTTTTGTTCAGTACGATTTCTGCCTATTCCCCGAAAGACACTAAAGAAGTTTTTTAAAATGTATTTTTTTTTTTTTTTTTTATTTATTCTCACCAAGAAAGATCTGACCAAGTAATAAAATATTATGGGGGGCTAAATGGGTAGGGCAACGGGAGGGCTAGAGAGGGAGATGGGTGTGGGAATCTCTCCAACTCTTTGTGGAACGATCAGGCGATAGTGCCCTACTCACTGCTTGAGACTTCCCAGTCCTCCTTATCCCTATCGTGGTGCTCCCCGGGGAATCCCATGGGACTCGCGAACGACAGAGGCGGGGATCGTCACTTCTGTCAGCAATGGCAGGAGTGTGGATTCTTATAGACACCCAAGCCGAGGTGGAGGGAGCTCGAGCCGCAGGCTGAATGATGGGGTGTGTATAAAAATACACACATAAATTCGACCCACTTGGGGAACCAGGCGCACCCCATTTTATTTAATTGCCTTCTACAGGGAGAGAGGGTAGTACCTGTAGCGACCTTTTTCCACCCCCATACTCGTGGAAACAAAATGAACCCAAACCACATTAAAAACGGACGAACAACTTTGGAAAATGATCCGGACTCTGATACTGAATTACTCTTGGATAGCTTGACGGTAATGGGAGAGGCGCAGGGAGAGAGCTCAGTGGGGCCACCTATGGACCCAGCTGAGGAGACATCCAGGAGCTCGCTTGCGACACTCCTGGATGATGTAACCAGACTCTCAGTAATATCTGATGGGTCTGGTGAAAAAGATACTGGTAGGGACAGCGCTTCTTTGGAAGTTACTGAAACCTCCAAACCCAGACTTTCCGGGGCACAGCGCCGGAAATTTAAGAAGCTTAGGAGAGCCGGTAACACCTCGGAGGTTTCGGGACCCACAACCTCGGTTGTAGGGGACCATAGCCCCGTGGGTCAAGGACCTGTTACTAAGCGGACCAGATCCTCTCCTGGAACCTCAGCGCCTGTGGCAAAGAGACCCAAGAGTGGAGAGAATATGATTACATATGCCCTTGCGACCGGAGGCAGCAAGATAGCGATAATCCCCTGTGGATATCCATCTGTACATCAGTCAAAGGGATAGAGCGAGGAAGTCAAGACCCAGGTGATCAGCTCAGTGGATCAGCTGGAGGAGGGTGGATTGAACCCGGGGTTCAGTGGCTTCAGTCACCACCTCGGGAGCGTATGTGACGATGATGCCACCAAGGACTGGGTGTCCAGTATAGTGAGTAAGTTTACTATCAGTGGGGGCATAAAACTACGCACTGGTAGCACCAACGAACTCAAAAAGGCTGTCAGGGTAGGTGGATTCTTCCCTGGAGAGTGGATTCCAGAGGACCTATTTTTGAAGAGACTCAGGATCCAAAACGGTAAGGCCCCAGATGTGGACAGTTGGACACTGATGGGCACCAAGGATGAGCCAACTAGCTTCTATGGGATTCTGCGAATCCCGGAAACCAGTGTCAAATACCTGGAAGGGAAGAATATGGTGGTGGCTTATGGCATCACCAAGGTACTCCTCAAGGTATTTGAGAAGAAGAAACCACCGAAGTCAGATGCGGGGAGGACTAAGGTGGTTGCTGAACATAGTGTTCCCCAAGAGGGAGAGAAGGAGGGTACTTAAACCTTTACATCTGGCATGGAAGCTGAAGCTGGACCGGCTGCGGAGGGGCGCTCTGGGGCTGGGGCCGGGGGGCTCTCTCTACTTGCGCACACCCCTGGAGGGACCGAGAGAGGAGGAGCACCCTGTTTCCCGCCGGGGGTCGTTCCTTCGGGAGCCGGCTCGCAGTAACCATGGCATTTAAGCTGAGGGTAATCAAGGGGAGAAGATTACCCCCACTTCAGCTCTTAAGAAACTGATAGAGAGGGTAGGAAAAGGCCCGTGCATAGCATCTTTAGATTCAAATGCACACCACAGCCTCTGGGGGAGCACAAATATCAACCAGAGAGGCGAGTATCTTTTAGATTTTATTGTTAGCAATGACCTCGAAATCCTAAACAGGGGTAAGGAGGCCACCTTTGTGAACAGAGTGAGAGCTGAGGTCATTGGCATTACTCTAAGCACGCTCATAATAGTAAGGGACATTCTGAGGGAATGGTGCAAAGATAATGGTCTTGGCATCAACCCACAGAAGGTCAACCTTTGTATCTTCACTAACAGAAGGAACGTGATAATTAGACCGCCAAGGCTTGATGGCACTCTAATAAACATCTGCAGTGAAGTTAAATATCTAGGAATTACCCTTGATAGTAAGCTAAAATAGCTCAGTCATATTAGTAAAGTTAGCACGAATGCATTTCGCTGCCTATGGGCATGCAAGGGAGCTGTGGGTAAATCTTGGGGTCTGAAACCTAAAATGGCATTATGGCTATATATATATATATATATATATATATATATATATATATATATATATATATATATATATATATATAATGGCTAGACCTATTGTACTAATGCTGCAATTGTGTGGTGGCATAGGGCTAATACTAGTAGGCCTCGAGCCATACTGTGCAGACTACAAAGGCTGGCGTGTCTTACGACAACTGGCGCCATGAGCACTACTCCCACTGCTGCAATGGAGCCTAACACCATTGCACCTGGAGATTGAAGCGCAGGCATTCAGCACTGCGTACAGATTTACGAAATTAAGGACAGGATCCAAATCCCTGGTATACCAGGAGACATGGGACTTTGTTCAACAGGATTGATCAGGATGAGGTGTTGGCAATGCACTCTGACATTCAAGTACATAGCTATAGGGAGGGACACTGTAGTACTAAGATCATCAGAACTGATTCCCATGCACCATGCAACGGAGTCAACTGTTATACAGACGGATTCCTGACGGTACAAGGTTCAGGGGCGGGTATCTGGAGGATGGATAAGCCTAGAGAGGGAATGTTCATATCTTTAGGTAGGCATACCTCGGTCTTTCAAGTGGAGGTATTAGCTATCAATGTCTGTGCCCAGTCTCTTATTGAGGAGGGCGTTAGAAACAGACTAATTACAGTTCACACAGATAGCCAAGCTGCTATCGGGGCTTTAAGTGGTTATGCGACCCGATCAAAGTTGGTGGAAGAATGCAAAGCCCATGTTAACAAACTCTCTGAAACCAACAGGGTAAGGATTGAATAGGTCCCTGGACACTCGGGTATTCTGGGGAATGAAAAGGCTGATCACCTTGCAAGGAGAGGCTCTGAGTTGAGACCTTACACACCAGAGCCCACATGTGGCATAAGCCTTAGCTATGCCAAAAGGCATATTAGAGTGGTTGTAGGCAATAAAGTTAAGAACTACTGAAAAAATACTAGGAAATAAATACACTCCAAACTGTTTTTAGATGGACCCTACCCCAAAAGAAGTGAGATACTTCTGTCTATGGATAGGTGTAACCTTAGGAGAGTGACGGTACTATATACAGGACACTGTCAACTAAACAAGCATCTCCACAACATGGGACTAACTGAGTCGCCGACATGTAGACTATGTGGGATGGAAACGAAACGAAACGAAACGGCTTTCCACATAATCTGTGGATGCGATGCTTTGGCAAGGGTGCGGTACCTCCACTTTGGTTGTGACCGGATCACTGATCCTAAGCTCTACGAGATGATGGACTCAATGAGTCTACGCAGATTTGCAAAGGCTACTGGCCTGTTTTGAACGGTTTAGGACAGCGCACAATAGGCCTCAATAGGCCGCGGTGCATATATGCTGGAAAAAAAAATAAATAAAATATGATTTAATACCGTTTATAATGTCAATTCGGGCTATTAGATCTTAGATAAGTACGATTTATAAAAATATATTACTGATTGCATCATATTTTACAAGATACTTTTGATGCCTCGACAATTATATCTTGAAAGATAACTGTATCCCATTAAAGATGTCAATAAAAGACTTACATTATTACATCAAAGTAATGAATCGAACATAACTATTTTGAGTGTAACTCGAAGCGAATTCAGTGAATCATGCCTGTACTTCAGTTAATACCTTGTTTACTAAGTAATGAAAAAAAAAAAACGATATAGCTCCATTACCGGTTTGTGAATGCTGACTTCAATGTCTTCTACGAAAGAGTCAGAAAGAAAATCGGTTACAGATATGGCTTTGTGAAATTACGAGAATCGCCTAACAGACTACTTCCGTCAATTTCCTAACTGGTCCCTTAAAAATTTCTAATTTTCAACTTAGGATCATATTGAATTTCACAACGATCAGAGACATATTTTTTACTGAACTCTGCATGAAAATTCAAGATAATATATAAACAGATCAATAAACATTAACTTAAAAATTATTGTTTTTAAAATTTAATTGTTGAGAGTTCTTATACACTGGCGGCGATCTGAGTCCAAAAAAAATATCCGTAATGGTCAGAGATGACATTATATAGTCTAGTTCGAAAACTGAATTTCAAGTAATAATTAAAATTATACCAAATATTCAATGTAAATACTGATTTTTATTCACAAAACAATGTGACCACTTGTTTTGTTGAATATTTATTATCATCGTTATTTTTTTCCAGGTAAACTGTAATATCTTGCTTTAATTAGTTCTAATTAACTTTCGCAATGGTTTAATTATTATCTTGATTTCCATTGTTTCATTAATTACATCATAATATTAGGTTTTTACACGTTTTGATTTTTATTATATTTGGATAATTTTATTTGTTTGATTTTATTAGTCAGTTTCTCGCACTTATGTTCATTTCAGTAACGAGTTAATAAGTACATTTACTGATTATTATAATAATTATATGTACGAGTCAAATTCTAAAGTTATTAAATGACAATATTTTATACAGCAATTTATAATTTTACTATTATATATTTTTCATTGTTTTTCTATGAACAATACAAATTTTGTATCGGATAAAGAATAATAATTGATTTGATGCTGAATTATTTCTCATGTAATTATAGTTGATGTTTATTAGATAGTTATAATTATCTCTATACCTGATTAATTACTGTTTAATTTGATAATTCAACAGTCGTAAGCTAGAAGCTGGAAATTTTTTCATCCCAATTTCTTCTCTTCCAGATAAAATGGGGAGTGAACCTGAGTGGTAAATCTCAAATGAATTTTAAAGAGTGATTGAAGTAAATGTAATTCCATCGTTAGAAATCCACAAATACCTTCCATCACTCCAACTGATAGTGAATGAGAAAAAGCGACATCATAGGTTTAGCGATGGAATTTTTGAACGATGGATATAAATTCGTTTCACATTTATCTATCCCAGAACTTGGATTTTTCTTGTGATATTAAATTAATAACCTCTTTGATATATTTATTAGGTCAAAATATGTTTTCTTCTTTTTTAATTAGTTCTTGTGTCGTACCTTTAATGACTTTAAACAAATTGGTGTGGGTACAGTTGACCGTAGATGTAATTTGAAGAAGTTGGTCTGGGGTACGGTCAATGAAGAAAAAACACATTAACATGTGGAACTGATTTATAATGTATGTTCCGACATTTCGGCTTGCGTTGTAGGCCTTCATCAGGGCTAAAAAGAAAAAAAAAGATTGCAACAAATATAATATTTCATTTTTGAAGTGTAAAACATGAAAATATATAAACAATGTAAGTGTATGTGTGTTTGTGTTTTTGTGTGTGTGTCAGTAGATGGATGTCGCGACGCCGACTGTCGTTTTTGAAATACTGCAATCTTCGGAAACTAGTAACCTAATTCAGGATCAATTTTTGAGCCAAGGATTTATAGTTTAATAGGCGTACAAGGAAGTCATGTATTGTCCACATCAGATATTTTAGTGGGTCGATCGAATTAAGTAAAAAAATAAGGTTTACCTTTCGTCTTCACTTTATTCTTCACTACATCCTCCCATTTAGGAGTGCAACAACTAATCTTTTAATTAACTTAGTAGAAAAATAAAAGAAGGAAAAAATATTTATAAATTCTTATAGGTTTGCGTCATAATTTAAAACACTCATTCCGTAGTCAAATGAGAAATAAATGCTTTCACTATTCGCGAACAGCTGTAGCCTAAAGGTTCGCAGGCATGTTCTGGTTCTCACACTTAATGAATACAAACTTTATCAAAAACTTTCACAGCTCGGCTTTAGAAAACATCAAACTGAAAAGCAATTATCCCAGTCATCAGGCTCGTTGTAATCTGAGATGTAATTATCTTATTCACTATCAAATTTAAATCGCAAATTAAACTTTTATTAATTAAAAAGATAGTGTTTTTTCTTTAAATCTTCCGCGTGCTTTAATAATATTATATAGGTAGCAATAAGGAGAATTTCGAAACTGTTAACATAAAATCAGTTAAATACCGCTTTTGATATTCATGACGGCTCACTTCTGGGAGTCCAAGATTTTCAGCGCACAACATTGTCGTACACTTTTTATTACATATTACATCAACATTTTCGGTGAGCTTCTTCTGCCAGCTTACCCTTTTTAAAGTAATATGACGAAAATGGATAATATTTACGTCCATATTCACAGGGCAATAGCAAACACAATAATGATCTGATTCCAACTAGACTTAAGCGGAATTGTTAACATATCGACCATTTGGAATGAAAAGGGTTCCAACTGACGAAATCGAAGAAAATGAGTTGGTAGTGTGATAAGGCATCTACTGCAAGTAGAACGTACTCGTGCTGCGATACGTAGTGAAATAGCTGAGTTCTTGCAATAACGCATAACCAGATACCAATGTTTTTATATTTTTTAAAGATTGTTAGCAGCAGCAGTTATACAAAAATTAGGGAAGAGGAAGAATAATCAGTTATTCTGACATTGTATAACAATGTTTTTGTAAATGTTCTTTACAGTCAATTTAATTAATTACAGTCAATTACACTAGCATCAACTAGTACCATATCAAAAATCACTACTGTAGGTGGAGAGATAGGAAATTATGATTTACATAAACTTTGACATTAATTTACTCGGAACATATGAAATGTCAGATGGAACATTGTAATTCCAAAGGGTCGATATACTAATTAAGATAGGAACCCATATTAGGGATTGTTTTGGTCTTGGGAAAAGAACGGGATCATAAAAATAAAAAAAAACCAAATGACTTAGTTGCCATTCTTACAGTTAAGAATGAGTACAACATGCATAAAAACAAATAAAGGACCTTAAAGAAAAAAGTAAATACAATTTTAATTTTCAAATCCTTTCGCTGTAAATCGGTCTTATCCCGGAAGTACGTAGTACTTTTTAATTATTCTGCTCATGTCTGGATTGTATGATGGGTGTGGGAGAAGTTCGATCCATTGAAGATTTTTCAACTTTTTCTGCGTCCGACTGAAATTGTGAGCCCGAGTGTTATCCTTCTGTTACTTAGAACACCATAACGGTTTACCAAAGCTGGGTAACACTGTGATAATTTTGCATGTGTCCTATTTAACTGTTCACAGTGAAGTTCGGAGTTCGTAGAACATTCGTCAGAACCTCATGGAATCTCATCAACATTTACTAATGATCATCCTGAGTCCATCTTCCGTTCCAAGGAAGTATCTCCTCTGCTGATTTATTCAAAACAACGCATAGTTTTACGATGACCAAGGACAATTCACCTTCAGTTTGAATAGTATCGCGTATTGTTTCAGCGGCTGTAGTCCTTTTTTTTCCAATAGTGTCTTAATATTACGACTACTTCGTAAGAAACCATCTTTCTTGTTGGAATGCTACTGAGCTTAGGCTTTATTATCAGAATCAGATGTTTAAAAACAAGCTTACTTAATCCTATAGACGAGAGTATTAGTTATTCGTAAACATTGAATAATAGGTTTAAAGTGCTTTTTTACATCCTGTCATAACAATTTGATAAAACGGTCATTATTTTTGATATACCCCATTACAATCAAGAGTATTTTTTTATAACCTTGGTCTCCACAAAACCATCGAATTTTTCCTTAAAACTCAGAATCCTTCATAAAATACTTGATGAATATATTGCTAAATAACTTAGTAAATCTAAAAAAAAAAATAATTAAAAAACTAAAAACTATTTGAACACGTTAGAAATCCGAATACAAGTTATATTATCTATTGTCAAACGAATTCTAATTTACAAATAAATATAAAGGAAATATAAAATATGGAACTGTTTTCTTTTATGGATACGCATTCAACTACTATAAAAGGATTTCATAACTTTGGTCTATGTGTCTATCTATACCACTCTCAAACCGGTTGATCGATTTTGTTGATTATTGTTTCGTTTTGTATGGCTATGGCCCCGAAGCGTATGTGCCAAATTGGCCACTCTGCGTGCGATTGCGGTAGCGCAATAGCCGAAAAACGGCTCTAACGATCTTAAAATCTTTTCTCTAAAACACTTGGAATTTTTGTATATAGCGCATCCCCGAAAAAAAATAGAATGAAAAGTTATGAAGAAAATAAAACTTTATTCGCTCATGACTCAAAAAATATATTTTTTAAATTTTATTCCCTACAAATCGAAACAAGAATCATCCAAATCGGACCATTATTAGCAAATATAAATCTTAGATTATATTTTATTGCTTTCCTTACCGTAAAGTCAAAGAATGTATTGTGTTCGGGTCAAATTCTCGATGAGCAGCTTTCAACGGATCGTCTTAGAACCTCTTGAGTTCAAAAAAGCATTTTCTCTATAACTATATCAACCTACATATTCGCAACCTTGTTATATCCTGGGCGAAGAACTCTAAATTTATAAAAGAGAGCTAGGAAAACATGATTGTTTTTTATTCCAGTTTGGAATCGAAATTGCATTTTGCAGTAAGCCATCTGCGTTTTGTTCAATTTCGTCTCAATATTTCATATTAATGAAAATCCAAACATATTGAAACCGACTGTCAGTACTTTTGAGATATTGAAGGCTTTTGGACGGCTTAAGATGTTGATTAATGATCCTGTCCTCTTTCCTCCTCACCCTCTTCCCGGCTGAGTACTCTACAGGTGACATCGTCTTAAATGGACGTCCAATTCTTCCTTATCGACTCCTTTGATGTCCTCATCGAAACCAGGAATCGAGTCGCCGTTCGCCGACAATGGAGCCGCACACCCCGTCCAGAACCGACCCTCATTCAACTCACTTCAGAGGACTTTCCGTCACGTACACTTCGCGATGACAGATGACTCGCGTTGACCTCCATCTTGCGGTCCTTTCATCCACACGAACTTCTCTTCTCCCCGCACCTTTATACAATTGTGTATTTCTTTTTTCGTTGGACTTAATTTTTTCCTGCCATCCATCATACTCTCTTTTCCAATCCCTTCACATGTTTATAGGTTGAACGAAAATCTGTGTATCAGAGAGTGCTATTGTGCACCATGGATAACGCGGTAGGAAAAAGATTTATTTACATTTTCAAGTCGTTGATTAATGTGAATTAAAATAAAACTAGTTAGCACTAGAACCGGTGATGGAAACAAGTGAAAAATATTAAAGGAAAACGTCGAAATAAAAATCCTATATCTCAAATCTTATTCACGTTAAAAATGTGCAATTATAAAAATAGGAGGTCCCTTTCTATTCTAGGCTTTTACTAAATACCAGTGAGTTGAAAATTGAAAGTATTAAATTATTTTAATGCAAAATAAGTAGTCCGGCAGATGAACTAGTTTGTGACCATGGATATATATATACAGCTAACAATTAAGCACATATTAATGCAATATGAACTGCACATGGAAGCTAGAAGAAAAGATGGAATGAGCTGCCAAGAATTAGCAGAGTTAATCGAAAAGTATACCAAATTTTACAATATTTAAAACACATTAGACATTAAGAAACTTTAAATTTTAAAGAATTGTGCATCTCGCCTAATTGTTTTTATTACAAATTAATTCGCATGGCGACGTTCCTTCTCCATTAAAATAGAACATTAAAATATAAATCGGTAATTTAAGAAATAGTTTTTAACTCACTTTTAACTGCTATTTAAAAAATAACAGTAATAGCTTTGAAACTTATAATGCCAATTTAAATTAACTGTTCCGCCAGGAATATCGTGGTAGTAAATAATGTTCCCTCTTTGCTGGTATCAGGCTTCGTAACTTTAAATCCATATAATTTATTGCTTGATTAATAATTATTTATTGTCATTAATTATTTCTTCGTCTTATTTATCACCTGTAAAGGTGGCTGAGATCTAGGATTACAGCATCTTCTAGACTCAAACCCATATATTCCCGCTGAAGTATTGCACTAATCTATTCTCGGTATGCAGCCCCTATCCGAGTAAGGCACCTTGATGATGGGAAACTTACTGAATTTCATCAGCCGTTAGCATACTCGGGGGGGGATAAAGCCTAGGCTCAGACCGCATCCTCCTATTTCGCCGGTAGCCAATTGCAGGGAGTACGTTAGAAATCCACTGCTAATGAGGACCGACCTCCATTGATTAAACTGTGTTAGTGCCTCTGTAATATAGTGCTGGCAACTTCTCCTCTCAGGCAACATCCGTTTCGGGATTTAGTAGGTACCGCACATCCCGCTGTAGCCAATCAAGTCGGCGCTGTCTGGCGGTCAAATTCTTCCAAACTTGTGCTCATTGATGCCGTCTGCTCGGCATTTATTTATATCCAAATTTTATCATTGATAAATCTAAGTACCATTTTTACATACAACGATTCACCGAAAACGCGAACCTCAAAAACTCGATCCCCTTGATAATACAGTTCTTTCAGAAACTCTAGTGAAGGATAACAATTATAAAAAATTTCAAATTATATTTTACCATTTTAAGTCGGAGACTCCGAATATTTATTTCTACAACTGGAAAAGTGATTTTGGTGTGGGCCAAGATTATTAATAACGTTGCCTCTATTACTGGAATTTCCTCATTAAAACGTCGCTACGTGTTTTGTGTTATTTACTACACAAGGATTAATTGGAAAAATGGTCATGAAGTCTTATATCACAAAAAAAAAATTAATAAATTAATAATTCGCAAACTGTATAACCACTAACCGCTATATTTTTTACAAAAATATTTTCAGAGATGATTGCCAGTTTTAGTTATGCGGACTAGACAGGCAATTTTAAGGTTGGAGGAAAAATAATACAGCTTTTATTCCTAAAAAGGAATAGTCCCCTCATCACAATAGTGAAAACAGTGGTATCATTATGTTGAGTGATGGGAAACCCTTCTTTACCCAATCATTAAATTCTTTGGATTAAAAAATGTAAAAATTCTTTGTCAGAAAAGGTATCTTTTATTTTCTTAAAAACAATTAAGAATCTGCACTTATTTTATGTTATAGAATTATATTATGAATAAACACATCCACAAAATATGTACATAATTAATTCACCTGTGAATTAATTCCTTTGGTATTAATATAAATTTACACCTATTACATATTTCTCATAATTGAGGAATATACTGCGTCTATTAGCTCTCAGTGGAGAAAGTTATTTCATCATTAATAGTCATTAGTAGTCGGTCATGAAATACAATAGAATACTTATTGGGTCGCCACCGATAACGGTCATTTGATTTATGTCCAAAGAAGTCTGCATCATCTAAATGCCTCAATCATTAAAAAAGAAACGTGTTTCACAGATTCACTCCGTCATCTTTGAGCTCTTAAGCGGAGAAACTACCGTTTCTATTGTATACTGCATAAAGATTCATAGAATCGGTCCATTTTTTTAAGGTTCTAGCGTTGAACTCTGCAAATTTCTTTCTGGACTATTTTAATTCATTATAATGCATCATTTTTTAAAGGCTCTATAAACAAATCTGATATCAGTTAATGTGTGGTGAAAATTAAAACAACCTTTTTAGTACAGCGATTATTAATGAGGATTTCAAAAGAAAATATTATATTATGACCCAACGCTGCGAAATGGTCATAGTACTGCATTTGATAAATCTAGTAAAAAATATTGTTAATGATAGCTCTACACTGAATCAGTTGAAATTTAGATTCAGTAATACTTGTAGCAGAGTAGGAGATTAATTTTAAAAATCATTAATCATTTGTTAATTAGATATATATAATATCCTTTGGAAGGTTATATTAAGTAATACTACTATCAAGGTATTACTCCTAAGCACTACTATTATTGTACTAAGTACTACTGCTAAGTACTATAGACGTTTTAACTGATGTGGTTACAAAAATAAAATATCATATTACATTAATAAATTTCTTTATATCTGGGGGAGGCGAGGGAGGATCAATAAACTTATATATATATATATATATATATATATATATATATATATATATATATATTGTGATATATTGATAACTTCCTGATTTTTTTTTTTTTTAATATCTCGAAAGATATCCGTAGAATTCATCCCTAAGGTTTCCGAAACATGACAATGATGCAATAGTCTTTTCCCTTTCTTGCCTCTTCCAAAGTAGATTTGGCGCCCCTATAAACAGATTTGCGGGGTAACCTAAATTGGCTTATTGAAACAAACTTATTCGAAAGATCTAAAAAGAAATGGAAGTTTGATACCGAAAATAAACTTACCAAAGGGAACGAATATATTTAGCTTTGTTAGAAAACACCGAGAGATAAGGTTTTACAGACAATCATATTCATTTAATCTATCTTTTTTTTTGTGTATTTATTTTTATAGTTATTTATTTATTTCGATTTTTTAAAATTTAAAATACCGAAAACGTTTATATACAATATTGCATGTGATTCAGCTCATTTTTTTGTTGGATTTTTGAACTACCTTCTATGTTGGATTTAATATATTTTATTATAAATAGAAGTTTCGATTTATTGTAAGTTTTAGGATGAGGATAGATTGATGAGATTATTTCTATTTAAACTTAAAATATTCTATCAAGACGTCAAATTTCAGAGAAAATTGTGCCTTTCAAACTTCTATCCATTCTTTATTGATTACATTAAAATCGTTTCGGACCGAAGTAGTCCATTTTCAAGTCTAAAAAGATAATATGCAGAAAATTTTGCAAAACAATTGCTCTATAATAAAGAAAAACCTTAATAATTATTACATAGTATATAAATTTTCTTTAAAATTAATATATCCAACAATTACCATTTAAAAAAGATTAAAAACCACTATCTTCACTAAAACAGCCCGCCGTTGGTAAAATAATTGAGAAGTAGCCAAATAAGCATTTATAAACGAAAGTTATTTCATAATATACCTGCATATTGTCTTCATTACTTTTTATTATTATAATCCAAATCTGGATTATTGTCATTGCTTTTTTAATAATACATTAATTGTATGTGTCCTGTAAACAGTAAGTTGTGCGTTCATTTAACAATGTTAATTGCAACAATTATATCCTCAAACTATTTGCACATCAATGAATGAATTATGTTAGCATACCGCTGCGTTCGTTCCCATTGCTTCTCGTGAAACCGAACTGTAGAATGTTTTTTTCTGGCATTTTAAGGGATTGACTTATATTGTAATTCCCTTATGTGTTTACACTCTGTTGTAATTATTACATATTAATTTTATTGCTAATGCCCGTTTAATGCTGACCAATGCATCCATCTTAAAATTTACCACATTTTAATCTATTTTTATTAATATATATTTATATATATATATATATATATATATATATATATATATATATATATATATATATATATATTCTATAAATTTTCCAATTTTTTAGTCCTCCTCTATTTTTAATTTTTTTTCATTATCAATAAAGAAGGAAAAGAAGTTTGAAAAGTACAATTTTTCCTGAAATTTAGCGTCTTGAAAAGATTAAAATAACCTTTCGTCACAGTTAGCTGAGCTGTATATTAAAAATATTTTATTTAAATTTTAAATAAAGTTATTGAAGCAAATCAGTTCAGTTTTTCTGTTGGCAGTATCTAATAATATGGAACGTTGAAGTTTTGATAATTCTTTGGTTATACAAGTAAAAGTAATTAAATTTTCAAAAAAGGCTATATTTCGTGGTTATTACATTTTTTTTTTCATAAGTTTTTGACCGATTTCAATGGTTTAAAACTTTTTTTTTCCTTATTTTCAAACTCTAAAAAGTACTATTTTTTATTGGTTTCAAACAAAACTTTTTCACATTTTAAATGTGGAAAACAATTTTTCGGCATGTTTATGAATTTTTTTCACCAGGTTTGCTATACGCAGATTTATGCAAAACATATACAATTTGTTTCTAAAATTGTTTGTTTCGTAATTTTCACTTTGAGAAATTCCATTGGAAATTTATTTCAAAGCTTGAACCATCCCGCCTGAACTATTAACTCTCCTGCTATCACTGTTGTTGCAGCAGCAATCGTTGACGGATAATAAAGCACTTGATTGGAGGCGATGCACGAGGGATGGGACTATAACAAGGAAACTACTCAATCACAATCATGAATATCAAATTCCAAACGAAAACTGTAAGCTCAATTTGATTGGGCCGACCAATCATAACAGGCCGTGGGTAAACACTGGCAGTAAGGTAATTTCCCTGCATAACTGAGATCCCTTTAATCAAACTGGTCCCTTTATTTTTTGTAACTACTGGACAGTTTTCAAAGAAAGTAAATAAGTTTCTAAAAGTTCGAAGATGTTAAGAACGAAGATTTTTATAAAAATAACCCGAGGTATTCGCAATCAAAGTTATTGATAATCGATTACTTGACTAAATTTTTTAAAAGCCGAATCCTCAGCTATTAAGCACATGCAGTATATTTAGAAATATAAATTGTATATATAGAAATGTATGTTGTGCATACCGAATGTTTACAGACCTATGTTTTCTACAAGAAAGAATGGAAGCATATACATAAAATGAAATGAGTTTTCTAGATTAAATTCACGACTTCCTTTTGGACCATTGATAGCGATCGTGTTGGAATAACGTTCTGGCACACTTGAGTTGGAAGCGGATACCGATTCGATTCCTACCAGTGAAAGATAACTAATTTGGGACTAAAAGTAATTTATTTTATTTACTCAAGGTGTAAATTCTAATTTTTCCATTCTGACTAAAATATGTTAGTAATCTACATGATAATCGACCTTTGCTGTCTTAGTTGGAGTGTAGTCTAACTTTATCAAAAAAATACTCTATTTTACAAACATTAGATAAGTAAAATGTGCTAAGAATGATATTTTTAATGAGTTGTGACTTTAAGTAACGAATTCTTAGCACTGCAATTTTAATTCTATCATCATCATCATAATGTAATGGCCTCCTCCACTTAGACCTGTTCTCGGCTAGTCTTCTTCATTCTCCAACACCTAGAGTATGAAGATCGTCCTCCACATCCTGCAGTCAAGGAAGTCTAGGCTTAGGTCTCTGGTTCTTCTTGCATTCGAGTGTTGGTCTATCATCATTTTAGGGAGCATAGCAGGTTCACGTCATTTCCATTCCATAGAACATGATAGGGGTCATATACTATTTAGAGCTTCTTAGGATTGTTATGCCTCGAGGTTAAGTTTGGAAGCTCATTGTAAAAGACTAGCTGTATATTCCGGTTCAAAGATAAAATACAAAGAATGCTCAGATCATTATAAATAATTTATTTAGTGGCATCGTAAGGAATGTGAAGTAATTCACGAAGGATTTTGGATTTGGAAGTATAGAATGTGGAATTGATAATTATATCGAGGACTATTTTTCTTTATAATAATTAATTAATACAGATATTGCATGCTCGGATAAATTTACTATAATTTCATTAAATGTGTTAATTAAACAACAAAAATTAAACTTTTAAAACCCTACCGTGTGTAATGGAAAATAAGTGAAGTAAATGCTGTTCTCTGTAAGAATATATATTAAGTGCCAAGAGAAGACTTGTAATTTTTTATTTTATGGATACTAAGCTTAGAGAGGAAAAGCTTTATTATTAGTAATAAAACCAATCATATTAAAAAATAGCCACCTAATCGGATTTAGTATTCTAGTTATTACAATATAATATATTCTGTTTGTATCATATTCATTCAGTTAAAACAACATAATTTTAATTTGGCATATTATTTATTAAGCAGTCAAGGATTTATTAAATCATTTAAAAAATCTGACTGTATTTACAGTAGCGATCGCTGACGAATAAGGAAAATTCATCTAAATAGTTATAAATGACGTTAATACAATTTTCTATTAGAATAATGGTTATGATTAATTTCCTCTGCTGCAGGAACTAAAATTCTACAGAATTCAAACAATCCTAATTAACCATAGAATGGTACAATCATGAAGGACAATTTTTTAATTAATGAAAATAAAGCTATTTGTTGAAATGTACCAGAATATAATCAATAATGAACCTCAGTAATGGAACAAGAAAAAAAATAGTTTTTAACTCCCCTCAAAATTTGATCTGTAGAATCCAAAAATCGAATAAAAAAACAATCCTTCCGTTCTTCGTCCGCAGTCCACGGTTTTTCTCCGAGATTCCTGGGACAATATTTTTGAGATTTAGAAACAAAGTCACAGGCCACCTCGGGGTGATCCTCGGAACTCGACATTTCGTCGAGTAAAATAAAAAAATAGCGGAAGATTACAGAATTCATACTCTCATAAATCGGCCATTTATGAAGACAGATCAATAATATATATGGTAATATATGGTGTTTCAGAATCATTGTACCATAGCCGTTAAAAAAAAAAAGAAACTTATTTGAATGATTTGAAATTATCTACAATACTAAAGAAAAAATAAAATAATCGGAATAACATTAGCAAACAATTTTGGTTTATTATTTTCAATAATAGACCTTTGGAATCGACCAAGGAAAATTTTTTTGTAACCTCCCCTATAAATTTGAGGTTTTACGTTTCAAGATACGTAGAATCCAAATATCGAATAAAAAAAAATCCGTCCGTCCGCCGTCCAGCGTACGCCGTACGATGAACGCCCTACGCCGAGACTACTGGACCGATTTTCCTGAAATTCGGTACCAAAGTCACAGGTCACCCCGGGATGATCCTCGGAACTCGACATTACCATACGTCTGTTTGTTTCAAAATGGTGGCCGATTAGAGATCTCATAAGCCCATAACTCGGTCATTTATAAAGATAGAGAGAAAATGTAAGGTGTTTTGGAATCAGCATAACGAGACATGCAAAAAAAAAAAAAAAAAAAAAGTCTATAATAATTGCCGATTAAAGATCTTATATACCCATAACTTGGCCATTTATAAACATAGAGGAGAAATGTAAGGTGTTTTGGAATCAGCATAACAAGGCATTAAAATAACAAAAAATAAAAAATAAAAAAATCTCTATCTGTAAATGCTTTTGGCTTATTATTTTCAATAATAGACCTTTGGAATCGACCAAGGAAATTTTTTTTGTAACCCTCCCCTCAAAATTTGAGGTTTTACCTTTCAAGATACGTAGAATCCAAATATCGAATAAAAAGAAATCCGTCCGCAAAAATTTTAAGCTAACGAAAATCACTACAAAACGAACTAGAAATCACCTAAATCGGACCATTTTTAGATGAGATATAGCGTAATGAACTTCGTTTTTACTTTTTCCTAGTGAAGTGCACATCAAATATTTCCTCTGTATCATTTTACATCACAGCCTACTTGCATTGACGCAGTTTTTTTAATTAACACAGTTCGGCACTCTCACGGCGAACATCTTGTGACATGCTTCAAATTTCTTTTCCTTTGGTGCCTACTGCTTCATATTTTTTACTTTTACAGCATAGATATTTTTGTGGAATAATAAACAAGTGGAATAAATAAGTGGAAATAATAAACCATTGTGTAATAATTTGCAGCGTTTTTATTTACTGGATTTTCATTCAAAGCGGTAAAGAAAGTACCACAGATAATTTTTATTTATAACTCTGAAAATAATAAACCATTTTGTAATATTGAACAGCATTTTTTGCAATAAGGTATCGTAAATAAACTAAACGATTAATAATATATGCTATAACATTATTAATAACATTTCAAATAAAAAGACTGACCACTATTTAGAGCAAGCAATACAGTGCGATCTAAAACTTCTTTTTGCTCTTCTGTAAAACTTTGAAAATGTACAGTCTACCTTCTGACTTACAGATATATAGATGAATTTTGTTCACAACAAACTATTAAAAACGCAACAATTTAAAATTGTGAAATCTTTTATTTAGAAATAAATAATATTCAACGATTACAAATAAAAAGAAAATAGTTTATATAACGTTATAAAACATCAAGATTTACTAACTTACACTATTTACTAACTAATTACACTAAGGATGTGGCCTTTCTAGTTGTAAAAACTTGTATAATTTTCTTGTATCCTGGGATTAAAATTAATTGATGACCTGCCAGAAATGCAAGCATTAATTATTTATCCCTATCTGTCTCAGAGAGGAAGGTATTTAATGCTATTTAAAGGATGATTACATATCACCCCAATTCCTCACTTAACTTACAAAACAAACGTTTAGTCTACACCACTATACTAAGATCTATTTTAGATAAACGGAGCAGAACTTAGGGGTTCGGCAGAACAAACAACAGAACTCACACAAGATATATACAACACAGTCCAAAATTTTAAGGAAACATATGAACATTCCTACAGTAAAATATTTCATTCACAAAAAATACACCACATTTCACTCATTAAGTAATAATCACCCCGGTCCACTCGCTCTGTCACTGTCCAAGTTAAAAAGACAATGGCCTAGAGATTTCCTGCTTCACTAGTAATTCAAAATTTGAAATCAATGCTCATTATTACTAAGCAGAGCGTGGACGACAAAACAACTATCATAAATTCTCTTAATACATTGCAACGCAGTCGCAAATATATTGTAGCTGAATAAATAAAATAAATTGAACGAGTTAGATGAATAATATGACATGTAAGTTAGTTTTGAAGGTATTAATGATTGTTACTATTCTAATGACAGTTCTATGCAACAAAATCCTAAGGCCATCTTCTTTTGATATCCTGTGGAGGATTGTCGGTAATCGGTTGGGAAGCTTGTTGATTTCAGCAGGACTGTAGTTTATAATTAAATGATAACTATATATTTTGGGCCGAATTAGCAGCATATGGGGCAGTAAGATTTTTACAGAGAATTTCAAAGCTAACTTTCCGAACATTGATTATTTTACAAAGGATTTTGGATTGTGAGGATTTCATATGGGAGTAAACAGTAGTTTATTGTACCTCAAAGCTCTAATCCAAATGACAAAATAGGACTAAGTATAGACGTTTGGATAAACTTTTTGTAAAAAATTGAAAGGTCAGATTATTTGTCGGGCAAACGTTGATGCAGTCAGAAATGACGGGCAGTTTTAATCTTGCATGAGAAATTTATGATTAACGCTTATCAAGATAAAGCGGATTTTTTAAACCGAAATAAGCAAATTATTATTAGTTTATAGTCTAGTCTAATATGGGCTATAGCCATCCTATAGTCCAGGATGTTATAAGATTACGGCGAAAGGTTCTGAAAATTTTAATTTAATTTTTTGATTAATATTGAGAGTGAATACTGGGTTCTTCCAATAATATCCCATTTTCTGTTATTATAAAACTCCTATATTTATTCAATTTTTATTTTGTATTTATTATTATTTAAATCAAACCAGATGACAGTTTTTGGTTTATTTATAAGGTGGCACATATGATTTTTGTTTTCCCAGTTTCAACTTCTTATTCTTACGTTTCGTGTACAGTTACAAACGTTTCTCGGCAGTCTCTGTAACCGTGAAATAATGCTTTACAGCGGATTTCCTCTTCGCTTTGTTGCCTTCATCTGTCGTAAATTGCGCAACAGTTGCATTCCCTCGGATGTAACGTAACACTCGCGTTTATTGTACGCAGAGCGACACAACCTTCCTCCAAGGGCAGAAACAGGTAACCAGAGCCTACTAAAATGATAGCCTTTCACTTTCACCAACTTTCGAAGCCTGCTGATGGCAGATATTACCATAGCATGGGTCCACTCTTTGTCTACTGCAGCCTCTTTAATCATACTGTTTTGAGAAAAAGTCTCGTAGCATTGTGACTTCGAAGCAAGAATCAGCTTGTAAGTTTCCATACTTGACATGTACGGCCATACATACGTAACTTTGTATTCTATAGTTTTTTATAGAATTTTGTTTAGGTATTTAATAATGAATCTTTGTAACGGACCAAGAAAAACAATTTATTCCCCCTTAAAATTTAAGGTCTAACGTTTCAAGAAACGCAGAATCCAAAAAATGAATCCGTACTTAACTAAAGTCCGTACTTACATAAATTGTCCTTATCTTGGTTGATTGCTTATTTTGCTATTATTTAATTGTCTATCTATTTATTTTCATTTGTGATTAATTTTAATTTTACTTTCCTTATTTATTTATTTATTTTTATTATTATTATTGTGGTATCTATAGGAATGAGATGGCAGATAAACTCGCCAAAGAGGGTTCATCATTGGAGCTGCCGGAATATCGATCTCGTTCCATAGAGTCCGCGATGAGATGCAGAAGTCAAATCAGGCTTTGTTGATGGACTCCATTAAGATTAATACTGTTGGAAAGCAATGGGGCCAAATCTTTAACAAAGAAGAGCGGGTGCCAGTAGACCTGCCTAGAGTTGATGCTGTTGCGAAGTTTCGGATGCTTACAGGCCATGATTATTTAATGAAGTATCTAAATAGAATAGGATTGGCAGACACTCCACTCTGCAATTTGTGTAATTCTGGAGAAAATATGGATGCAGCGCAATTAAACTTATGCAGGCGCTTATATAAAATAAGAAATCTGACGCCATCCAAATCGGAATGGTTCTGGGCTGCTACCTCTGTAATGGCGGAAGCCGAAAAGGAGAGGCATAAAAAAAAATATATATTTTTATTTTTTATTTGTTCACTCGTAAATATCGTATGAAGTAGTCTTACAGCACTAATACCTATTGGCCTTAAGTAAGGTAGATGTTATTATTTCTGAAAAAAAAAAATTAAAATGCATATCAAAAGCTTTAACATAATTCTCTGCTACGTGATATAAATTATGTCAAAGGACTACTGCAATACAGGAGCGATCCAATTTGTTTTTATTTTTCAAAAATTTTATTTCGATACAGGTTGCTGTAGTTATATTCGTAGTGATTACACTGTAATAATTTAAAAGGATACTTCAATGTTTGTTTTTTTTTTTTTTTACCAGCAAAAACACGATTCAGTTGATTCGATTTTTACTAATAAAGATGAATTATAGAAATTTTTAATTTACTATAATTTCTTAGGCTTTATGCAACTAGTGATGTCAATTAGATATTACCTTGATGTTTGATGCAGCCAGTGGCATATAGGAGAGCAATGTTTAACAGTTGCTAGCACGTCAATTGTAAGGGACAAAGTTGTGTGAGTGAGGGGCGTGTGGCGGTGACAGTCGGGCAACCAGCACAGGATCCTTGTCCCAGCGCAGCCTTGTCAAACCGTCACTGCTCGTCCTGTTTTATGATAATCATTTTAGTTGCTAACGGCCTTTTTGTCGTAACCGTTGCCAATGTTAACAACTCCTTGTGTGTCAAGTCGGCTTGGAACTTTGCACTGTCGGTGCTTATGTAATTGCTAAAATTATTTGAATCGTTCCCTGTTAACGCATCGAGTTTATTTTTTTAAGTGTTTCAACCATTTGTGTCATCGATACCCAAGACAGTTTAATTTTAATTCTATAAAACCATATTCATGAGGTCAATAATTTTACATTTACTCAATAACAACTGAGAAATGATTCTTATAATTAAAATTGCGTTTAGTTTGCTCCATTCGCTTTCAATTGCTATATTCATGCATAGTTAAAATACAGGCAATTTCATTATTACACAGTGATACCTATGACGCATATGACGCAACATCGTTTTCGTGGATTGGGAAATCAACAGATCTTTTCAGAATAGGATAATCAGAAATATTGTAAGAGGAGTATCCAAGTAGATAATTAAAACACCATGATTCTATTATCAATACAATACATATACAAAATCCAAAATTTTACGATTTCGAGAATTGTCTTTTTAAATTTAGATGATATATTAAGAATAAACAAAAACATTGGACCATGAAATAATACTTCTTCTTCTTCATCAAGCCTACTTCTACGGGCAGTGTGAGGAGCCTGTATGTTGAACAGTCAAGAGCATGGTCCGCGATGCGTGAAATGTGGCGATCAGCATAGGACTGATGATTGCAATATGTTCCCTCCACTTTAGACACCGCCATGCTAATTATAAAGCATATGGGACTTAACAACAACTATGGAATAGGCTTTCCGGCCGCACAGTGTGGCCAATTGTGAATCTAGCGAGAAAAAAGTTAAAAAACGAAGTTTGAGATTATGATGGAATAATGTTTGTACCATTAGCTAGGATGATCAGAAGCGAGACAATAAAAGAATAGTCCAAAGATAATGCTAACCTTATAGTTTTTTTTTTTTTTTGTGAAGTATAGTTTCTTATAGTTTTTTTTTTTGCGACGTATAGTTTCTTATAGTTTTTTTTTTTTTTTTTGTGAAGTATAGTTTCTTATAGTTTTTTTGGTATAGTTTCTTTTAGTTCTTCTCATATGTATATATATATATATATATATATATATATATATATATATATATATATATATATATATTTTTGTTCCGGAATCGATTGAGACCATTCCTCAGATTTCAGGTAGATATTATCGACAAAATCACATTTTACGGCTAAACTGTGTAAGTTTTGTATTTAATTTAAAGTAAATCAGATTTTTAGTTGAATAGGAAGCGATCCTCCAAAAATTATTCAAGGTAATTAAGTTTCAATTGCACCATCTTAAAGTATATTAAATTATTTCAAGAAATGTTGTTTGGTAGGACTCTGCACATCTCTATTTCTATTACCTCGACGAAGTTATTACCAAAATTTCGTGAATGTACAAATTTTGTTGTTTATTTGATCGATTTGAAGTTATTTTTTTCTGTACTACAAAGGTGTTCAGCACAATAAACAATATCAGAATTTAATTTTTCATGTGCAGGTTAAAAAAAAGAAATGAAAAAGGAAACATCGATTTCTTAACAAAACAATTCCTAAATACTTTACAATTATTAAGCACTTTATAGTTTATAAAGTTTTCAATGTTAAACTAGAAAATAACCAGTTTTTATTCTCGATTCCATCTCTGCTACCCGCATTAATTTGTATCCTGGTCAGAACAGACAGAAGGCTCTGACCTACTTGATGAAACTAACTAACCTACTTTAGCTGTGGTCAAGACAGCTAACTCTATTAGAAGTTGAGTTGGTAATAGGTAGCTAAAGTTTTTCGACATAATCTAGACTTGATAGTGAAACAAAGTTTTGAAGTTGCTGTGGGGAGAATAATATGCAAATCGAGCTACAAGATTTCCTGCTATTTTATTATATGTATATTTTGCTTATATTTTTATGAAATACTTAAATTAAGCTGTTGCTCGGGACTTGGTTTTCGTAGTCTACACATAAATGTGATAATATTGTTAGTATGAATGCCCGGCATTCGATCAAATGCCACTGAAATAAAGAAAGTGTTTTTGTTTCAATTCTGGCATTTGAATGGACAGTATTTTTTTTGCACTTCCGTCTGCTGCACACACGATTACATCAACAGGTTTTCCGAAACGTAAGCAGGTTGCATACTGTTGTCCGTTTGAGAACCAAGACTTTCGAAATTTAGTAAACACACTAGTAGCAATTGCCCCTGTGCTTTGTTGATGGTCATTGCAAATGTGATTCGCACTGGAAATTGCTATGGTGTGAATTCTGTCGGAATCATTCGGATGCGTGGCAACACTGCATCTCAAAAGCAATCAGTAACAGGACGGCAAAGTACTATTATATTATTTGATTTGTACATGTGTTCCCGAAAAATGATCCATTTTTCTGATTTTTAATTAATCAAAAAAATTCCGATAGCTACAACAATTTTAGTTGAACGTGAAAATATCTTTCAAATGGTACGTTTCTTTTGTCAATTGGTTCAGTTTTTCGCCTGAAAAGGGGTCTCTCCAACAAAAATAACATATTAGTGATTATTTAAAAAAAGTAAGCGAATAAGTTAGAATAAATTATTGTATCATCGCACCATGGGCTTGCTTAGGTAAGTAATGACATTTTATTTGCTCGCAGACGTCATTAATGTCCCCTTACCACTGCTGACCGAATCTCTATTAACCGCGAATTAACTATAAGACATATATCTATTAAAAATCCAATTGCTAAAGAAAACATATGGTAGTTTTTTATTACTCGTATAATATTAAAGGACCAAAATACAATTTTAAATAATTTTGTTTCGTTTTGATTTCTGACTTCCTTTAATTAAAAAAATGCAGACTATATTAACCCTCCCTTTTTTTTTTGTATACAGCGATATAGCATGAAAAATGCTTGCCAAATTCAATGATTTGAAGTCTGTGAACTGTAAAATTCAAGGAGCTTTTTGTCTATTTATTGGATTTAATTTAAAACAAAATTGGAACCATGCAATATTTGGCTAGTTTATGGAAAAATGCACAATTCGGAATTGAGAATGAATTTGAATAATTATAAAGGTTATCTTCCTTTTTGATAAAACAATTTTTATACTGAGGAATCAACGTATCGCCGAAAACAAAAACAACTTGAAAATACAGTTTTAAAATTTAAAGTATAAATAAATAAATTTCACATTTTGGAATAAATTTCACCACAGTTTTATTCATAAATTTATATTGCATAAAAAAACAAAACAGTCCTAATTACAGGACAAAATGTATCCTGGCAGCCTCTTATCCATGTCACTCCATCCATGGCCTCCAGAACGAGGGGTTAAACGGCGAAGATATTATAATAAGGCGAGTCTATTCGACTTAAATTGAAACTCGGAGCTGTTTGCAGCTAATAAATTATAATATATTAGTAAAATAATTATTTTTCCGTTCCGTAACATTCCTAGTTCACTTAGCGGCAGGAACAGCGACCCTTTAAGACGAGACAGAACATAGAGTACGAGTTCGATAGAGTGGGGATGATGAATAAATTTAGTGGAAGGAAGTTTTTTCTGGCTTTCATGGAATTAAAGATGGCAATGGGAACAATTACACAAACCTTCTTCTCGATATTTTATTTACTTGTTGCTTAGTAATGATGTAAAAATGGAATAATTAAACTAAACATTTCCGATATATAAGGCGAGACATAAGGCTATTTTTCAGGTATAATTCTCGATTTTTTCCCGATACGAAAAATTCAAGAAGAATTCCCAATCTTCATCGAATTCAAGGCTGCTGGACACCCTGTATATAGGTAATGCTGTTATGCCCTTGTTAATAATATTTTCCAACTTCGATTGAACTAAACAGTTTTAGAAATCTTGAGATAAAAGTAAATCAAATTAGCGACAAGACTTACACTGAGGACAGCGCAAGTCTGTAGGCCTACTAAATCTGCCTACTCAAATTACAATTTCTCTTTCACAAGAGACTGCTTTCTATTTGCGATAACACAGGCTGTTGGTTTGTAATATTATAGATAAATAATTATTACGGCAAACTGACACCTTTCAGAAGATGCTTTGGAGCGAAACTTGTGAATTTGATCATCTTAGAAAGTAACTGCAAGGAAGAGCTTTCAACTACTTAATAAAAAAATAAGAGCGATTTACATAAAAGAAATTGTTCATGGAAGTAACAGATTTGCAAACGGAGAGAATTTAAGATTTTTCAACCTCTGTATTTCAAGAATTCCTGTGATTCATAGAATACTTTGAATGAAGGATTTTTTTATTGAACATACAGATAGAAAAGAAAAATAATACATAAATAAAGTTTAATAAAAATATTTAGGGCTTGGTACTAAAACCGTTAGCCGGAGATTGGCCAAGACGGCAAATATTATTAATAATTCCACTATATTACTACAATTATAGTAAAGCTAAAGAGCAGCAAATTTGAATATAAATTATTTGCTATTTAGCAGGTATAATTTACATACAACTAAATTTTGTAAAAACTAATAATGAAACTCATTAGACAAGCTATATCTGCATTGTCAGGCATCTTTACAATAATTAGCAATAACATAGTTTTTACATTTGCATATTTTTTGTTGCATAAGGAGCATAATTAATTATTATTTTCATAATAAACTTTAAAATTCAATTTTATTAATTCTCTTCTAGCTTTTAATACCCATTTTATAACTCTATCCTTATAGTTCATATCTAGGTAGTTGTTTTCCTCTATGTTATGATTTATAATTGTATATAATATTGCTCTATTTGAATTTATGGCTATGTTTTAATTTATTTTTCAATTCTATTTTAAGTGTTCTCTAATTTGCTGAAAGGATGTGTTCCATTTATTTGATTTATTAAAGTCAAAAGGTATTGCATAACTCTGCATATATAATTATGATGTACTTTCATATTTTCTATGTACCTTATATGCTGCCTATAATAAGGACCTAAATTGTGTCTCAATATGGATTAAATACGTTGGTGTATATCGTGGTAAATTTAATATTTTTTTTAAATGAAATAATATTGTAATTTTCCAATATCTTCATATTATCCACCTCCCCTTACCTGTGAGTCATAACCAATGATCAATTTAACGGCAGCCTTGAACACTTTTAGTTTTGCTTCCAAGTTAATAATATTATATGCGAAAAATTTCTTCCACAATATAATACTGAGCATGGTTTTAGCAATTGTTTCTTGAAAATGTTTAGTAAATGGTAGGATTAATGTTAATGTTATTCCTAAATATTTATACCAGTTTAAAATCTCTATTGATTGTTTGTTTAATGTCCATTTTTCGTTAATTTCCTATCCCTTTTCTTAATGTAATGATATATTACATAGTATTATTGTATTTAATACCAAATCTCTTATGTAAACAAGAACGAAATGTATATAAGTAGGATTACTAAGAGGAATAAAGCAGTCTTGATTTTGTCTCTGAACGTGTTGTTTCTTTAACCTTATTCTTTTTTTTATCTGTTTTAACTCGCTGTCACGTAACTGGTACCGAAACTCGGGACGAAGTACGGTCGGAGCTTAAACTTTCCGAAATCCGTTTTTGATTTATTTATTTTTTTGAAATCTCGGTTTCGTGACTAGACAGCGTGATTGAGAAAGAGTGAAGATATGGCGACAATGAAATACTGAGGCCATCAGTATACATATACAAGCGAATGTTCCACCAATGCCGGAGATCCCACCTCTACCGGAGACCACCTTGGCGGCAGCGCATGCGAACGCACTTGAGTGGCTGAAAATTAAAACAGCGACGTCACAGGACCTGAGGAAGGCGGTATCGGACCTGGAGAGATTCACCGGAGAAACAGGTGAGCTCAATCATTTTTTAAAAGGAGACGATCGCTTAATAACGAGAATAGAAGCGAAGGCATCGGAAAATCTGTTGGGCCGTGAAGACGCAGAGGCATTGAAGGCAACCCTAATATGCAGGATAAAAAGAAGTATCTTGAATCAGATCCAGGCAGACGAAGAAACACCGTGGACGATAGTTAAAGAGAGGTTAAAGAAGATGTTCGGAGGAGGCAGGTGGACTCCGGAAGAAGACATCTTCCAAATGTTCCGCGAAATTAAACAGCCACGACAGTCGAGCGGGCAATATGCAGGGACACTGTTAGCCCGGTACAATAGAATCACAGAGAAAATGCGGGAGACATGGAGTGTGGAAGAAGTAGAAGCCAGGATGGCCTTCTTGTCGACGATACTTAAGGTGCAACTGGCCAAAGAGACAGGGAAGAAAGAAGGCCTACCTAGAGAGCGGACCTTCGTTGAATGCGCTCAAGAAATGGTGGATATGAGCGCGAGAGATGAGGAAGCCCGGATGGAAGTCGAAGAGACCGGGTGGAGCAGAATGGTATATAGACGACCCAGAACTGCACAGACCAACTGGAAGAAGAGGGAGTTTGGAGATAATGGAAGAGAGAGAGCCGCACTGGGGGAAAGAAGACCACGACCATCAAGACCAAGGAACAGCGGTAGGAAAGAAGATCGGAAGTGTCACGGTTGTGGGAGAACAGGACACCTAGTAGCGCAATGCCCACGCACCAGATGTTTCGAATGCGGAACCGAAGGGCACATCGCCAGGCAGTGCCCCTACATCTACAGGAGGAGGGAGACAGCAAAGCCGGAACCAATGGAGGTAAACGCCCAAAGGGTTCGGAGAAGAAGTATCTCACGGAGACTCAGCGGATCATCAGCTGATTCAACTGGAACATCCGAGAATTCGGAATCAGAAGAGGAAGTAGACGATCCGGACAAGAAAAGCGGACAGAGGAGCGGGAGGTGCAGTTGGAGGCGAGTATCGGTAAGTTACAACGTGAGAGGAAAACACAGCGGTCTGCCTATAATTAATGTGGAGGGCGGAGTGAGATGTCTGGTTGACACCGGGAGCTCCAACACCATCATGTGCCGGGAAGCGCTGGAAAAGCTGAATGGCGGAGAGAGGACACTCCAGATCCAGGTATGTTGCAGTAAATAAATCATCCCATGTATTATATATATATATATATATATATATATATATATATATATATATATATATATATATATATATATATATGTATATATAAGTTATAGCCTGGAGCATAGTATTATTGTATTTAATACCAAATATCTTATGTAAACAAGAACGAAATGTATATAAGTAGGATTACTAAGAGGAATAAAGCAGTCTTGATTTTGTCTCTGAACGTGTTGTTTCTTTAAGCTTAATCTTTTTTTATCTGTTTTAACTCGCTGTCGCGTAACATATATATATATATATATATATATATATATATATATATATATATATATATATATATATATATATATATACTCAAAATTTGTTATTGTGGCATGATAGAAAGTAATACCCAGCTGCAACTCTTCCTTTCATGATTATTACAAACAGCTAGGGAAGGAGATCCCTGATCCAGCTCCTCTTCAGCCTACTGCGAGCGTTGTCAGGCTTGCTATTTGAGCCATGTCTTGAGTGTGTTAACATGTTCGTGTAAGATATAGTGAAATCGTTTGTAGTGGGTCCGTATATGTTCGTTAACTTTTGGCTTATTAAGGTCTGTATGTAATGTAATAAATAACCCTGTTGCTATATTCTGCTCTAGTCGCAATCTAGTCCGTCACTCTGTATAATTGTTGAATGTTCGGAATCCAAATTGATGGTCAATATGTCAAGAGGTCTTTTGTAGAGTAATTTCTCAAAACTTTTAGATCATATTGAGTTTGTTAAGTCATACATATTTATATACATATACATATACATATACAGGCTTGTTAAGTCTGTATGTTGAAGAGATGTCCGTCCGTGTATCAATTCATGCGATAATAATTGATTTTTATGTCTATTTTATTTTTCAAGATCTGTATTTAAATTTTCAGAATTTCAGTGAATTAATTTCCAAGAAGTTCTAGAATTCAGGGAATACATTTATGGCACAGCTCACAGACAAAAAAAGTTTTTAAAAATTTAGGTATGTTATTTATTTATTTTTAATACAACTTATTTTTTCTTCTGTTCAAATAATTATATAATGAGTGATACAGAATCATAAGTGTCTAAAACAAAAGTTAGCTGATTAGCAATTAACCGGTATTTGAGAGACTTGGTGTTGTGTCGAGATCATCCAAAAATATCTATTGTAATATAATGAAGTTGGAAATTATGCTGTAATATAATTAAGTTGGTTGGAAATTAAGCTGGTAATGGTATTGTAATATAATTATGTTGGTAATGGTTTTAAACCTTTCAATTTTCAATGTTTTTTCTTTACGAAGCAATCAAATGCAATCATTCTTAGTCCATCATGCATCCATTTTGAAATTTTCGTAGTCTTAACTGTCCATAGAGACTTGGTGTTGTGTCGAGATCATCCAAAAATATCTATTGTAATATAATGAAGTTGGAAATTATGCTGTAATATAATTAAGTTGGTTGGAAATTAAGCTGGTAATGGTATTGTAATATAATTATGTTGGTAATGGTTTTAAACCTTTCAATTTTCAATGTTTTTTCTTTACGAAGCAATCAAATGCAATCATTCTTAGTCCATCATGCATCCATTTTGAAATTTTCGTAGTCTTAACTGTCCATAGTTCGGAGAAATATTACTAAGCAACAGTAGTATATACTGAAACGATGGTTTTATAATCAAATCACATGCAGTGTTTTGATTGTTTTAGCTTATAGGATTTTGTCCTCACTGCAATCAGCTTAGCTTCACTATTACACTGCAATCAGCTTAGCTTCATTATTGCACAGCAGTTGATGGGGTTTACTATCTATTTCACCATTTATTAAAAAATTATCATAAAAAATAAATTAGACTACTCCAATACTTAAATGTTTTTTCCATCGCTAGGGATCCGAGCTTGGCACAATGTTATTAAATATAACATTTTTTCGATAGTTGCATGCTTCTTTCTCCTTATGAACCTTATCAAATGAAAAATATAATATCTATATCGTTCTAATATTAAATAATATTTCTAGGAAAATTATTTTTTTTCCTATCTTCAAAACTTTCATAGTGAATTTATTAGACAGATCATGGGCTAAATTAACACATCGTCATTTTTTCAAACCTGTTATTACAGAACAAGTGTCTGTTTTGATTTTTTTTCCGCCCTTTCTGAGAAGTTTGCTAAAGCGAAGACAAGAGTATAACATCAGATAGAGTGTAGTTTGGACAGTCTTCTATATTTCGGTTCGTGTCTAAGCATTAATTGTATTTTATATTTAATCCAACTATTCATGAAGCCTTGAACAATTTTAAATTATAAGCACTTCGTTTTTATAAATTAAAAAAAAAATGTGTATATATATATATATATATATATACGTGAAAGAAATTATTTACTATCGTGTTTATTCAGATTTTTTTCGTTTTCTCGAATTCTCGAAGGAGTGCTGTGAAAAGGTGATTTTTTCAGCCTCTTAAGTGATTGCGTTTTTTTTTTTTTATCAAGTCCAACAGCGGAGGAATACTATCATCGAGTTCCCCTCTAAAGTCTCCTCAATAGCGGAAGAAAAAACGGTGTAGCTGTTGTCCCGTATTCTATTGAAGATGTTGCCAGTTTATTTACATTGCCCTACGGTACCCTGGTCCACTTTCGACTCTTCCCCTGTGATGGTTTTTTTTTTTTTAATTCCTCTTTTTAGGTCAGCATTAGTCACGGTCATCGGCTGGTCACGGTCCGAAATAGGGATACCCATTCCATCCTAAGACCTATCTTAATTAGTCGAAGAAGGTCTCCGCACATCCGGAAAGTTAGGGTCACTTTAAAATATTTAACAGCGATGGGTAATCGTATTGATATATTGTACTATATATTATAAAAATAGGCAAACAAAAAAAAACTAATAAAAGTTATATAAAAAATGTAAGTAATAAAAATGTCGATATAAAACATGAATGATAAAACATAAAGCTGTTGGCATTTTTCTAATTCAGGGTCATGATTTGTTTCATATTTTCTAATTGTTATTGCTAGATGATGTCATCAAGTGTAATGTTTATCATTTTATTTCTTTCAGAAGAACAACACTTTTAATTTGCTAAAATATTCATATCAAGAATCAATCAAGGTTAGGATAACATGCCAATTGAATTGAAGCCCGGTTCCGGTTGTTGGACCTGTACCATGTCTGAGCCCATTGGGCAAGGAGATATTTTGTTGCATTGCCTGACATTGATTTGACTTGGTGAGACAGGCCAAAATGGTTGTTAAAATTTATGTAAGAGACGTCACAGAAGAGTTACCTTCTGAAAACATGCGAATATTTACTATTTTATAAATATCTTCATGAATGATTATTATAATTACTGATTATAGATGTAATTTGATCATTTGAAATTACTATACATTCGTATTGTTTTAAGTAAAATTAATAAATTTAAAAAAAATATTGGTAGTTAATGAAGGACATGCAAGATCGAAAAGATATATTTTTAAATGATAATAATTGCATGTTAATAATATTAGGCTACCCGAGCACAGATGGCCGAAGTGCAATGCAGAGCGATGTAGTTAAAAATAAAATAAAACTTATTAATTTATTTCTTAATTGAATTTAAATTTTCAAAACATGATTAATATCAAAATAATTCATTACCAAATGTTTAAATCATTAATGTTTCATTAATGATTTTTTTTTTTTAATTTCTGATTCCAATATTTTTTTCTCGCTCTTCCGTTTTACAAATGTTTATTCATTTTATTGCACATTCTCTAATCTATCTAATATATAAAAATTAATGTGGGTTTGTTTGTTCCTATTTTATGGGCTGCCATAACGTTCATCCGATTGCGATGAAACTTCGTCAACTCATTGCCAAGTAACCATCTATATTGTCATCACTGTATCTCAAAAACGGCATTGCCTAAGAAGCTGAAATTTTTAATAGTGGTTCTCCTTATGATCTAGATCTGCAATTAGACTGGGTTTGAAAAAAAAAACATAATCTAAGTGATTGAAAAAACACTAATCCTAAACCATAAAAAAAAAATTAGTTTTCCGAATACCCCGAAAACTATACATCTGCTGGGATACCATAGGTATTCATTTAAAAGATAATTAAATTCTCTACTAGATTATTAGTATTAGCTAAACTACTAGATATATAAAAGCATATTGGTCATTTTATCCATGTTTTCAGCATGGATCATTTTACCTTGGAAGCCCGTTTATTTTTTTTTAATTTAAATAATTCGAAAACTATACATTTCACACACACACACACACTCAGGTGCTCATTTAAAAGGAAGGTAATTCATTTACCAGTATAATAGAAATATACCACTCACTCACTGACTGATTTAGTAAACGGTGTATCTCAAAAAGACAATACCTATGAAGCTCAAATTTTTAATGGTGGCTCCCCTTATGTTATAGATGTGCAATAAGGCATGGTTAAAAAAAAATCGTACTCTAAGTGATTAAAAAGTGATCACGAATAATGTTAAACACAATTATATGCATTATAATTTTCCTTACCATACACATTCATAGATTGACAATGAATGGCTTAACTTTATTAGATCCAACCAGAGCAAACTGCGATCGGAAAAAAACTATGTTCGTCTCAAAGATGTCATGAGTAAGGGAGATGTATGATAACGTTTCGGATATTGTAAAGATATTTGTGTAGCCATCCTGATTGTGGCACACAATTGTGTTTTACTGATGGACCTCGTTATATGTGATTTGCTTATCACGTATGCATTTAACCGAAATGTTCTGAAATTGAAGATACCTTATAAGACGGACATTAGCTTCATGGCAGATACGATATAATAGCTCGAGTGTTTCTTTGAAAGTTAAAAATAATGTTGTATGTTTTGACTGAAGATTATATTTTCAGTCCAAGTATGTGTTACATGCTCACTGTGGAGTGGCAGAAGCGGGGCTTGCATCACGCACACGCAATGCGTACCACATTTATTATATGCATTATGGTTATCCTTATCATAAACGTTTATACATTAAAATGAAATGGCAAAAATGAAATATTCGCGTTCGAAGCCCGCGGGCAAAAGCTAGTTTACTATAAAATTATCTGTTTAACTTTTAATAGAAGGAGTGTTTTAAACAAATTCTTTCTTACAAACCCTTGAAAACTTTAGAAAAATAAAATAACATGATATAAATAATTGTTTAAAAATGACCGCAAGCGTAAATGACCTTCTGTGTGCCATGTCAATTATATTCAATAACTCGTATAATAATATATAGACTTTTATGTATTATAAAGGTTTCTTTTAAAGATTTGAATCGGCGATTTTTGCTGTAAGTTCAGATAAAAAGAGATATGACACGGTACCTGCTTCCTCCTCCCCAAATTAAAAAAAAAATGTACATTTTCTTTATCTTCGCGAGTATTCAACAAAAAACTCCCCATATTAAAAAATGTATTAGGAATAAGCCAAACTGCAAACATCTCTTTTAATTCTTTGTGATTTCCATGAAAATAATTTCATTGTTCAAAAAAACGTGAAAAATCAAAAAAAGGGAGCGATGACAAAGATCGATTACCAATATTCTTCTACCTTGGGTGGGAGTTGAGGAAGTTAAATATTCTTTGTATTTCGTTCATTTATTCTTTTTTTAGTTTAAGATATAAATGTACTATAAAACAGTGACGGAAATATAAGTGAAACAAAAAAAAAAATGCTTCGGAAAAAAAAATGTATTCTGTATTTTTTTCAATTTCAAAGATCCGGTCCTTCCTTTCATTAATGGCACCTTTAGAAGAGCTATCTGTTTAAGATTTAAAATCTTTGGTATTTATAGTATTTCGAATTGAGAATCACACCCAATTAATTGCTAGATTCCGCTGTTAAGTAAAAAATACCCAAGTTAATTTATTGCTCCTGATAATTGTTTTTCTTTTCTCACCATTCCGACCTCCATCAAAGATTTCAATTTTTGTCGAAGCCATACCTAACTCTGAAAATTTCGAAATAAATTATTGTTCATCAATTTGGATACTCATTGAAGTAAAATTAATGTTTCTTATCAGACCATTATCGGCATCTAATGAAAATACGGCAGGAACCACTTGAGAAAGTTAAAAATAAAAATCTAATTGGGACCGAATTCAAACTTTTTTTTTTCTTTTCCTAAGGAATGAAGAATGAACCAAGTTAATATCAACTTTGGCTACTGCAAATATTAGCCAGGGTGGTAATTAAGTACTGAACGATCAATCAGCCGAAAATTGTTTAAGTTTTATAATTTTATAGTTAAACTACTGAACCATAGAAGGAAGTTTTAACGAGGTCATTATTTAAATTTATAAATTAAGATATATACAATAAAATCTATTCCTTTCTAATCAATGGTATGTTGTGTATTGAGGTTGATGCCAATCATCAAACGATTATAATAATATTTTTTTTTTTTTAAACAAAACTGTCAATGTGATTTTATTGAGACTGGATTTTTGTGCAATAATAAATTCAAAATGTATAAAATAGTACCATAAGAACCCAAAGCATGTACGATTGTGTATATATTACTGTTTAAGCATGCAAAAATTATGTTTTTTGTTTAATTTATAATATTCATACGTAGAAAGCGGGAAAGCTTATCTAACATTGTGCTAGAGTTACAGCCTCTGAATAAAATTACGTGTGGAGAGTATTAACGTTAAGAAAAGCGTAATTCTAATACAACAAGAAATTACCATGAATCTAAACCTAGATGAAGGAGATATTTTACCTATTAATTTAATAATAAGACAAAAAATAATAAAATTTACTTTATAACAATAATTATTAACATACATTCATTAAATTTTGTACACATATATAATATGGGAAATTGGGGCTCAAATGTTAAATTGTATGCCATTAAAATCGAAATAATTTAGACCGAAAAGTGTTTAGTATGCAAATTTGTGCAACAATAATCAAAATCGAGCAATTAAGCCTAAAACGTGCATATAATTCCATAAATCGTGGAAACGGATAGGTAATAGACTTTTTTAAAGGTATTACACATACGTTAAGTAAATAAAATGTACAATAACATTGTAATCCGGTCTCTACACATATTTTTCTTTACCAAAGTATAAACTTAATAGTAGATAAATACAATAAGAAAATTAAATTAGGCCACACTTACATAAATGCTTTTCAAGTCCTTCTCTTACACGAGAAGAAGTTGCCGACTATTGAAACAGAACCGAAAAGTATTGAAATAGTTTCCTACCTTATAATCCTCTGCTCGTTAATATAGTCCATTTGGGTTTAATAACTAGACAGGGTCAATCGAAGCCTCTATCACTTGCTCGCCGGTGGTATGTGATACAGGCTTCGATTGACCTCTTTCACAAGGCCGACTGGAAGGGATACAGGTCTAGTGTTGATGAAGCTCTACCCACGATCACACAGTGCCGAACCGAAGCCGAGGTGAATGAAGATAATGACTCAGTCAATAGGAACATCCTCAGGTTCAGCCCGCAGCCCAACGCGATGAGGAAACCCCCATGGCACATCCTCGCTCTGTGTGTGTATTGTCTGTAGTCGGTGGGAGCCTCTCGACTTCACACAATACCACCTGCGGAGTGCCTCTAGGGCCTGTACTGGGACCAATCCTGTTCGTCGTCTTCACGGCGCCAGTGGTCTCAGTCCAGGAGCAGAAGTATCAGCCTATGCCGACGACATCGGTATCTACGCCTCTAGCTACAACGGCGGTGTAGCCCTCAAAAAGGCACAGCTGGCTTCAGCGACCATAGTTGAAGACTTCAGGCTGAACGGCATCAGGGTGAATCCGTTGAAAACGGATGCAATCGTGATGTCGTTTCAGAGGGGGAAGAAACCTCTTCCCAAGATCTTCAAAGTGGACGAGGAAGAACGGCCTTTCTCTAGCTCCATTCTCTATCTGGGCGTCACTCTGGATAGGCACTTCACCTTTTCCAGTCATGTCAGGGAGAGGATAACGTTGGACCGGCTGAAGATACATAGGCTCTATCACCTGCTAACATCACCGCAGCTCTCACTTCGGCTGAAGCTACAGATATACAAAGCTATCATCCGACCGACGATACTCCATGGTACACCACTGCTGAGGCATCTCTATAAAACATCCCTGAAAGGACTGCAGAGCTACCAGAACTCCGTTCTACGGCGGATCGTCCGTGGCACTTCCCTCCAAAGGGCCAAAAACACCACCATCCACGAGGAGTTCCAGCTACCCTCAGTGCCTGAGTACATCGGCCGAAGTCACATCAAGTTCTTTGATGGGCTTAAAGCCTGTGCTAATCCCCTCTTTAGAGAGATAGCTCCACCACCCAGGCCTGGGAGGTGGCAAGGCAGTGTCCCATTGGTTGACGTGCTCGCCGAGGGAAGGGGTCTGGACTCTGCAGTCTGAACCCATCATCCTTTCCCTTACCATCAAAGTGTTCCCTCCACACTTCAAGAAATAATAAAGGCATAAAGCCACATGAAGTATTGTCGCATACAGCGAGCCAAGCCAGTCAAACCTTAGAATGCCAAGAGGCGATAAAAGGACCTGGAAAATGTGTATATATATATATATATATATATATATATATATATATATATATATATATATATATATATTATATTAATTAAAAAAAAAAAAAAACCTGTATCACCGTTAAAACTGGCCTATTGAAATAATGACCTTTAAAGGACCTCTATCCTCCCCATAGCTAGTTTTACTTTTAGAACGTTAGAATAAATGTTTCTCAAGGCAGCTAGTGAGCCCCATCAATAGAAACTGACTCTTAATTCGTCAAATCTCCAAAAAATGTCTACTCCTCGCATCCCTATTAAATGCATCCAATGATGTAGAAGAGTTCCCAACCAACCTACTACCTTTTTTCCCTGAATGCCAACCTCACATCCCAAGGGGCTTTGGAATAAAAAAAAAATAAGGAAACAAAATAAAAACTATATGAGGATTCTATTAAAATCGAAATTATCCAAAAAATCATAAACGTGCCGAAAAGTTTTTTTTTTCAGTTTTAAGATGTGTATTATATTATTCTTTAAGCTAACATAACTTTATAGCATACTCCTTTATTTTGCTTTGTTATTTTTTACATACATTTTTCCAAGTATTTTTCTTACATTTATACCATAATCTTTTCTTTATTATTGTTACATTATTTTAATTTTAATTATTTGTTAACATTTATACTGTATATTTCAATTTTCATCATTTGCATTTGTTATATTATTATGATTATCGTGATATATTTTTTATACACCTAAATCTTCATTCTAGTAGTTATACGTAGTTCTTTCATATCATTTATTATCTTCCTTTCTATCTTATATTTTCGAAATATTTTAAATCTCTTCATTTGCATTATATATTAATATATTTTTCTTTATATTTCATTTTTTTTTCATCACACTGCCTTATATTATTATTAGTTATATTTTATTATTGTTAATGGTACAGTCCCTCTTGCAGCCTTACTTGTTATCTTGTTTTTTCTTAGCCCTCGTGACGGCCTAAAAATTAGGCCAAAACGTTGGCGCACTATACATTAAGTTTTTTCTTATTAGTGTGTTTCTTCATAGGCCCTACCCCCAACCAAATTTCTCCTACATATATTTTCCACGGTCAACCATACTCATGGCATTGTGCAAAATTTTCGTTTAAGAAAAAGAAAAAATGTTGCATAATAAAGTTTACAAGTACGAAAAAATGAGTTTTAAACAAGTGAGGGTGGCTAAAAACTTTTCGCTTAAAAAATTAAAAACCTCGAAATATGACAACTGCTCTTGTCGAAAAACGGCTTGAACAGAGGCCAAAATGGACATAGAACGTTTTTTCAAAGCGCACAGAGTTTTTCTACAGCCTTATTTTTATGAAATATATGTGAGGTTCGATTTGACATTTCAAAAATGCGTTTGAAAATCATATTTTTCTTATTTCAGCCTCTCGAGCGTGCGGGAAAAGGGGAAGTTTTACGTACCACGAAAAGTTAACATTACTTTTTCCAATAAACTTTTGCTGTAGATAGGCACCGTTAAAAACACAATTAAAGCCCCGAAACATGTTCCTACAACAAATAAAACCCCTATAATTTAATATCCAAAAATGATCATATTTCGCGGTTTTTAATTATTTTTGCGAACAGTTGTTGAACGATCTCAATTGTCCAAAGTTTATTCTTTTCATCTTTTATGAGCGTTTTTACAAAAACTTGTTTTTTATCTAAAAAAATAATGAAATTCTGCATATGATCTATTTATATTGCCAGAATTTGTCATACAAATACTTTCCTGTGCTGTATAATAATTTTATTTAGACAAATGATGTTAGCTTTTTAATAATAATGGCCAGAATGTCACAATGTTTGTTATGTATTTTTAATAAAAATTGTTTGAAATTTTATCAATGAAATTATTTTTTATAGTGATTAATAAAGGTCCTTTTTTTAAAATACATGATTAATTAATTATTATAAACATAAAATTCCAATTTTTAACTTTTAAAAGACCGAAAACAGTCAAATAAATAATGTGAATCACAAAAATTATAATTTTAAAACATACTATGACGTGATCATCCTTACAAAGCATTAAACAGTAACTTAGTCACTTCTTTACTGCCACTAATTGAAAGCGGTGACTAGCATGGCCATGCTTGTAGCAGGTTTGACACTCTTATCAAAGAAGCAGCAACTCTGGGGTATAGAAAATGCTCAAGCATTATTCGCCTCTCTTCCGGCAAGCTGTCTTGTCAAGCTGCCAAAAAGCTCACTTCTAAGTCCTCCTTCAGGAATTCGTGTTTTCCCTCTAGGAATTTTCTTAAAGTGAGTGAAAATTCTCTAAAATCTCTTTGTTGAATTCATTATACATACCTGCGTTTCATACCAAAATGAAAGCAAAAGCCGAAGCTGTAGCAGGTTCTTTTTTTTTTTCATGAAAGCCTTAAAGAAACTACGGACTCATTCCTACGTCCACTTTCTCAGGCGCAAAGGCGAAATTCTTACAAAAGAAACCAGAAGTCTTTGTTGTGGCCAATAACTGCTAAGCTGTTAAAAGCAATTATTGCAGATGGAGAGGAAAACAAATGAGAATGAATCAATTTTCAGAAAGAATGAACTTAAGAAATCTATGTTAAAAACTGAAATATTTACTATCCCTCATAGCTTGGGCAGTGATTGTTTGACCTCATAATTATGTGAAGTATTTGTATCGTATGCAGAATACTCAAAACTTTAATTCGTTTCAATCATTACTGTTTTTATTACTTATAAAAATTATTCTTGTTGATGAGCCCTAATTACTTACAATACTCTTTTATTACAGACCAAATCAACGAATTTAATGATAATTATTTTTAAAAGAATATTAAGAAGGTTATCTATTGGATGAATTAATTAAAGAGATATGATGAATGAATTTTGGTCTCGAAAAATGCCAATGTCGATTCGGTTTCGGCTTGTCTGATTTTGTTCTAATTGATTAAATATTAAAAATTATTGGTGTAAATTTAAATCATTAGTAAACGAATTAAAACCCATCTCTAGATTTTGGGATTGATGAAACCTTTACATCGCTGTCCATAAAACATAATGATTTTGACAAATTTAGTTATTTATGGTCTGTGAATGGACTCTTTTTTATCATTATTGCTATTTTCCTTAATTGACTGGTATTTTGCAAAGAAGACTATATTTCCAAAAAGAAAAAAAAAAAAGAAAAGGTGTTAATTCATACGCTATTCAGCCCATTCATATTAGTGTAGTTTGATAGCATTTGGATGTTTGCGTATACTTATGAAAACTATATTTTTTTTACTATGAATTTTAACTTTTGAAAAATCATACTAATAAATCAGATTCATTTCAACTTGGGAGTACTTTAAAGTACTCCTTGATTCAAAATAGAAATTGGAAAAGGGAAACAAATAAAGACAAAAGGGATATACCTGCCCTTATAAAAACTTCTCATGATAAAACTCCTTCAGAATATAAGATTCACCGTGATAAAAATTAAGGACCGTGCATTTATTTAAAAAGACGTTTTTTATAGGCTTACTTTTAAACTTCTCTTCCACAACCGTATATTTTTACAGTGCTATCCTATTACCCTTTGCTCATGATGTTACTAAATGAAATATATACGTCAGTAAACTGTTAAAAAATGTTAAACGGATTATATCACATTCATTAGTTGTTGAAGATCTTTTTAAATATCTGTTATAAAAACAAAGCCACTTCAGTTCATCCATTACTTCCTCCTTCTTGAGAAAAAGATATTTTAGAGGGTCTGTGGATGCTTTCCAGTGATTGACCATTGGTAGCTATTATTTTTCAGAACCTTCAACGGAATTGGTTTAGAAGAGCAGAGAGATCCAGAAGCCCGTTTTTGCCGCGTGTATCACAAGTGAGCGGCAGATCGAATGTCCCCAAGCTAAATGCAATTATTCCATACGCGTATTTATCTTGAATGGTTGGTATGAAAGGGGCACATTGACATACACATTTTAGTTCATAACTTATAATTTTCATGAGACAATTAATTATATTTATGTTAAACAAAAAAAAAAGTATGAAACTTAAATTTCAAAGAAAATCGATCGAGGTACAGTTGAAAGTTTATACGATTGGGTAAAACTAATAGTGGGCAATCTGTCGTAGCAACACTGACAATGCCAAGCAAAATAAGTTAAAGAATAATTACCAAAAATGTTTAAAAAGTAAAAAAAAAAAAAAAAGCTGAAAGGTAAAATTCGACCAATGAAAATGAACCTTTTGTGATTAGGAGGTTATGATAAGACCGTATGTTTTACATTTAGGGACGGGCTCATCACTAGGTGCACTAGGCCCCAGCCTAGAGGCACAAAATTCCTCGAGTCGCTCGCTAAAAAAATTCTTGAATAACAAAGAGATGTTTATGATGATTTAAGAAAAGTATTAATTTTCATAAGTGATGTTATTACGCAATAAAATAAAAATTGTCACCATTAAGATTATTTACTTGAGGCAAATGTCGGACAGACCGTTCTCATATCCTTCGGTGGTATGAAGATGGTATGGAAAAAATTGTTGGGGCTAGGATATTCTAAACTTAAAACCCTGCTCTGTTAACATTTCGCCTTAACAATTACTGATGGCCTTCAGTATGATATCGAAATCATCATCACGAACATGTTAAATTGTGTGGAATCCCTCAAAAAATAAATGATTTGGTATTTATCCTCCACCTAATATAACTCCAGTTCATAATAAGGAACGAATTTACCATCATGCAAAACATGAATTGATGTCTTATTCCTTTTCAGTTATCAAATTACGCATTCGACTTCAAATCAAAAAATCAATCGAAGAGCATAATAGAACGATTTCAATTGATCAATTGAAATTTTAAAAAAATTATGTCATTCGTCCGGTTTGAATGAAGTGAAAATTTCGATGTATACACCACTTGATCTATTTTCATATTTTCCCACATATTCTGATAATAACAACAATTTTATAAATATTTTTTTCCAGGAAGGGATAGAATAGCTGATGGTTAAGCTAATAATATTTTAATGAATAAAAATATAAAAGTATTCTGTCCATGTTTCCACCGATATCGCTATTTTTCTTCCAGGCTAACAAGAAATAATGAAAGAATAGAAAGGGTGGTAATGACTATCCAGTACGACGCTTCCTGGACGTTATCTTTGCATTAGCATTTGACCTACCCCTGGCAATGATGTTCTTCATTAAATTCCACGGTCAAGTATCAAACGCAAGACCTGACTATGTTAGCATTTAGAAAGAATACAATGAAAAAGGTACGTATACTTCATGGTACCTATCGAATTCTTATCCAAGCTGATATAATTTAAACTCAGTGGACGTGTTTCCGGAAGGAGCGTTATAATCGGATTTTTTTTTTTTTTATCAAAGGTATTTTATTTGAAGGCTTGCCAGGAAAAAGCTTGCTGAAAAATCTTCTGACTCAATAAAATTCTCGATATTGGAAACAATTTCAATTAATTTGTGTTGACCACCCTATCCAATAAAAAAAGTCTTAAGTTACTGCCAGAGTTATCATAGCTACCCGTCAATTATTAATGAATCTGAGGCAATTATATTGTTTGTTTATAATAAAATTATATTTTAATTCTCAATTTATATATTTATATTTTATATTATATATAGTAAAATATTTTACTTCTGCTGACTTTTATTACAGTATTAGTACGAGAAGACTAAAAGTATGCTGGGTGGGAGATCTCCTTCCGTGACAGTCCTTCACCATGCCTGGCATGTCATTATTTCTTAAGCAGTCACGGGATCTTCTAATTTTCAACTAGTATGACAGACGCGAATGAACATGGTAGGCGAAAAAAAACAACTGCAGTAGTCAATTATATAAAATCAAATATTATTTAAGCTTGTTCGAAAACTTTCTTGTATTTTATTTAATGGCTCACCATCTTCAAGGAAAAACCTTCAATTCTCTGGATGAGGCTCAACATTCAGTTGCAGAATTCTTTCTTTCAAAACATAATGATATTGTGAAGGAATAAGACTGCTAGCCTCGACATGACAATGAAAGTATTCTTTAATTAGCAAGAAAAACGTTCATTTTTTTTTAATTATCCCATTTTTTCATGATAATTGAAATCCGAGAGGAAAATCAGATCGTCATAAAATATAAGATAAAATCTCCCAAACTGAACCTTAGATAGAAATAACGTATTCATCCTTACATACCTGGATTTACGGAAAATCCAAAAAGAGTACTTACATAAATTTCAATTATTTCTAATTATTTTAAATTTCAAAAACATTAAGTATCATGATGAAAGCGCTTTGTTGCGTTAAAAGCAAAACTTTACAAGCTGTTTCTCGCCTTTCAACAGTTAACCAACATGTAAGAAAACTTTACGTACGATCTAATAATGATAAAATAACTCAGCGGAAAAACAACAGACTACTTCAGGAAATGGTGAGGTTGTTATCCTCAGCAATATTGTTATCCCCAGTAAACAGAAGTCCGATGAGAGGTTCCGGGAAGATGTGCTTCAGGGTAGTGCCCTTTTACATGAAATGCCATAATTTCTTAAACAGTCAAACAAACTGTCGCCAATTATTATGAATAGTGCGAAACATTATCTAGAATTGAAAATTAATGGTATTGTCATTGTTTTATCATGGAAAATATCTGATGTGGACACCCCATGATCTCCTTGTATGTAAACTATAAATCAGTGGCTCAAATAGTGACCCTGAACTTGGTTACTAGTTCCCAAATGTATCTCAAAAACGATACTCGGCGTCGCGATATCCATCTATTGACAGATACAGACACATACACATCAGCTCTTGTTTCTGAAGGTCTAATTCCGTTATTATATGTCGTTTTCCTTCAGTTGGTAAACAAGTTCCTAACAGATTTCTTCATGTTCCTTGACAACATTAGAACTGTCTATGTCACTAGGAACTTATTCACTAGATACTTATCTCACTAGACCTATTCAGCTCACAAATGTAGAGGAAAAAAAAAGTATTTTACAGTCAATTTTAACACTTAAAACAAATAATAAAATTGTTTAATTAGAGTGGAAAAAAAATCGTGTTTACAATCTTTATCACCAAACCAATCTGTATGGCTGATCTCTGTATTAAATGTCAATAAACCTTTACTGTGGATTTTTTATGACCTTTAAGCAAAGTATCCTTTTCGGCTCTTTAATTTCAACCAAAATCTATTAAATTATTTCTTTGGATATAAAGGCCTGATTTACCAAATTTGCGATGTTTTGCATTATATTGCATTAAGTCTAATAACCATATTATAATATTATAAGTAATTATAAGTCTAATACCAATTCAAGTACATTACCACTTCCGGTTCACCAATTTTAACCAAAATGTATTATGTTGTTTGTATTCATATCTTAGTCTTATATACCAAGTGAATGTGAGGAATTTTTCATTATATTTTAATATACTTTTTTTATGAAAATCAATAATGACCTTCAAGTAAGGTACTACTTCCGGTTGTCATGCAGTAACCAAAAAGGGAGGTACACAATTAGATTTTACAGTAATGTTAAATACTAAATTTTAACTTTCTACGGCTAACCGTTTTTGAGTTATGCAAGATAAGTACGAACGAACATACTTAATGACGTCACGATGAAACTTGTCAAAATGGATTCAGGGATGGTCAAAATAGATAAATCCGTTGAAATCTGAAAATCGAAAATTTTCGCGATTACAAATGTTTTGGTACATTGTTATAACTTTGTATATTAAATATTTTAAACTGCACAATGAAATAATAGATAAATTTTACATAGATTGTACTTGCGTAGATAATCAATAAAAAATCTAAATAAATTTGCACGGTATTACACCTGTACTATCGTTAATATCATATTACATATATTAACGGATATTTATATATCGCATGGCTTTAATATAGATAGTGTAAGATATAATTGCAATAGTTTCACGACCATTCATCAAAACGCATATTATGCCACCGGACGGTCACCGAAATTTTTTAAAAAGTCACTAATTATCAGTTGCCAAAATAGGTATTCTTCCTATTTTATCGTCATATTAGATATTCATTTGAAAAACATTTTATCTATTATAATTTTGTAATATGTATTTGCAGTTCTTAGATTAACTACTGTTTTTAGATTTAAAGTCCCGTTGATGCTTTTCTATATTTCTTTCATGTGCGCTCTAATGAAACAAGGCAGGCTACAAAGAGAAATGGAGGCATTAAGATCTCTTTGGTTTATTGGTTATTAATATCCGAAGTACTGTTCATTAACCCATTTACTGAGGAGCTAGAAAGGTTCACGGCCAAACCCTTTGAGGAAAAAGAACAATCAAACGCTTTATTTCTCTTTGGAACGTCAATGTCCATTATCTGCTCCATAAACTTCTTACATATATTTTATAGTAAACCCGTTTAATGTCGGGACTTTATGGCTAAGGTCTTATCTAGTACAGAGGAATAATGAGAATAGTACACTCTTTTGTCAAATTTATTTTCTCAAAGGGGTTTAAATAACTATTAGATGTTTAATGTGTATAAAATGTTTATCCGTAACCGACTGTTGCAGTATAATATATTTCATATTGATTCATTTCTGATATCAAATTATATTTAAAATGAACTGCAAAAAGAAAAAAAAGGCCATTTAATCCTTTCTTTGAATGCATTTACTTGAGCCAGTAAAAAATTGCGATATATATATTTTTTTTTGTTCATTTTAAATACATTTCGATATTAGAAAAAAAAATATGGTGGTATAGGAAATACTTTCTACTTTAATCTGTAGTCTAGCAAGTAGGTCAGTATTGCTTCCTGGATAAATATGAAAAACCAAAAGCAAATTTCATTTTTGTAAAAAAAAAAAAAAAAAAAGAAGAAAACCAAAGGTGTAAGTAAAAACTAATTAAATATTTTAATTGTTTCTTTCGACATGTTCCGGAACATTACGCAATAATAATTCAATATCCGCATCCTTAATAAAAAAAACTCTCGATTACATAATAAAATATCTTTATACAAAAGAAAACAAAAACAATAACAATAAATCTAAATGCGCATGCGCAATTGAAAATCCGATAAAAAAACGGAATAAGAACCTTCGAATGCCTAATAAACGATCCTTACATCGAAGAAAATATCAGAAATGACAGCAAATCGAAATGCATATGCGCGATTAAAGATCCGATATTAATATTGGAATTAGCTTCCTTAAGAATCTAGTTAACGATCCCTTGCCGATGAATTCTACAAACTTAATAATTAGTTTGACATGTTCGTATTCGGAAATACATTTGCCAATGCCTAAGCGAAATTAGTAAATGGAATTTGATAATATTTATTCAAAACCATTTTTACACTGGTCCTCAACTTATTTCCAATTCTGGAGGAAAGAGCTGTTCTTGAAATATGGACTTGTAAAGGTTAATACGTTTGCGCATGCGTTAGCGAAAGTAGCCGTAGGAATTTAACAAAATTTATATAGAACCATTTAAACACAAGTCCGCAATTATTCACCAATTAGAACGAGCCGTTTTTGAAATAAAGGTTTGTTACGAAAAATATGTTTGGGCAAGCATGGACCACCTAGAAACCAAACCGCACAAAGAAACGCTTGAAAATTTGAAATCCTTCTACTTATTACTTCACTAGAGTCTGGTTCGCGCTGTGTAGTGGCTGAAACGTCTCATGCACATCAAAAAAAGTAACATACACAATTCTATAAAACCTCTCGATATAGCTTTGATTAAAATATAATTTAAAACGAAAATGACCGCACAGAAATAATTTTGAGTGCATTGCCAGTGGAGAATTAAATTATCTTCTGCCATTGGGATTGAATAATTAAAAAATAAAGTGAGCTTTTTCAAGCTCAGTGTATTTGGTATTTATTTGCTATTTTTTAAAATGTATGTTTAAATAGAATTAGAGTATTTATTAAAAACATAAATTCGATTTATATTAGAAAACTATATGGATGTTGAAGGCATACTTTTCGGTTTCTTATTATTTTTATTATGATTTTAAACCAAAATGTTAGGATAATAATAACATTCAATTATTTCTTACTTTAAATTTTTCTTTTTTATTTATTAATTTTTTTTGTTTATTTTGTTTTTCAGATCTTTGTACTTGCTTTTACGTCCATCATAAAGAGGGTATCCAGTTCGAGAGTAAGGTATTTTGTTTAACTACATAACATTTAATAAAAGTTGAAAAAGTAAATTAAAATTTAATTTATCATCCTATGGATATGATAGTTAAACTAGTAGCACTAATTTCTCTAATAGCAAGCAGGCTGTCATACAAATTATTATAATTAATAATAATAATTGATAATTAACAATTCACTACAAAATGATTAAATCTTTGTTATTAAAAATACTGTTAAATACCATAACGATCGTACAGATAAATCTTGTTTTAAATATAGCATATATAACTAAATATTGTGTGTTATATTCAGTATATTGTTGGCGATTTTAATGCCGACCCGGTTTGGGAATAAATAATTAAATATTATAGTTGTTTTTAGACCAATTTATGATTTTTAATAAGATTTACGCCTCTAGTGATTTAAAATACGCATTTTTTTGGAGCTCACCGATATACTTTACGTCTCCACAAACTACAAAGTGTTTGTGCGTTGTCACAGAATATGTTGATCCCTGTCATAATTATTTCAAACTAAATGACCGGCAAGTGTTCTCCTATCCTCCGACGATTCAAACATGATCTAAGTTGACGATAACTGCTCTGATACGAACTCCTATTACTACTACTAAATACTAGATAGGAAAGTGGACTCACCCTGAGACTAGACCCCGACATGACTGCGAACTGACTAACCCGGTCCTGGAGGAACCAGCTCCCCACCTCCTACTTTCTTCTGTCGGCTCCCGTCCGCACTTTTACTAGACCGCCACTTCTTCGCTTCTTTAGGTTGTCCTTGTCCTAGAGACCTGAGTGGGTGGAAACGAGACCTCGAAGGTCAGCATGACTTGACCATCAGATTCTATGATAACTTAGGATGCGAGGATAATAAGTTCACTTTTGTAGTTGCGCTTTATGCCTGATGTACTACCAGCGCGTAGTATGAATAATGTAAGCTGTTTAATTACAATGTATGCATCATAAAAAATACGCATATATATATATATATATATATATATATATATATATATATATATATATATATATATACACATCTAAGATCGTTTGAAAGTGATTTATTCATTAAAATACTTAATAGCGGTTGTGCTCTTATTGTGCTTAGCATGAGCCACCACTCTTTCCTCGCTGCCAATCTTACATCACAGTATTAAAATTTACATTAAATAAGTTCTATGGTTAAAATAAGTGAATAAAACGTCACAGAGCTGGTATTTAGTCTCTCTGCTACGATCCGTCACGCGGAGTCAGCCCCTTATATTCTTTTTTACTTCCTTGTACGAAGTAATGTATAATATAGTAAGTATGAAGGATTGCTGTAAAATCTAGTTGTGAACCTCCGTTTTTGGTCACTGCATGATTGCCAGAGGTGGTACTTTACTTGAAGATCATTATTGATTTTCATCAAAATTATATTAAAATGTAATGTATAATATCTCAAATTTGGTAAATAGAACTTTTATATCATGAGCTAAAAGGGTATGTTTTCTTGAAGGTCAAAATAAACTTGCATCAAAAATTATATTAAAATTAAATGCAGAGATCATATATTTTGGTAATAAAGGTTACAAACGCGATTTTTTTTCGACTCTAATTAAACAATTTTATTACTTGTTTTAAGTGTTAAAATTATGAGTAAAATACTGGTTTTTCTCCCCATTTGTGAGTTGAATAAGTCTAGTGAAATAAGTATCTAGTGACATAGACAGTTCTGTTGTTGTCAGGGAACACGAATAAATCTCTTGAGAACTTGTTACCTACTGAAAGAAAACGACATATAATAACGGAATGAGATATCCAGAAACAAGACTATGTGTGTATGTGTCAACAGATAGATATCGCGAAGCCCAGTGTCGTTTTTGAGTTACTGTAATCTTCGGAATGTAGTAACCGAATTCAGGATCACTTTTTGAGCCACCGATTTATAGTTATATAAGCGTACAAGGAAGTCATGTGTTGTCAACATCAGATATTTTATTATAGCATTGCAATACGTCAGTTTAGGAAAATTCTTCGCACTATCAAGATTGTTTGCGAGCATTTAACATTAGGGCTAACAATTAGGGCCTAGTTTAAAATTACTGATCTATGTTGTTCTCTGAGCAAGCTTAAAAAAACTTTTCTTGTAATTTAGGTGAAGAATTATTCATTCAATCAAATGTACTAGCCTGTGTTTGGTAAAATAATAAAAATAAAATGGTGAACACAGCCAATTAATTGAAAAAAAACTTTTTTGCGTATCCTAAATATTGATAGGATCAAGATTAATCCTTAGTATTCCACGAGCTTGTTAAAAGCTACTTTTCCTAGATTTAAAAACTAGTGGGTTAGGCCTCCGAGATGTAAACGTTACAGTACCGTACTTTAAACCTTGAATATTTATTTCATATTTTAGCATGGTTGCGTGTCAATTGTCATTATCATTAGCAGCAGCTCTCTTGAGCCATCAACCGAAATAGGTTCCTAGCATATGGGAGATTTATATATACACACACACATATATATATATATATATATATATATATATATATATATATATATATATATATATATATATATATAATATATACATGTATATTTCAATGAAGAGTTTTCAATCCATCACGGTCTTAAATGTTCGTTTTAAACATATGAAATATACCATTTATAACAGCACGCTACAAACTGATGTAGCATTAAGCATTATAATCTTCTGGTATAAAATAATTATAATTTGGAACGAAATTTATATATTTACAAAATACATTTTTTATTATTCAGGCATTATATATTTTAAAACATGGTAACCTGTTCCGTTCTCAGATTGATGTATTATGCACTATTACATCTATTTTTTTTTCTGTATGATTAACTGAAAATTGCTTAATCTAAAAAAATTCTAAATTTTATTTCATAATTCTAAACATTCTCGTGACTAATATATAGCTCCTCTTTCATGTACCTATATTTTTTTCTGTGAACATTGCATTGTTCAGAAATAGCATGATTTTACCCGAGTTAAAAACGACATATTATTTTACTATATGTTGATTATTTAAACCTATAATAAACTATATAAGTACTCTCGCAACTCGTGATTTGTTGATTAGGTTCCTATATACTTGTAATTTACTCGATACAGAGCTGAAAAGATATACTCAGTTTGCTTAGTTCGTTAAAAAGTGGGTTGATAAAAACCATAATACGTTAATAAAAAAAATTAAACAAATTAGAAATTACCATAGTCTCTCAAAGTTCAACGTTGGCGCGCGTTGAATCCACAATAACAAGAAAGGTTGCAGGTTCGGGAAAGATCTGGAAACTGTTTTATAGAAGTTAAAAAACTTTATTATCAACAGATGGTGAGAAATATTTTGGGTGATTTACGAAATTAGGTTAAAGTGTTCAGATTTTTTTGAAGCGTCGGAATAATTATATGTATTTCTAAAAAACGAGGTTTCAGTTTCCTTAGGATTCGCTAGCAGTGCATAATTTTGGCCAGAACATAACATTAGGTTTTGTTAAAAAATAAACCAAATTAAATCTAAAAAAATAAAAAGTTTTCCTTTTTAAGATTTTATAGTATTATTGGCATGATAGTAAAATTGAAAATTACAGGGCATGATGGAAAATCTATATCCGTTTGTCACTATTGTAATCAAATTTCCAAATTTTAGTATTTGTTTTTCCTTCCAATGTCCAAGGGGCATATATGCTCATCCTCTTGTATTGTTTTTTTTTTTTTTTTTTTTTTTTATAAATATAGTTTATTCCATAAATACTATTACTTTGAGTATTTATAATTGATTCGGAATGTACCCTTATACAATACTTTTTTTTTTATACAGCTTATTTGGACATAAAATTATATTTTATTTATTGGTAAAAATAAAAATGAGAAAGAAAAAAAAACCCAACACTGTTCTGAAAATTAATAAAATATAGGCTATTTTAATGAAATATAAATATTATAATAAAATACAGGCTTCTTAAATTAGTATATGTTTTGTTCGTTTATGTTTATATCTGCGTGTATTAGCTTATGTATAGTTACCTATTTCAGTTATTAAAGGATTTAGAGAGTATGGGCATGATTGAAAGAAAGAATGAGTTAGTTTAAATATGTAATCTTGTATGTAGGATATATTTAATTCTGTGTGCATCTTTGTTATTTTGGTGTAATACGGATAGTTGTTGACAATTCTGAGGCATTTATTTTGGAATACTTGTAATTTTTTTAAGTTCGATGCACTTGTGAAACTCCAGATAGGACAAGCGTATGTTAATATTGGCCTTAGTACAGATTTATATAGAATTAAATTATTACCAGGAGATAGTTTTGATTTTTTATTGAAATATGGAAACATTTGGTACATCATTTTCCGGCCGTTTTCTAATTTTATATTAATATGATTATTGAATAAAAGTTTACTATCTAGTGTTACTCCTAAGTATTTCACAGATTTGGCTAACTGAATTGAAGAACCGTTTAATGTTACGTTCGGAGGGAGTACAGGTCTTCGTTTTGTAAAAATGATGGCCTCCGTTTTGTCTATGTTGAGGCCTAGTCCCCATTTTCCAAGGTAGTTGGATGTTTTTTTAAATGCTAGTGTTAATCTATTGAAAATGGTGTCAATTCGGTAAGAGGAACAGAATAACGCTGTGTCATCAGCAAAGACGTTTTTGGTTTTAGGAAAATCATTTATGAATAAATTAAATAATATAGGACTTAGGCAGGATCCTTGTGGAAGACCGTTAATAGTGTAGTAAATGGGGGAAGATAAATTATTAACTGATACGTAGAAAGATCTATTGCTTAAAAATGACTCTATAAGTAATATTAGATAACTTGGGATGTTAAGTTTTATTAATTTATAAATCAGTACATTTGGAGTGACAGTATCGAACGCTTTTTCAATGTCGATAAGAATCATGCCGGTATGTTTTTTATTATTAAAATTTTCGGTTATATTATCTACAACACGAGCTAATTGGCTGGTAGTTGAATGGTAATGTCGGAATCCGAATTGTTCGTTTATTAAAATGTTATTGGCTAACATATATTGAGTAAGGCGATGCTTTATGATTTTTTCGAACAATTTTGAAATAATATTAAGAAGGCTAATGGGTCTATAACTTGTAGGCAATTCGGGATCTTTATGTGGTTTGATCAAAGGAATAAGTTTTGCATTTTTCCAATTGTTCGGAAAGTATTTATTGCTTTTTTTGAAAGGTTTTTAATTAATATTGCAGGTATGATATCTGGGCCGGGTGACTTATTAATGTTGAGGGACTTGATGAGAGTCGCGACTTCCTGTGGAGAAGTGTGTTTAAAACTATCGGAAGCTGGTATTAAAGTCTTAAAGTCGTCTATAGATTTAGTTATTTTATTTAAATGATATTTTGAGATTGAGTTATTCGGATTGTTTTGAATACTTGCAAAGTGATCGGCTAGAATCTTTAATTTTTGTTTTGAATCGTATTCGTATGTAGTATTAGAGGTTTTTAGGGGAGGGATAGATTGATTTCTTTTGGTAAAAACTTTGTGTATTTTCACAGGGGTTTAGAACCTTTTTCAAATGATTCCAGTATTTTAGACCAGATTTTGTTTCTCCACTCGTACAGTTTCTTTCTAAGGAGACTTGTAAGTTTAGTGAGAAATTTCTTAAGTGTAATGGAATTCGAGTGTTGGACTTTATTTTTAATTTTATTTTTACTTTTATTAAAATTTTGAGAGAAATAGGAATTTCATCAACTCTTGTAGCAACATATGTTTTAGGTATTGATTGGTGAGCTGAGATGGAAATCAAATCTGATAGGTTGCTGATTGCTTCATCTATTGCATCTTTACTGTTGAGTATAGGATTGAATTCTAAATTATCATTTAGACATTTTTTGTATTTAGGCCAGTTTGCCTCTTTATACTGGTATTTAGCAGTGGGAGGTTGCATAATTGTGTTTAATTTGATGCGAAATAAAACTGGGTTGTGGTCAGAACTTAAGATTGGTAGAGATATAAGACGGCTCAGTGAATAAAATGATTTCGTTAATAAGATATCGAGTGTACTTGGCTTGGAACGCCCATTAGAAGGATAATACGTAGGTTTATCCGGGAAAAAAATTTGGAGTTTTAGGAGTGAAGCTAAATTTAAAAGTAGTTTGCCATTTTTGTCAGTATTATGACAATTCCATAATTTATTTTTACTGTTTAAGTCTCCCATTATAAGTACCCGCTCATTTAAGTCTGATAATCTTTTTAAGTCATGGTAACAGATGGATTTCCTTGGTGGTAAATAAAGTCCTTTAATTCGATTAATTTATTTTTAACGGATCGAGCGTTCCAAAGTAAACAATTTATAGAATAATGAGCCATAAGCAATAAAACAATAATATGTTTTCGTTATTAATTTAATTAGACGCTTTAAAGATATGATAGTAGAACTAAGCTCGTATAATATTACGTGTGCAATAACATCACTGGGTGGGATCATGATTCTAGGTTGGCCGGACTGTGCAGAGATAAGAACTTGAGATTGTTTATTAAAATTGTTTATATGTGAATGGTTATAGGTCACGTAAATTAGATTTTTGTTATTGTATGCGAAGTTAGCTGTGTACCATTTTAAAAATCTGAACAAATCTGCAATTAGTATAAATAAATAATATATAGAAGATATTAATACAATAGCGTAATTATAAAGATAATACATACAGTCCATTAATCCAATAGAGCAATAATGCCTTCAAATAATATGAAGAATTTTGAAATACCGTCTTCTGCTGTATTCATTTTCGCTAGTATATGTTTGAAATTTTTCAGAATAGCAGAAATTTTGAAAGTGCTGAATATAGATTTTATTTCCTTTAACATATCCATCATAGACGGTTCCTTTTCTTTTTCTTGAGCTATAAAAGTTTCTTGAGGCCATTTAGCTGTAGACTTAGGAAGATCTGGGAATTCTTTTTTTGAATTTATACTTCTGAGACTTGAGAGTTGCACTTTAGGTGATTGTTTACTCAGTCTCAGGGTTGCATTTTTTTCGTAATGAGAGCATTCTTTGGAGTTAGCTGTGTGTGGGCCCTCGCAGTTGGCACATTTTGGTACGAAATTGTCAATATTTTCATTTAAGCAATCGTTGGTATGATAAGTCCCCGAACATTTCATACATTTTGGTTTTTTATGGCAATTGATCGATAAATGGTTAAAGGCTTGGCAATTGAAACATTGAATCACTTCTTTCTTATTGATATATGTTTCCCAGCTTATAATGACGTTGCCCACTGCTCTTATTTTTTTAATCATATTTATTTGAAGTTTGTCGTCCAGGGTAATGATCCTGATTGGTAATTTGACATGAGGGATTTCTTTTTTTTTAATCCTTTGTGTTACTTTTATAACTTTAATTCCTTTCGATGTCAAGTCTTTTTTTATGAATTCACAATCAAAATTTGGGGGGCTCCTTTCATGATAATTTTAGGTTTTATTTCAGTTTTTGGCGTGTAGGAATGAAATTCCTGACCTTTTTCTAATAATTGATCTTGTACTTTTTTAAAGTCATCGGAATTGTATGTTATAAAAATAGTTTTATTTTGCCGGTATTTGATGTTTATTTCTCCTTTGTTTTCATTTATTGATTTTAAAAGTTGTTCATAATCATTAAATGCGTTATAAACCACTATTGGTGGAAAAGGTTTAATTTTAACACTGTTTAATGATTCCTGATAATCCTCATCGTCCGATAATATAGAATAGCTGTTACTTACAGGTAACCTTAACTGAAATAAAAACTTTAGGCACTAACGCACGCACAATAAAAGCACTGTCCGATCCAAGGGTCGGGCAGATACTGTCTTGTATTGTAGTACAGGGTTTCTCTAAGAGTTTTATGCATAACCGTATCCTCAGACGTACGGGAAGAGTTTGGGAGGAGAGGTGCCTACCAATCGCCTGATGTAACGGACTTTGAGCATAGAAAAATAATAAAAAATTTTCGTTATTGGTTAGTAGTGAGTATGTGTGGCATTTATGTAAATGTTAAGTTGCTTTTTCAGCGTTTGTAGACATTGGGCTTTTGGATGTGGAACCATATCTCGGATTAAAATTAGCCACCAGGAAACCAAATTATTATATGTCGTCTCAACATAAAAAAATTACAACCTTCTCATTGATCCTAATAAATTGTTTTTATTATATAGTTTTTATATATATTTTGTTATGGATGAATTATATTTTTCGTTTATTATTTTTTTTTTATATTGTAAAATAGGAAAAAAATAAATTTATTTTGATTTATATTAAAGTAAATGCTTATTTATTTTATTTTTTTAAAGAGGGGTATTCTGCGTTATGAAAATTATGGTGGGGTACACAGATGTCGAAAGTTTGGGAAACATTTTGGTAGGAGAACTATGGAGCTAGTTTATGCTTGTGATTTTCATTATACATTACAAGCTTTCTCGTTCCTTTTTTTTTTTTTCTTAAACGTAATAGAGTTTCAAGGCCTAAAGCAGGCGTTTTTATTTTAAGGTACAGACTGCTTTACCTACCAATTTGTTTTCGATGCCGGTAAAGTAGAACTTTTAATTAGTTTTTCGGGATCCTTGAGGCGGGAAATAAACCATCCCAGTTCTGTGTTGACATCTTACAAATTAAGAAGTTTCAACATGCGCTCTCCGAGGAAGGGTGGAATTCAAAGGAAAATCCAGGATTGAGGGCTAATACGAAATCTTCGGTCAAACTTCTTTTGCGGATCAGCTCTTTTAGAAGGAGCCAGAGTTCTCATGCTTTGAAGTTATACCTGCCTGCCCTCCTTAGTTAGCAAGGCTTTAACTCTTCTCTCTAATTTGACCAGTCTTATTCCTTCCAATCTGGCTCATCGAAGATTTATTTTAATTGTTTAAAATCACAGTTTAACGATATTGAATACTGAACTGACTTGTATATTATTATAAAATATCTTATTATCTCCAAGTTCGATACGTCTATCAATCACGACTACCAAAAATCAATGCAAATAAACAATAAAAATTTGCACAACTACAGCCTGAAGGTGTCAGCCAGCTGTGAAGGTGAACGATTTTTTTTGAGCGAAGGTGTAGTGGAAGGCATCCGGCTTCGACTATACGAGGTTCAATATTACTGGGCGTCAACTTCACTCGCAACTTACCAATGCGCTTACGAAGACATGAAAGTACATTCCGTCCCTTAGGATGAATAGGATTGTAAGATATAAAATTTGTTTCCGTAGACTTGGTTTTAATTTTATAATAAATTAATTTTTATTTTAAAGTTTTTAGTTTTTATTTATGATTATGATGACGTCATTTTTTGGAAAATGCTTGAGCGCCAAAAATTAGAAATTTATTCTTCAATTTATTATGCGATGTAAATACCATCTATATCGATTCACGCTAAAGCACATTGAAAATGGTCTAAAAATTGTAATTTAGGCAAAAATCGTTTCACGTGTTTCTTGTAAAGTTCGCTAAATGGCGCTTACGCCTTTCTAAAAATCTGATGAAAGCTAATGAACTAAGAATAAACATTATAAAAAATCGAACAATGTAATCAGGAGAGTCAAGAAAATATTGAAAACTATATTTAATTATATAAAATATATAAATGGTGGAATATATAAGCTGGTGGAAGTGGAGAATGGATGCAAGGAAGGATGAAGTGGAGAGAGATGAGAGGAAGCAGGAGCCCACAACTGAAAACTCAGGAGGCCAAGAATTAAGCGTAAAAAGTTACTCTAAAACGTTCAACGCGCTTTCTCACAGAAAATACTGGTCCGATTTCGGCGATTTATTTTTTGTTTTGAAGAGATTTTTTTCACTTTTCGATTGGCTATAACAAAAACAATACCCTTTCCTTAAGGGAGAAGGGGATACATTGGCCTCTTTCTTTTCACTAATATCTCGAAAACGATGCGTCGTACAGAAAAATGTTACAATTTCGAGTTCCGATGATCATTCTGGGGTAACCTGTGACTTTTGTACCAAATCTGAAGAATATCGGTTCAGCAGTCTCGGATAAAGCCCGCGGGCGGCGTTCGGGCGGATATTTTTTTATTCGATATTTGGATTCTAGCTATCTTGAAATGTAAAACCTCAAATTTTGAAGGGGGGTTATATTTGTTTTTCTTGGACAAATACAAATGCTCATTATTGAAAATAATAAACCAGAACAAGTATGAAATAAGAATATTAATAAATGTTCGGTATCTCTGTTTTTTTTTTTTTTTTTTTTTTTTTTTTTTTTATTGCCATGTGCCGTAACACAGAAGTGTTTGGTACGTGAAATTCGGAAATAGTCTAATGTAGTTTCAAAAGTACACTATGTCCGTACAAGACTTTACTCTTTTAATTTTATGTTCAATTTCAGTTTATATGTTTAACCGTGTTCCAAGCAATTCACTTCAAGAATTAATTATTCCTAAAAGGGTATACCAGCTAGAGGAGTAGGAAAAGAGACGTATGTGTACCGGAAACCAATAACGAGTAGTGGTCCTTGGGAGAGTACTTTTCCAATTGATCTTTCACCGGCGTGCATCCCCTCAAACAAACAAGCTATCTCCTGTTATCTACCATTACTGAATTTTCCTAATGGATGGACAAAATTCAATTCTACGTATCCCCTAAAGAGCTACATCCATCGTATTGATCATTAGCATGTATAGAACTCAACATTGTATGAGATCAACAACCTCACATCTCTGGACAACATAACAGTCACATGTACTCATAGATAACCTTTATATGAGTCTTTTTGGGCATTTATCAGGATTTTGATAGTGTGTGGCATCAGTGGCTTCTTTTCAAATCTAAAGTCGTTAATCACACATACATATCAACTAATTATACTATAATTTCTCTCCAACCGCTTTTTCTCTTCCAGACTGACTCCTCATAGATTGAGTTTTCCAAGGTTCCATTCTGGCAACTCATCTGTATATGATGTGTATTTACGACGTACAGACTAACGGCAACCCACTGCTACTGTGGCGACAATACAGCAGTTATCATGGGAGAGTTATCACTATCCAAACCCTTAAGTTGACCCCTAACTATGTACAAATCAGGTTTATAAAATTGGCATTCAAATTGAAAAAATAACAATCGCACAAATATTGAAATTGAAATTACATTTAAACTACGTCACATTGAAACTGAACCTATTTACAATGAAATTAAAAACTGATCACAAAATGATTACATAACTTACTTAGTTATAGTTTGTCAGAAGACATTGCATTCAAGAGAAGTCGATTATAAAAATTAACGCTGAGACAGTTATGCTCCAATATTATATTGAAAATACATTCTAAATAGACATCATATGATAGATGCATAACGTCTAGTGTTATTTGCTTAAACCAATATGGTCGCAGCCAAATAAACAAGCAGCGTCACACATATTCAAAATTTAGAGACTTATATCTTTTCTGGTAACAGATGTCGATGATAACATTGCTGATGTGGAAGTGTTGATAGGCGATGAGAATTCAGAAGTACAAGTTGGATGGCGCTTGTTTTTGCTCTTATAACCAAACAACAACAACATTGCTGATTTGTGAAACGAAAAATTTCATGTTTTTCTGAAATTTCTCATGATTGTCTGAAAAATTCCATGCTGTTATTTTGTGAAACAATTGTTATTTTAAACGTCGATTTTACGATATTTCATCAAATTGAGCTTTGATATATGGGAATGGGTTTTAGTTTTTCTTCCTTTTGTCTTCAAGTATGAAATAGGTTTTAAATTAATATAAAGAAGAAATTAAAATGCAGTAATCAAAAATAAAAATACGGTGCTTTTAAAGCATCTAAAGCTTTTCATGCAAGATCATAAGATCTACAATAAGAGAATTTGTAAAAAGAACCGAAAGATGATTTTCGAAAATTGCTTGATGTGCCACTAGGACGATGACCTATTTTGTCTGATTATAATTAGTTAAACATTTACAAACGGATTAATAAATTAGTTTACAAACGAAAAAAACAAAACTATTTTGGACTTGCGGCAAAAGATCCGAAAAGAACGGACGGTATTTCAACTTGCCTTTAGAAATAACATTCGTCAACCATTTTCGAAAAAAAATTCAAAAATTGCAGATGCAGGGGGTGGTTTTTCCTTTTTTCAATAAGAGATACCTGTCTTTTTAAGCGACACCATATCTCGTCATTAAATAAATCTCGACCGCTTTCTTTTGCACGAATTAATATGTAAAAACGTTCTTTGATACACTTAATCAATCATTGCAACATAAGTGTAAGTGTAATTATAATAATTCGCAGGCGAAATTAGGAACATATGGTGGACGATATTGGCTACAGTTTCGTTCAAGTAGCGAATATTAGGCAGTAGCAAAAATCATTTTCTTTTTTATATTAACATTAGATGTTTGTATTGAAATTAAACTTATATTTATATAATATTCAATATAAAAGATTAAAACTATTTTTAGATAAAAACACATGAATATTTGGACTGCTATATTTTATCTAGCTGGTTTTCTTCACTACTATATCAAAACAAATTTTATAGTATTTGTATAATTTATTATATCAAGGAATTTAGATCTTTATACATCACATTTTTATTTTTATTTACATAGCGTCGTTATAATGTGCCGTTTGACTCATTATCAAGTTGAATCTTATTTATAGCAATTTTTTTATATGCATATTGTTATTCAAAATTATTTTTCAATTTTTTCGTATAATTGAAATAAAAAGAAGAATATATTGCTTTTTTTTTTTAGATTTCTATCGCATATTATTAATTAATTATTTGGCTTTTGGCCTGTTCATTATATTTACGAATAATTAATCTAGTAAACTCTCTTATAATTCTTACATCGGCCTTTTTATTTATTATTGTTGATAATTCATGGAATATCCCTCCTCCTAATTATAAATAATGTATAGAGATGAAGATATGGAAACTATAAGAGTTTTAGATAGGCTACGAAAAATCTTGAAATATAGTTATTGTTTTCCTTAAATATTAGAGGTATGCTATAAATATTTTATAGCAAAGATATACTATTACATATATCCATCATCGAGATGATCATTTCCTACATGTGAACTCTAAGCTAGTTAAATTGCCCGTGAAAGCTCAAACGGTCAGTAAAATTGTGGCCTGGCATTCTATTTTGCTAAACGGCTAGAAAGTTGGAGGTTAGCTGTACAAAGGATATCGACTCTTATATCTGTTTACTAGATCGCCGGGGAGAGAGGTAGGACCAGAAGGCAGGCAAAAAAAAAAAAAGGTGGAATTTCACTCAGCCAACTCGAACATTTTTCAGTTTTAAGTATTTTAGAGTTTATACCTATCACACAGTTGATATTGAATGATTTTTAAATGCAATATAATTATTGCAAAATAACGATTATGGGGACCCAAGGTAATAAACGATAGGAATCCAATTTTTTTTTTTACTTTCATAAAATATCAAGTGACTGCCTGATGATTGCTGCTAAAATAAGAAAAAAAAACAGCATTACAATCATTTGAAATCACGATGCGTCTTAATTCTGAAGTCAATTAAGCTTAGTTAAGTGATTAGTCTACTTAAAAAATGTCTAGCTATGATGTCAAGTCGTATTGGTTTCAGTCTCTTCTTATGAAAAATCCGTTTTGTAATGATTAAGTGCCTTTGCTTAGAAAGTTTTATGGACCTTTATTCGGTGCATCAAATTGTGAAGATTGAGACTCTTCAGGAATGATATTTCTAGATTTAGATTTATTTTTGAAAAATCATAATATTCCCTCTTCAAAAAAATATCTTCCCCCACATCCTATCGGCTGCAGACAAATTCCTCCGACGGATATAGTACATTATTTTAGATTTACCTTCCTAACGTTAAAAACTATTTATAGCTGGCGAGTCAATCGACATCAACGTTATTTGACACTTAAGTAAAACATTCTTAAATTAAAAAAAAAAATGTATTGCCATAATTTATCGTACAATCTACGCAGTAGCTTAACATTGAATCAAACTCAAAAGTGTATATTTGGCGTATTGATACATAGTTACATTCTTGCTATCATAGTCAAAACATTATCTAATTCAAACAAATTAAAAACATCTGGTGCGATCGGTGCATCGCACAACTTTCTCTTCCCACCCAATAATAAAAATCGCTTCAATATAATTTTAAAGAGCTCACATAAACACTACGTTGAAATAAACTTGCAGCATGCATTTATTTATGTCTTCTCTCACAAAAGTACAGTAAAATATTGCTTCAAACAATTTTAGTACGACAATATTTATACTAGGTATATATTTTTGATTTGTCAAGCTGAAAATACATTTTAAAAGTTACTGTTTAATTTTCATGAAAACATTTTGTTTCTATCAAATAATATAAAAGTAGAAATTATTAAGTTAATTTCTAATTTTATATCATTACATTGCATTATTACAGAGCGTAATGTTGACAACTGGTTAGCGGCTTGGTGGGAGGATCTTCAGTTCTCTTTGAGCAGAGGTGCCCAACCCAAGGCACCCGTGCCATAATGTGGATTCGGAATTGGCAAGCCGCCGGTCAGTAGGTTTTTACTTCCCCTCACCTATATATGAAATATATACCTAGTTAGGGAACTTACTGCGATCGTGTAAATTTTGTAATTCCAGTTTTCAACGGTAATACTCGTTCAAATGTCAGTTAGTCTGTGTGCATGTGAACAACCTTGCTCAAAAACGAAAAGTTTTACGATACTGAAATTACGTATTTAAGGTAGGTAACATGCATGTGACGTTGCAGCAACGTTTCGCAAAATGACCAACCGGAAATGCCACTTTGTATAATCGATTTTACACTTTTTTACAACTTTCTCGAAAACGGCTCAAACGATTTTGATAAAACTTGCCTAATGTCTTTACCTTGAAACTCTTTAACTTTTCATGCATGCAATATATCAACGAGAAAATGAAGGGAAGAAGTTATGATGAAAAGTTATGGTTTTATTTGCGCATAATTTAAAAAACTTTCATTTTATAGTAAATGATGTATAGCATTGTATGAAAAGTAATAACATTATCTAATAAATAAAAAAAAGACTGGACCAGTATTAGCAAAGATTTTTATTGTTAATTTTTTTTTTATAATAAAATATTCTGAAAGGCTGAAATAATTTCGAGTTAGTGGTAATTAACGATTAGGAAATAGGTTGTGCGTGGTTATTCCTGGCATAGTATCTATGGTTTTTAACTCTTTTCTTTATGTTGGTATTTTTCTAAAACTTTACAAAAGGTGAAAAAAAAACGCCTATACTATGCAGAAATGATTATTGTGAATGTGACAGGGTACAGAAGGGAGGGGAGGAGGAGTACAGTTGTGGCACGCTTAAAGATTGGGAAACCGTGCTTGTGGGCAGGCGCTATAAAAAGGTTCGGTACCTCTGTCCTAGACCTTCAGAGAACCTAGGTCTTTATAAGATACGCTATATCTTTTCTAATAATGGTCCGATTTCGATGAGGTCTGTTTTGTTTTGTACTTCCTTGCACGAAGTTATCACGGAACAGGAAGAAATCTCTTGGGAACTTGTTATCACGGAAAACGAAATATAATAACGGAATGATACCTCCAAAAACAAGAGCTTGTATGTGTGTGTCAATAGATGGACGTCGCGACGCCGAGTGTCGTGTTTGAGATATTGCTATCTTCGGAAACTAGTAGCCGAATTCAGTGCCACCGATTTATAGTTTAAGAGCCGTACAAGAAAGTCATTCCACATCAGATATTTTAGAGAATTTAATTAACTTTCATATGATTTGATACTTAATTGCAAGTACATACTTTTTGAATTATGCGAAATTATAATTTTCTTTTGGCTATAACTTTTTCTCTGCATTTTCTCAGTAATGCACTAAATACTTGAAAAGAAAAAGGCTTTAAGGATAATACAGTTGACAAGTTTCATAAAAATCATTAGAACTGTTTACGTGAACATTGTAAACACGTGTGAAATCGATTATATAATTAGTGCTTCCGGGTAGTCCGATAGGCTGCATCTTTTCTAATACTCGATGATTTCTTATTTGTTTTTCAGATAATTTAATTATCTTTAATTTGATTTTATTCATAATTTACCATACTAATAATAATACTAATAATCTGGTGGATTTTTGCTTATCTAAGTACATCATCAGCAAAATCTAGATGTGTGAGATTTGCTCCATTTATTGGTATCCCCATATATTTCCATTCCTTTCTTACCATCTATTTTTATAGTTTTCCTTCAAAATCCACGTAGGCAGATGATCCGTAATATATGTTAACAAGACAGTTGAACAATGTTGGGTAACTCACTATGTTATAAACCAGGCTTATTATATTTCTAATAGTTATTGTGTCAAAAGCTTTTTAAAAATCTATGAAAACGAGACATAAAGGAATATTAAATTCTTTTGCTATCGCAATTACAAAAATATGATAAGTTGAAAATCCCGATCGGAAACCAGCTTGTGATGTGGATAAGTCTGACTCTAGTATTGCACTCAATCTATTGGATAGGATTTTAGAAAATACTTTATAGCTTGTTGACTGAAGGCTCAATGGGCGATAATTCTTCAAATCATTTCTATCCCCTTTCTTGAACAATAAGACCATCTTTAAATTTTTCCATTCTCCTGGGATCCTACCTTCTTTCAAAAATTTGTTCATAACTTTTTTTAACAATTTAAGAGCAGTTTCTCCTCCGGCCTTAAGCATGTCTGCAGTAATTCCATCCAGCCCACATGTCTTGTCCTTTTCCAAATCCTTTGTTGCTCTTTCCATTTCGCTTATAAGCGACTTTTTGTTGACATATTCTTCTTCATTAGTAGGCTTAAGGTGAAAATTGTAAAGTTCTCCTTTGTATAGCTATGAATAAAATTCTCCAATTCTTTTTGTTATAGCTTCCTTCTTTCTTAGTTCCTTTTTTTCATTATCTAACACTGCAACCATTCTGTTTACCATTCCTTTACCTTCATTTATTTTCCGACCATAGGTAAGAGCTCCTATTATTGTATTTGTCTTCCTTTCAATCAATCACTTATTTAATTCTGATTTGAGAGTCCGACATCATTTCCTGTATTCTTGTAACCGCCTTTCATCAATCTTCAGATTTCTTCTTTTTTTCTGTAATCGTTTAATGTGATTGGGTAAGTTGCGGTAATTTTGTTCTTCTTTTTTAGGGATTTCACCAATGGTTTTCTTGTGTGCCTCACTTATTATTTTTCCAATAAAATTTATGTCTGGGGTTGGATTTGAATTGCCATTTATTATTTCATTTAATTTCCTTCAAAATCATGAGCATTTAATTCCTCCAACGTGTATCTTATATATTTAAACTTTTTTTTTTTTATTACAAGTGGTTTGAATTAGCTTAAGTTTGGCTCCCAATGGTCTATGATGATTGCCTATATCAATATTTAGTAACCTCGACATATGTTATTATTCTTTTTTTTTATATTTATTATCTTTATTATCATTAGTTATTATGAAATAAATTTCATTTTTCAGAAGGTATCCAAGTCCACTTTTTACTGAAATTTTTATTGTATAAGGTATTCATGATATGTAGTCTATCACTTTCAATGAAATTAATTAATCGTTCTCCTCTTTCATTTCTTTAACCTACTCAAAACTTTTCTACTCTTTTTTCTCCAATTGATCCTCCAACTTTAGAATTAAAATCACAAATAACCACTTTAAAATGGACACTTTTTCTCATCTATAGCTTTCTGTAAGTTAAGGTAGAATTAGATGCATCACTATAATTAGATGTTGGTTCATGTACTTGAATAATTTTGATTTTAAAGATTTTATTGATGTTGACAATCAGTTGTGAAATCCTGTGGGTAAATCAACTTATTATTTCTAAAGTTGTATTGTTATTTATTAGGAATCCGTTACATCCTATGGGAATTTCCATTCCATTGTAATAAAACGTGTATTCTTCATTATTTATACATCCTTCTCCAATTCTTCAGACAATCACATAATCCACCAGTTAATATTCTCCAGTTCTTTACATAACTCTAGAAGTTGACTTCCACTTCTTCGACTTCTAGCATTGTATGTCATCAATTTCCAAAGATCCTTTTTCATGCCAGAATCTTATGTCATATCCACAATTTGTATTATTATTTGTTATGAGTCATTTGTCTGTTTTGGTTTTTATCTCATGCATACTATTTGATCTTTCTATCTTTTGTGTGAAACTTGTAATTTTTCCTTTTTCTGTCTTAGTAATTTTTATTTCCTTTGCCTCAATTCTTTCGCTTCAAGTTCAATTCTGGGGATCGAGGAGGTCTTTTCTTCGTTCCGTTTTTCCTTTTATTGGCAATTTTCACCTTTACTTCTTTAGGTAAATCATTATAGATGTATATTTTTTCGTCCGGTAAATCTCTTTGTTTCTTCTTTTCTCCCATTATTTTATTTTTTACCTTTGTTGAGCAAAAAGACGCTAATACAGGTTTTGAATTATCTTTTCCAAGTCTGTAACAATCATCTATATCTCTATCACTCACTTCCATTTTCAGTTTTTCAGAGAAAATGTTGATAACTTTCTCTTCTGTGTTGATTCAACACCGTTAATGATGATATTTTTTTCTTTGTCTGAGTTTTCAAGTTCAGTATTTGTTTCTTTTGGGAGAATATTTCCTGTTTTAGGTTCTTGTTATCTGTTATTAATTTTGTCTCTAATGTTTCTAATCCATTATCCATTTGCTTCATTGCAGTAATCAATTCATCTAGTTTTTGTTCCATTTTAATTTTATAAAGTCAATTAAACATTAATAATGTAATATAAAGATGTTTACTGGTAACATCTGCTTAGATAAAGCTGCCCTTAACCTTGAGAGGTGTAGTGGGGGTCTGCCTGAACTAGCCAGCGATCTTAACCCTACAGTCTCTTGATCTTCCTCAAATGTTTCCTCTTTCTCTGTGAAGTAACCGTTGGCCCAAATGTCACAAAACTTCACCAGCCAATTCACTACCACGTTAACTTTGCCTGTCTCAAAAATCTTTAACGAAAGTAATAATTTTCTGGATCTAGAACCGAGAGAGGTGGAGAAAATGTTACACAGACAGCGGCTTCGACCGAACTTGATAATTTACCATTAAATGCATAATTTTTGAGTTATGCGCAAATAAAATATTATTTTCTACATAACTTTTTTCTCTGCATTTTCTTAGTATACATGACTTATATGAAAATTAAAGGGTCTTCATGAGAAGACTTTAGGCAAGTTTCATCAAAATCGTGATATTGTGAAATCTATGATATGAAGTGGCACTTTCGGTAAGTCGATTTTGAAGAAAATGCGGCATATATCACCGCCATATATCTATCTTAAATACGTAATTTCAGTTTCGTACTGCTTTTCGTTTTTATAATAGGCTGTTCACACACACAGAAACACATTTTTCGTGAATTGGTTATTTGGACTCAAGGGGCCTTAAAACGTATATTTTCGTTGAAAACTCGAATTCGAAAATTTTCACTACCGCATTACTTCCCCTTATTATATATTTCATATATAGGTATGGGAATGTTAAAAATGTGATCTGGATATAGGAGGGACGGATAAACGAGGTTTTACTGTGCTCCTCACAGATACATGTAATCATGAAGACCACTTCCAAAAAGGCCTGAAAATAATTCAGGCCAATACAATACGATAGACAAAAGTAGATGACCCCTATAACTATAATTCTACATACTTTGTTATATATACCGATAGGACTCTTTACCTACAATTTCATTTTAAACTTACCTACACAATGAAATGGCTAAGGTTCACTAATGCCTACGAGGAAGAGCTGCTTGAGAGATATCCTTCCATGGCCTAAAGTAACTGAACCAAGCCCGGTCAGAGGTCTCATGTTTGGCGTGCCATTTTCATAAATAGTCTAATAATTTTTGACTGTAAATCTTCATTATGGCAGGTGCTGATAAATATTTAGAAGAAGAAACAATAGTATATCTTCCAAACAATAGATAATATTGCACACCCAGAATGATGTGCTCTTAAGCTTCTGTCTTTTTAGTAATTAACTTTCAAGAAATTAATGTGAAACAATAGACTGGAGTTTTAATGAAAACCTGTAGTGAAAAATCTTATAAGGTTTCTATGTAGATCTTATTGTGTTTATCGATACTTATGGCATCCATGTTACTTAATGTTTCATTAGTTGTGAAACACTTAACGATCCAACAAGTAATGATTGATTGTAATAGGCTTTAAAAGACATTGACTCAACTTTTATGTTTGTAAAAAATGAAGATTTATTATTTGGTCGGAGCCGAAAACCCATTTATAAAAATGTACTTCCTTTTTTTTTTTTTTATAACATCTTAAGACTCAGAAGACCCTTAGAGGTGTAAATTAATTGTGATCTTGAAGACTTTTTTTTACCAATTGCCATCTTCATCTACCTTCAGATGTTGAGGAAATAAAAAAAAAAAAACAACCAGTCCTCCTGAAATAATTCAGTTGATGAAGTAATTTTCAAATGGGGATAATCAAATCCGTACGGTTGGGAGCGAAGCTCTATCAATTGGTTACCAAGAGAGAGAGGACACTAGGGGCGTGAACATGTAAATCTCTAGAATATTATAATTCCGCCTGCCAGGACCAGGAGGGCTCAAATCGGACTTGGCTAAATCGGATTCCGATCCTAGTAAGCCATTTCTACTACTAACTCTAATTTACATATTTTAGGCATTTAGTTCCCCCACCAATTTTCATACCCCATCCTTCCCAGCCTCCGTGTGTCGGGAGGATAAGCCTCTTCCTCTGATTGTCCAATAGCGAAATGAAAGATTGTTGTTACCGCCGTTCTCGTTCTACCGCACATTTTTATCCTCTATCCGGGCATTTGTCCATTGTACCGTGCTTTAATCTATACTCAACTAAATGGGCTTGTCCATTTTCTTTTGAAAGCATAACTCTGGGTGAGCTGGCAGGATTTTCTTTTTCCATTCGATGTTAATTTGCAGATTAATCTGTTTTTATATGGATTAAAACTCATGCAAATCATTTTACATAATAAATGGATTGGAAGCACTTGGATAAATTCGACCTCGTTTTTTGAAAAGTGCTTAAACGCCATTCCGCAGAATTTGCAGGAAACTCACAATGTTTTTTCCCCGAATAATAGTATAAATTTATTATAAATTTTATTTTTTATTGTGTACATTTGAAATTTATTAAGGCCGCAAAAAATTACAATATATTGTTGAGGCTTCTACTACTTATGAAGGTCAGAGTGACAATTGATAGCCGTCAGTAATAAGGCAATAAGCTATGGGTAATCGTTCTTAAAATTAGCAATACACTTTACCCAATAAGAACTGAATATTTTCTGTAATCAGCATGGCGCAATCGAATACTTATTCTCCATTTAAACTAACATGTGATGGTATGGAAATCCATTATTATTGGGTCTTTTGGGTATAAATACGAGTGTGACGGTATAATAAAATAGGCAAGTTACAATACTTGCTTTTTTATTTTTATGATCGATACAATTTTTTGTTATTCCTATGCCTTGACTTTCGGCTTCCGCCTGAATCTAGCAGCCCAGTAGAATCAGATTTTGATGAACTCTGTGAACGTAAAAACCAAGGTGAGCTGCATACATACAATAATACGATTTATTTTTATTTTTTTAAGATGACATTGGAGAAAAGGCTTAATTTATTCCAATAATATTGTATTTTTCCACCAGGTATGGGAGTCAATTTTTCTTTCTGATATTTTATTCTCGTTTACAAGGGACTTCTTCACAGAAAGTTTTCTGAATAAGTATTTTGGAAGGTAAGGAGGAAATATTGGTAAGAAAAAGTAGAAGGAAGACATAATGATATATAGCTATTCAGGAACGAAGCTTTAACTAAGTGTCCAGGTTATTCGAAAAACTAATAAAATAAAAATAAATTGGTACATATACAGAATACTTTATAATTGTGGCTATAAAGTTCAATAGGCTGTATCTTCACTAATAATGGTCTGGTTTTGATGATTTTTTTTTTTTTGTTTTGTAGGAGAATTCAATTACTTTTTAAATATTCATATAATAATAAAAAAGGGATATTCGAATATTGCGCAGCCGCTATTGCGCCCAGAGTGTCCGATTTGGAACACAAACACAATGGGGCAAAGCCCTACATGACAAAAAAATAAACAACGAAATTGGTCCACCCATTCAAGAGATAATTGCGGCATAGACACACACGCAGACAGACCAGTGGCGTTTTTTTTTACTCTGAGGGCTAAGTATATTGCCATTGAAAACTTCATGCTATATAACAACACCTTCCTTACCTAGTAGCGGTAGGAAATTAAAAAATATAATAGATAAAACCAAAAGTACTAAATTGTAATTGTATAAATCCAATTAATTATATGAGGTAAAATATTATGTTGTTTGTAATTTACTTTGAGGGGAAAATCTGCTCTGAAAACTGTCACTAATCTCGAAGAGTTTTCCACCAGCACCGCTGCTAAAGTCACTAATCTAGAACTCTACATCAAAGATAGACCAGTGTTGCTCATTAAAACAATATTCGCTTTGATATTACGGCTGATTATAACTTCATTAACCTCTACTAAACTCTGCTAACTTAGTCTGAGAGGCTGTTTGATTAGTTGTGCAGCTCATGAAAGATTTACTCGCTAACGATTTTCAAAACTGACGGACGTACTCGGTATTCGAATGAGAATGATCCAGATGTCGACAAATCAAATCAGTAGTTACTGTTGTAGGGTTATTGATAGCTATCTCACAATCAGCTAAGATTGTAAATTTAAGTCGCGTTTTTCGAAACTAAATTGATATATAATAGAACTTATTGCGTATTCTGGTAAATGTTTGATGTTCTCATCGTTAGAGGCATGATCACTGAGGCAATTTCAATCCAGGCAGTTCAATTTAAATCGTTAGTTACAATTGTTGCTAGATGTTGGCTATTATAGGTCTCTTATATATCAGTTAATAACTTATCAGTCATCGTTGTGTCAATTCAGGCTTCATCAGGAAAGAAAAAGATGGGTTCACAAATGCAGACCAGCGCATCTCACATTAACTTTCTAAATAAGTCTAATTTAATTAAGTCTAATCTAAGTTTGAAAATAAAGACATTTCAAACAAAACATTTCAACATATAATGATGGAAAGGGAAGTTAGAAAACGCTGCAAATTATTACACAATGGTTTATTATTTCCACTTATTTATTCCACAAAAATATCTATTCTGTTAAAGTAAAAAATATGAAGCAGTAGGTACCAAAGGAAAAGAAATTTGAAGCTTGTCACAAGATGTCCGCCGTGAGAGTGCCGAACTGTGTTAATTAAAAAAACTGTAGGCAATCACACAAGTAGGCTGTGATGTAAAATGATACAGAGGAAATATTTGATGTGCATTTCACTAGGAAAAAATAAAAACGAAGCTCATAAAGCTATATCTCAGCTAATAATGGTCCGATTTAGGTGATTTCTAGTTCGTATTGTAGGGATTTTCGTTAGTTTTCGATTAAATACAATAAAAGCACCAAACTACATTTTCTCTCTATCTTATAAATGACCGAGTTATGGGCTTATGAGATCTCTAATCGGCCGCCATTTTGAAACAAACAGACGGATTATAATGCCGAGTTCCGAGGATCATCCCGGGGTGACCTGTGATTTTGGTACCGAATCTCAAGAAAATCGGTCCAGTAGTCTCGGAGAAAAGCCGCGGTCGGCGTACGGCGTACTACGGACGGCGGACGGACGGATTTTTTTTTATTCAATATTTGGATTCTACGTATCTTGAAACGTAAAACCTCAAATTTTGAGGGGGGGTTACAAAAAAATTTTCTTTGGTCGATTCCAAAGGTCTATTATTGAAAATAATAAACCAAAAACCTTTTCATACGGGAAGTGAAAAAAAATTGTGTTCTCAGAATCAAAAATTTCTACTCGCATCAAGGAACAACTTTGTCTCGTATATATCTGCAGTCAAATCCATGTGACGGGTTTAACTTCTCCTATCGTTAAACCGTGTATGATGAAATTTTCTATAATAGTGCTGGTAGCTACCCAAGATGGTCCCATTCAATTTTATTTATTTCCAACTACTACTTTCGCCTGCGCAAGCACATACATATTTTCCTATACAGCTCTATTCCTTGAAGCGGCCCGTCCGATGTAGCCCAAAGCTGGAGACTATTGTAAAAATGGTTGAGTATCGAATCGTTCTACGATTAACACTTTACATCGAGAAAAAATATCAGTTCTTAATATCCCAAAAATTTTGTAAATCGATGCATGCAAAACTTACATTACAACGCTACGGAAAAACAAGAGATCTCGTGATCGCCATTGCCCAGGACCATCAAGAGTAACAACCGATGCAGAGGATTATTTCATCAGACTGACATGTAAGCGAATTAGGAGAATAACTGCCCAGATATTGCTGCGGAGTTTAACCGGTGACGTGATAAAACATCAGTCAGTACTATAAATCGACGTCTTCTGGAGGGTGACTTCGTGATCGCATTGCGTACCACAAATCCGTTGTTACCGGGTGGGAATAGGGCCAAACAGCTTCACTGGACACTAAGTCAATATTCCTAGATAGTTTACCAATGGCGAAACGTATTTAGGACCGACAAATACAAATTAGAAATATCCAGTCAGAAACTTAAAATCTGTGTGCGTCGGTCTAAAAATGAAAATATGATCCCAGATTTTTTTGTTTTGGCTGTTAAGCACGGAGATGACTCTATTGTAGTGCTGGGTTGCTTTTCATTTGCAGGCATGAGAGACTTAGTGGAATTGAAGAAAACTATTACAAACAATTTAATGGAAAATTTGGGTTGCGATTAATCGGGAAAAGATCCGTGATGCAATCATGCGATTTTGATAATGATGATGACTCAGATTTAAAGTTTTAGTTGTTTTTTTTTATTAGACTTTTTCAAAGCTTACGTAAAATTTCGTTTTCAAATTTCTTTTTATGCAGTCTGCTACGTGTATTGCCAACACATACGTCTTTCCTTTAAGCGATGATTACTAATGCAAATACGATCCAAAAATTTGGATCCAAAACGACCAGTTAACCTGTGGCTAATTGTTACTAATAGTTACTTTCACCGACGGTATAGTTACTCTGAAGTTCATAATGCAACTAGATGAACCAAACTTTATTCGATAATCGATAGTAAACGTTGCAAGTATTCAACATTTGCCGTTGCGGCACAGTTCACAGGGACGGGGTGGATCAGTATGCTAATTCTATAGTGGAGCTATTTTGCCTAGTTAATTAATTAATAATTGATGTAACACGTTGGTTCGGTACTGAACTAGGGAATGGAATGACCAGAGAATAGATAAACTATTGCAATTTTTAAACAATAATTTTGGAAAGTTTCATGAAATCACCATTCATTGCTTAATTGCCCAATACCAGGAAAGTTATTTTCTTTAACTACAAATTAAGACTTTAACTATCCAATTATTAGTCTCCAAGTCATTTGCAAAGATTTTTTTTCAAACTTAATACGTCTTTTGAAAGCAAATGACATGTTATCTGTGAAAAGTGAATTTTTACTATCAACTTACATAAGCTAAAACTAATTTCCTCGTTGTCAGATTGATGACAAGTTTTTTAGCTTGTTAGAAAGTTCATTAATGATTCTTGTTGATATTTGAAAAAAAAAATATCAAGAGAAACATATATTAACATCCATACATATTTCTTACTCTGATTGTAAAATGTTCAACCACTTTAAAAACGTAAAATTGAGTATAAACTGATACAATAATCAACTTTTCATAAATAACTTTATTTAGTACGTAAAACTTTTTTATTCAATTTTAATACAACTTTTTTTTCCATACAGCAGGCCTTAAGGCCGTGTATTAATTTATGTTTGTATTTATTTACGTTGTCTAAATGCTTATATAAAACGCTGCAAATTATTACACAATGGTTTATTATTTTCACTTTGTAATATTTCAAAAATATCTATTCAGTCCAAGTAAAAATAATTAAGTAGTAGGCACCAAAGGAAAAGAAATTTGAAGCTTGTCACAAGATGATCGGCGTGAGATTGCCGAACTGGGAGTGTTAAGAAAAAGCTGTCTCAATGCAAGTAGGCTGTGATGGTTAGGATATGTAATGAGAGGGTGAAATGATACTAAGGAAACATTGGATGCGCACTTCAGTATAAAAAAAAAAGGAAAGACTAAGGAAGCTAAAGGAAGTGCTGAAGTGCTGAAATAATCCAAGGAAGGGTAAAGCAGAGAGATACAAGGAAGGGTAAAGCAGAGAGATACAAGGAAGTCAAAAGCCCAATAGTCAGGAGTCTTAGGGCCAGGATGACCAGCCACGCCGGAGTATTAGTCTACGCTATATCTTAGCTAATACTGGTCCGATTTAAATGATTTTTTTCCTTTTGCAGGGAATTTCATCAGCTTTCGTTTAAATACAATAAAATACCAACGGATTAAATTTACGGACTTTTTTTTTTATTCGATATTTGGATCCTACGTATCATGAAACTTAAAAACTCAAATTTTGAGGAGTAGTTACAAAAGAATTTTCCTTGGTAGATTCCAAAGGTCTATAATTGAAAATAATAAACCAAAAGCATTTAAGAGATTTTTTTTTTGTTTTTTTTGTATTTATTTTGTTATTCCTTATGGTGATTCCAAAACACCTTACATTTCCCCTCTATCTTTATAAATGGCCGAGTTATGGGCTTATAAGATCTCTAATCGGCCGCCATTTTGAAACAAATAGACGGATGATAATGTCGAGTTCCGAGGATCATCCTGGGGAGACCTGTGGCATTGGTACCAGATCTCAAAAAATCGGTCCAGTAGTTTTTTTTTTCTTCGATATTTGGATTCTACGTATCCTGAAACATAAAACCTCAAATTTGGAGGGAAGGAGAGAGGAGGGGTACAAACATTTTTTCCTTGGTCGAATCCAAAGGTCTATTATTAATAAATAATAAATCAATATATTGAAGTGTTGTACAAATTATGCACAGTCAGAAGGGGTGTGAAATGAATGGATGAATTAATTAATAACTGAAATAAAAAAAAATGAAATAAATTAAAAATTGATCAGGTAACTACGAAAAAATATACAACTGTAATAATTGCATATGACGCACATTATAACACACAGTTTAACTTAAGAAGAAATGCGTATTTCTTCTATGAGTAAAAGTTATACGTTTCGATTTTTCATGATTGAGTCGAATTTTCCATAGTTTGTACCACTCGTGGAATTTTGTTTTATGTTTTAATGTTTTATTAGTGAGACCTGTGTAGGATCTTGATGTTTTTGACGATTGTATCGTCAGTATAAATAGCAGTTAACCGGTATACTCTGAGTATTTTCAATGTATAGTAGATGCGCCAGTATTGAACCTTGGGGGACTCCTCCAAGACTTGACGAATCGAAGAAATTTCTGAGCCAAGCTAGGCTGTAATCTGTTGAAGAGCAAAGGATGATATTGTACGTGTATGGTAGGATGGTCTTGCGTTTAAGAGAAGACCCTAGTCTTTCTCAAACACCAGAAACACATTTAAAAATACACCAGCTTTGCTTTAGTGCTCCAGCAATGTAGTACGTAACTTTGTGTACTTGATGTGTCGTTGAATGTAATGTCTGAAAGCCGAATTGATGATCATGTATTATCTTTTTTACTGTCAATAGGTCAACAAGTCTTTTGTATATTAATTTGCCAAATACTTTGGAACGAATCGGAAGGAGTCTAATTGATCTGTAGGATTGTATACATCTTTAAGAGGTTTTTGGACTATTTTATCAGTCGTAGAAGATCCGAGATTTTTTTTATTTATATATCTGTAGATAAAGGATAACCTGTTGTCAATTTATTTTGCTGATTTTAATTAGTCTCGTATTTGCATTATTCTGGTCATATTTTTCGAGTATAAGTATCGTAAATAAGCTAAAAGAGTAATAAAATATGTATAACTTCAGAAATAAGCATTGAACACAATCAACAAAAAGCAATACAGTGCGATCTGAAACTTTTTTTGCTATCTTATAAAACTTTGAACATGTTACGACAGCTTAGGATCCTCTGGATTAGAGATATTTAAACACTAAAAAATTAAATATGTAAATTAAAGCCATTTTATCATTATTAATGAATCTTTTAAAAGTTACCTAGCTAGGAAATTATATTAAGTTTTATAATTAAAAGAATAATTATTCTTTCTAAAGCTTATGAGACGTTGCTCTTTGGCCTATATGTTAGGACACGGTGACATGAGCGAGAACAATGCTGCGATACGGCGATGAACACATATGGTCTGTTACGGCGAGAGGTTGCGGTAGGGGCGAGATATTTCGGCCGCGGTGCGGTCTCTGTCCTCAGCTGCTAAATGACTCCGACACCGCAGCCTATGACTCGCCGGTTAGGGACGACCTAACTGTATAATCTCAGACCGCAGCTCTGCTCTAAATGTTCTCACCAATCTTCAGGTTCCTGATTGACTTTCCAAATGCATCCGTCTATCGTTGGTTGTCGGTTCGTCGTAACTATCAGCTTAATCGGGCGGTTCAAAGTGTAATTAGAAAGTATTAATCGTTAAGAATTTCTTGTTTTTCCATAAATATACTGCGATTTAATTGCGATGAAACTGTGAATAAATTAAGTTAGTGCTTTTCAAAAAGTATTCCATTCAGGGAGAAGTTGATGGCTTAAGTGGTAAGCCAATATCTCTTTTGTAATCCTTTTGGCTGATTCAAAATTGAGAGCTCGGTGAGTTTGGTCCATCTGCGACCCCCTCCTCATTTCTATGAACTCGTTTCCATGATAATATTTGTTGGTTGGCTAGGTATCTGTAGTTTTTCACTTCGATGCACATACCGTTACGCACTACATTTAGCTACATGAGGGAAAATCAAAAGCAGAGGTTTTTCATGATTTACTATATTCAGTTCCTCACGAGCCAGTCGTATTCCTGTCACTTCATCCTCAAAGTTATTGGCTAAGAAAGCAACTTGAAGAGGTCAAGGATCAGGGTCGGATCTAGGGGGAGGGCAAAGGAGCCATTTGCCCCGAGCGCAGATTTAGCATTTAGCGGCATTTCGAACGAAATTGTATTTATTTATTTTTAAATCATTTTTTATGCACAATTTAAATTAATACAAAAGAACAAATCTCAAATTTACGGCTTTGTGTTTGGTATGTTCCAATTGTATCCTCTCAATTTTAATAATAATATTTGCCATAGATTTAAATAAAAAATGTAAAAAAAGTGATACAATTCAATATTTCCAGTTTGAGATAGATAACAATAGACAATGGGACAACTGTTATACAATGTTGCGCAATGTTCCACAGTGTGGAGAAGTCTAAAGTTATTAACTTTGAGGTTCTTCCATCCTAATTATTTTATCATCATTACGTGATCTACACAGAAAATGTATCTTATAAATATATCTTACAAAATGAATAATAATAATAATAATGAAAATAGAATAATAAACTGAAAACAAGAAACGAGGTAAAAGAAAAACAAATTAAAAAAACAATAATAATAAGATAATATTCTGTTTAGACTCCTTATGAAACATCGCGAATTCTAACATGTTTACCCTCTGAGTCTCCAACCTGCCGGATAATCATTCTGGAATGCCCTTAATTTATCATTAATCCATAGAAATCACCAGGAAAAAAACCCGGTCATAAGGGAATTCTTGAGGACGTTGAAAACATTGTATCGAGACTGCCGGAGATTTTATATGGAATAAAATTGTATAAGTAGCTACTAAATAAATTAACAAATAATTGATTTTAGTATTATATCTGCTAGAGGTTATAAAGCACTTCAGGTATTTCCCAAATTAAGTATTTAGGGTTCACCCAGCAGGTGGTACTACGATTTTTTTTCGAGGAAATCCTGAGCTGCCTGCGGCCCCGGACCGCGTTGTTACGTGCAGTGGCTAGGCCAAAAGTTCAGACAGAAATAACTTAATAATGAATCTTCAAATAAGCACTGTTGTAAGGAAATTTTTCGGTGTCAAATATTTATTTCCATTTTCCGTATCGGATATGCTTATACCTTTTGATAAACGTATACCCACCAACACATTGGACACATGTGTTAGGTAGTATAAGTGTATTTGTAAAATAACTTAAATTTGATAAAAAAAATCCTTAGCGTAGTTATGTTTATGTTGTATATTTTCATATACCTACAGTATATCAGGATTATTATTAATCAATTATTATTTTTTTGGGATAAGGGAACTTAGTTGTTTTAATTATATTATGTTACGCCTGCCTTTCAATTAAAACATTAAAATAAATTCAATAAAAATAAATTTGTGCAGGAAAATCGGAGGCCCCTACTTTAAAAAATGAAATTTTGCAGATTAAACAAGAACAATTTTTTAAAAATTATCTACTGAAACTGGGTTTTACAACATTATTTTAAATAAATAGTAGTCACTTTGAGCTTCGAATTAAAATAAACAGTTCTGCCCCTCTCTGCATATCCACCAATTGTGGCCTTGAGCTTACAATGGTAAATGATAAATAATAAAAATGACTACTAAAAGTTTTGGTATAAAGCTCATTTAGCGTTGAAAGCACTCAAATAAAATTAAATTTTCCTCTAACATCACTGTTTTGAATTGTTTCATCTATTGTTCCACTATCACCCCGTTTCTTCTTTTCATTTCGTTATTATATTTTTCTTCTCCATTTATTTGGCTGACTCGTTTTTATATAAGCTAATATTAAATAAGTTAAAGTTTACGTCATCGTTATCGTTATTTCTAATGATATCTCAATTCATCCAATATAAATATATAGACAAAATAATTTTAATTGAAGTAGTCAGATTATAGAAAGATCTGGATTTAATATTTTTTAAGGGATTCGTTACCTATTTCTACAATGAATTAGCGAAATCCAGTTACAGTAAGTTTTATTTCATTGAGACATTCTCAAAAAGAGAGTATATACTCTCACTGCCTCCTATAACCACCGGGAAGTTATTATTTATCTCATCTCGAATTATGTAAAAGTTCATCATTCCCCTTAATCTCATTTACTTTGATTCTATCTGGCCATTTCATTTCACTTTCTGCTTCAATTCTCAAGGGGAGAAGATGATTCATCATATATTTACTTCTTATTTACTTTCATTCTCTACCTTCCTCAATTGAAATTATGAGTGATGTTATCGCTTTTTCGATGCAAAGAATAGTAACTATTGCAGGATTTTATCATATATATTTAATAAATAAATATTTAACATATTTGATAAATACTTGATAAAAATATTTAGGTTATTCGGTGATTAAAAATATTGTATCGTGTCTCATAAATAGCAGAAAACTAACCAGTCAAACTTCCGTCAATTCAGACATCATCAGAACTGAAAAAAAAAAAAAAAAAGGAATAACAGTATTGGTGACAAGAGATAGCACACCTCAACAGCCTAAAGGACACAAAAAAACATAATTATATCACTCTTTTAAACAGTTCAAAACATACTGAAGGAAATGGGAGATAACATTACCATTTACAGTTCTTCCAATGTCTTTGCCAGCTGATATAAAAATTGAAATAATAGTACATTGTGCTAAATAAATTTTTTTGAAGGAGAATCTTGGTTGGGGTGCGGTCAGTAAATGAACACGCAATAAGAAAAAACTAATATACTATGTGCCGACGTTTCGGCCTAAGTTTTAGACCATCATAAGGGCTACTAAAACAAGATAACAATAGATATAACAACAGTGGCAGTACCAGTAATAATAAGAAAGTTAATAAATAATAAGATGAAAAAGTATTAAATATAAATAAAAATCTGTTGATCATAATATGTTAATAGTAATGTGAAAAATAAGCTAACCATAATAATAATAAATGATAAGAAATAAAGAAAAATATGTTAATATATAATGGCAAACCAGTTATTTAAAATTATTGTGAAAATATAGATGAATATAATATAGAAAGAAATATAAATAAAATGAATGAAAAAAAAGATATAGTAAAATACATGAAAAAAAATTATTATAATAACACTAGAAAGAAGATTTAGGAGTATGAAAAGTATCTCAAGATAATATTATTATTATATTATATTGAGGTAGATTTCATACTCATTGACCGCACCCCGACCAAGATTCTCCTTCATACTTTTTCACAGTCAACCATACTCTCATCAATAAAACTTTTTTTGTTGTCTTAATTTACACGCCAAATTTAGGAAAGTATTCCAGCTCGTTTTTAGCCTTGAAAGTGTATTATCGGAGATGCGGGCTAAGACCCAATTATGAGTGTATTGGGGTGTCTGTGTAAGTTATCGTAAAATCGTTTGTTGTACTGGATCCGTAATAATATCAGTAAAACAAGGTAAATATAAAAATAATCTCGAAAATCATAAACAAGTTATAATCAAAAATTAAAAAAATATTCACTATATGCAGCGTTCTTTTAAATTAGAAAAACGTTCTTAGCTTCTATTAGATTAGAACTTACTCATTTTTACCTCTTCAAACTGGCTTGGAGATGGATTTTCAGGCAATTCACTTGCTTAGAGATGTGTAATCTTCAAACCCTTCTTTAGGTATTTATTGCTTAGTTAAGACCGATGTTAAAACTAGAAACTATGCTTACAGTAAATCTTTCAGTTTAATAGCTGTATGTTTTTCTGGCATTAAAATACTCATGAGGCCAGGCTCTATTGCAAATATTTTAATGAAAGTCACATATTACAATGAATGAACCACAAGGAAACTTTATTTAAAATAATTACAATGAAACACTTTTCAAACTAATTACATTGAAATACTTTTTAAAATAATACAATTTATCATAAAATGTATGTCTAATTTTTGAGTTTTGCGCAAAGAAAATTTTATTTTCTTCATACCATTTTTTCTCAAGGATGTACTATGAAAATTTAAAGAGCTTTAAGGATAAGTTTTTAAGCATGTTTCATCAAAATTGCTAAAGCCGTTTTGGCGCTTCAATCTTTGGAAAAACACATCTTTAGTGTATTACGCACAGAGTGCTCGATTTGATACACCGAATCAGAGGCCAAAATCCTACAAAAAAAAGGTAATTATTGGGACCGGTCACTCCCTTATCTAAAGGGGCGTGGCCTCACATTGTTGACATTGAAGTTACGTCCCCACCATATTCCCTTATACGTTCATTCCCATATACGTTCACTTCTTTCTTGTAAATAATTACCGAAATATATATAATTATTATTAGTATTCAAGAGATAAACAAACCCCAAAAGTTCCTTTTCAGTTGAGGTCAGGTCCTTACCGTAATTTCAATTATTACTGCTTTAAATAGATCACAGCTGACGACTTCCGCTCGCTACGCTCGCTCAAGAGATAAACAAACGCCAAAAGTTTCTTTTCAGTTGAGGTCGGGTCCATACCGTAATTTAAATTATTTCTCCTTTAAATTATTACTTAAACTTCTTCAGATCACCGGAAGTCGACAGCACTAACAATTTTAAATATGTAATAATTTTAATGATTGCAAAGAATAAGCGGTTTTCAAAATCCAGGATAAAGGGGAAGAATGGTGGCGGCAACTGGTGACGGGTGGAGCTATAACCTTACTGAGGCCACGCCCCTATTGATAAGGGAGTGACAGGTCCCAATAACTATCAAATAAAAAAAAACCTGCCACTACAACCCACGAAGGGTCTAGGGTTCAGTTCTTGGTAAGGATCTTATTGTTTCTAAGTCAACGTTTGTGCAAGGCGGTGATTTGGCCGAGATCACGCTCAACCGCCAGGGTTCTCCCTCAATTAAGGGTACACACTTTGGTGGGGTGATCTCCAGGACTGTCTCCCAATTCCACAGGATCGATCCAGAGCTGATAACATAAATAATTATCTGTCACAGCAGGTCTCGAACCCGAGACCGGGAGCCTGGTAACAGTACTTTACCACTGAGACACTCCGCTCCACAAAAAAATAAAAGTGCAAATGTGCTATATTGGATCCGCATTTTGTGGTACCCAGTCCTGATTATGCCTGAATTGGCGAAACGTTGGTTGGTTAGTTATTAACTGCTATTTGAGAGACTCAAGACATTACTTGGATTATTTAATAATAACCTATTGTAGTTTTTGTCTGCCTTTTTGAGTGTTTCATCTCATTCATATTGTAATGTATGTATATACTCTTGTACACATACATAAAAAAATAAATACCTATACCAACTATGCTGCTATCTGTCATAATTTTCCTTTGTATAAAGATAGTAAAGTTTTCGGAAGGCTGAGATGAGGAGCGCTGACCACTTTCACTGAGAGAACCCGTTGTTCTTCGAGAGTGAACCTTCACTTGCACCCGACCCGGCTCAGCCAACCTAAGTCTTCACACATGGTTAGTTCGGCTCGCGTTTCTGGCTGTCCCTCTAGTCGCAGCATAACTGCGTGATTATGCTATACGTAATTTAGGAAGAATTGTTCTGGTTTTCTTGATAAAGAGCTGCTTGCGTGCCACGATGTTCACCGCACCCTAATTAACTAATTGCTTCCCGTACTGGAAATTTCATTAGAATGTTAATTTCATTACCAAACCTAAACTCTAACGGTTAGCGAAGCCGAAAAAAACACATGAATTAGTAATGTAATAGGACGTTTAATTTTAACTGTTTTTTCAACTTAATTAAATCAAAGAAAGTAAAAGTTGATTAAAATATATACGCTACCTTGGTTCATAAAGCTAACATTTAAATTTGATTAATTTTTATAAAACCATTGTGCATATAAAAATATAACATATTTTTATTATGACACTTCCTAAAGCATAATATAATGTTTGTTAGTCCAATAATATTCTTTGTGGAATCTGTCTGGACTCACTATAAACGTAAAAATAATTCAAAATTAACTAGTTATTTTGTCGATTCTTTTTTCTTCTTACAAATTTTTCAGGGTTACAATATAAAGCCTAATAATATTATTATGTCCGCTAAAGTTTTATGTTGTAATTAGTTTTCTAATTATTTTACAAAAATTATTTTACATTTTATAGCTCATGATAAATTCTTCATTATTTATAACCAAATGGAAAATAATATAACATTTACTTGAAAAGGCCTAAATTGACAACCAAAGGTAAAAATAGGTAAATACACAAAATGTCGATTTGTTTAGTGTTGAAGACATTAAAATCATAATCTACTATTGAGACTGTTGGAATGGTCCATTTTTTTGCAAGATTATTTTATTCCCTGATTGATAAAAAAAAAAAAAAAAAATGTTATAAATAATCTCGGTACCGGCATAACTTTAATTTAATTATTTTTTTTTTCTATTGACACTGTAGACCGTGGAGATCCTTGCCCGCGCGATGTGGTATTCATACATAGGAGACCACACCGCGATTCTCAATTTTAGGTACGCGGGGTAGGATCATCACTCTTACGCCCGGCCTTTTTGTAAGTTGCCTCCAAGTAGGCTGACGGGTCTCACATACCCGGAGGGGGGGGGGAGGCGGGATAAATTGCTTCAATTATTTAATTTAATTAAATTAAATTCTTGCCGGTGCCGGGATTCGAACTCCCAACCTTTGGGTTTGTGAGTAGGTGCGTTAACCCGCTCGGCCACCCCGGTTTTTTTTTTTTTATCGGCTCGACAGGCGCCTGGACGACAGGACCATTGGCCCTCTCAACAGCCTTTTACCAGTCATTACGGTCTACAGCAAGTCTGCTGGACACTCCGACTTAAGTCCTCAGCCACAGTGTCTTTTCATCTTCCTTGCAGTCTTCCGCTCGGTCTGACTTCATCCGCGATTTCATACTATAACTGTCTGGCTGCTTTACCATCATCCATCCTGATTAAATGTTCCAATCATTTGAAGCGCTGAACTAGCCCGAAATGGGAAGCTCGGAGATCGTCAAATAAGTCGTAGATCGCTTTGTTCCTTCTCAAGCGGTATGAACCATTTTCCGTGATAGGCCCCCTTAGGGCGGCTATTTTACATCCTGGAAAACTACAACGCGATTCACAATTTAGGTATGCGGGATTGGGTTCCTACGGGGTTCCTGCGGGTTCCTACGCACGGTCTGTGTGGCTTGAATCCAGTAGGCTGACGGGCCTCATATACCTCGGAGCGTTGATTAAATGCCTGAGGAATCCCGGGACCGGAATTCGAACTCATAACCATTGGGTTTGTATGCGATTTAACCCACTCGGCCACCCTGAGCTCTCTCTCTCTCTCCCTCTCTCTTTATATATATATATATATATATATATATATATATATATATATATATATATATATGTATATACACAATACTTACCTGTATTGGGAGAACCTATATAAAAAATGAGCTCATTTTTAAATGACCTGAAGTCCAATCATCTTGACGAACATGTCTAATGTCGTTTTTGAAATGGCTCATGGGTGCGAAAATGTCCATGTTTGAATGATATCTGTAGGACAATTTTTGAACAGACTAAATGCATGAGAGGTTTTGATGATTTGAGGATTGAAAAATGATTTATTTATAGGTATTTGTCATTTATATAATAAAGTTCAATAAAAAAAAAAATGATAATACTCGTGTGTTGCTATTCTCGATGAGTTAATGCTTGCAAGGATTCGTCCGTTCTTCGATTACTAGTTTTCACATTGAGAAAACAACGGCTTTGCTGCTTGAGGAGGAAGCTACTTAACGAAGTAGTCACTACTACGCTTTACTAAAGCACTAATTGCTGCTGTTGGCAAAAGCACTGCTACTATAATTACTAATGGCTCCGCTTTCGCTAAAGGCCTGTCTTCCTGATTTCATTATGTGCTATTATGCTCTCTTACTCTGAATATAAGATAAGTGAAGGTTTGCTGATCAGCATTGAAACTGTTCGATACCATAACTGGCTTGCGTAGACCATTTTATTAAAAATAGAATACTTTTATAGATACTATAAAAATATAGTATCTATTTTAGAAGATAGAAGTGCCACTTTATATCTAAGATTTTATTTCGCGTAAATGGCTCCCAAGATTTTTATCAAACTTGATCAAATGTTTAATTAAATTTCCTTTAATATCAGCTAGGTTTATTCCTCATTGAAATAGTCTACTAGGCTCATATGTCGAATTTTCGAAATTTCTTCCTCTAAAGTATCTTTAATTTTGTTTATATGAAATAATTTACCATCTCCCATTGTTAGTAGTAATAAAAAATGAATAAATATCAGCTATGAATAATTTTATTATTGCATTAAGGATAAAAAAAAATAAAAATATTTTCCCAGGTTGAAATTAAAATTTCTGGAAATAAGAGCACCTAATAATGTAGATATATAATTATAGCTGGAAAGCTAAAGATTTTAGAAAAAATATTATCTCACAAACAAAATCGTAAAAGGTAATAGTGAAATGTATGTACATTCTATCGACGTCGTTTTTTGAAAAAGGCTTCGATAATTCGAAATTTAGGTTCCAATTGATTTTAGGACGTAAACACCACCTATATCGGTTCCCGCTGAAGATATATCGAAAAAAAAAATTTTAAATGGTCTAATAATCGAATATTGATGATGTAAGCATCAAATACTAACGAATCTGTCGTCGCTCTGGCCTAAACCAGTCCTAGAAACCTTAAAATATATTTTAGTTGTATAGGTTTAGCCAGGTAAATAAACTCCTACTCTACACGATAAAGCATAAAATTAAAAAATATATATATTGTATTTGGAGAAAAATCGTTTCATGCGTTTCTTATAAAGTTTGTTAAATGGCGCTTACGCCTTTTTCAAAAAACAACATCGATATAATCATTATAATATAGAGTCCATAACAAAAAAATTAAGTAATAATTTTATAACATCTTAAAACTATTTATTTATGTACATTAGTTTCGGATTCCTCTTTTACCGATCATTCAATTAATATATATTTTCCGTTAAAAACATTTATTTAATTTTTCTTATTATTTTGTTATAAAAAGAAATTTATATGTGTATTGTAAGTAAATTTGATTTAAAATCCCTACTGTTGATCGTTTGATTGATCTCACTATGACTTTATACAAATTTTACATTATCATAATCTTAATGATAAAAATATGCCATTATTTTTATTGATTTGCATATTTTTGGTTTTTCACTGCATATTTTAAGTTTTTTTTTTTTTTAAATCAGATTAATCTTTACCACTTAGGTGTAATAATATATATTTTAACTTCATAAGGGTTATGTAATAAGTTAATACGGAAAAATACTTTTCGTAATATAGCGCGTCATTCTTCCGCGTCCTTATTCGAATTCCCAGTTAGTATTGACTGTCATCGTAAAATCTTGATGTTATGGTTTGGACGTTACAAAAATCGGTTAGCAAAAATGTATATTATATAAATGTTTGAAAACTTCAGATATTAAATGTATAAATATAATTAGCTACGAATTTCTGCTTTGCAGAAAAAAGCATTGCGCTTTGTACTTCTTTGTTTTGATATATGATGTCTTTACAAAAACTTGTTAAATTAAAAACCTTTTAATTAGAAGAAGATTGTGATCAGCTTATTCATAATTTGAATACATTAAATTTAATTTCAACTCGGTATTTAATTTTAATGTTTTAGGAGCTCTTGAGTCAGAAAGAGCGATTTATAAGAATCACTGACATCCAGTACTACTAAGGATGCATTATTTATCCTAAATATTCCAACTTTTTTTATTAATATTAGGAACCCAAGAGGTTTTGCGGAAAATGTCCCACTGAATACATATAAACAGTAACACACAAATAATTGCTGAAGGGCTACATAAATATTTTAAAACTTATTTCAAATGACTTGTGGAGTTTTGTTTGCTTTGATTTTATAAGCAATATATAATTTGTTGTAGATTTGTTTGATTCTTTGTCAAAAAAAAAACAAAAAAAAAACTTTGCAATATACAACTTATTTTTTCTTATTACAATTATATAGAAACAAAATAAAATAATTATATCTTAAGTACACACTTCCTCAATTTTCCGTTTACTGCTGTCATCAGTAATCTGGAGTTTTATTAATATATATTTGTCTTTTAAACAATATTTTGACCTCCTATTTTTTTCGAAGTTTTATTGAAGTTCAAGATGTTAAGTTAATGAGAGATACTAAGATACACAACAACGAATGATTTTTTTTTGCTTGCATAAGCATGCATTTTGAATAAAGTAATTTCTAATATAAATTTTCTTTAAAATCAATTTTTCATTTTGAATAAATATTTGTATGATGCCATAAATACATGAAACGTTGTCATTATAAGTTAACTGAGCAAGTTATATAATAAAATACATTTGGAAGATTCATTTCACAAATCCCATAAGAAAACTTCTAATTCTTCCTAGGGCATCACTAATGTAAAAATATTTGTATGTATTTTTCGGTGTTTCAGCAAATTGACAATTTGACCAATTCATTGCAATTATTATAGCTTTGAAAATTAAAAAAAAAAAAAATGTTAACTGATATTTTCATGTGTCCTATAGTGCTTTTTGATGATTATGGTGTGAAAATACAATACATGTTTGAAAATGGCCGAAAGAGAAGTCCAAAAAGTTACCATGTATACAATATATTTAAATTTTTTTTTTAAATAATATATTAAATGTGGCATTGTTTTTTACTTCCTTGAACGAAGTAAAGGAAGTATTGTAATCGCGAAAATTTTCGGTTTTCAGATTTCAACGGAAATATCCATTTTTACCATCCCTGAATCCATTTTGACTAGTTTCGTCGTGACGTCTGTACGTACATTCGTATGTATCTCGTATAACTCAAAAACGGTTTGCCGCAGAAACTTAAAATTTCGTATTTAGGATTATTATGTAATCTCGTTTTGAACCTTTCTTTTTGGTCACTGCATCATTACCGGAAGTGGTACTTTACTTGAAGGTCATTACTGATTTTCATCAAAAATAATATTAAAATATTATGCAAAACTTCTCAAATTAGGTATTTAAGACTCACATATTAATATAAACAACATTATAAATTTTGGTAAACATTGACAAACCGGAAGTTGTATATTATTTCATTTGTACATTATTAGACTTTCATCAAAAATATTATGTAAAACATCTCAATTTTGGTAAATTAGACTCTTATATCAAAATTTAATAATTTAATAGATTTTGGCTGAAATTGAAGATCCGAAAGGGGTACTTTACTTGAAGGTCATAATAAGCTTACATCAAAAATTATATTTGAATTAAAAGAGAAATCATATGTTTCGGTAATAATGGTTACAAACGCAATTTGGTTTCCAATCCAATTAAACATTTTTATTACTTGTTTTATGTGTTAAAATTGAGTGTAAAATACTAGTTTTCCTCCCCATTTGTGAGATCAACAAGTCTGCAACAGGAGAATAAGATATTAGTTAAGTGGGTTTTTCCGCTTAAAATGTCGAAACTGTCGATTTCTAATGCTTTATCCAGTGATATTGACAGTTTTATTGTTGTCACGGAACATGAAGAAATATCTTGGAAACTAATTACCTCCTGAAGGAAAACGACATATAATAACGGAATGAGACATTCAGTAACAAGAGTGTGTGTTTTTGTTTGTGTGTATGTCAATTGATGGATGTCGGGACGCCGTGTCGTTTTCACTGCAATCTTCGGAAACTAGTAACCAAATTAAGTATCACTTTTTGAGCCACGGATTTATAATTTAATAGGCGTACAAGGAAGTCATGTGTTGTCCACGTCAGATATTTTTTTCTTGATTAAATTGATCAATATTATAAAAGAAAAAAATGAGTAACAACATAAGTGAGACCTTTGTTAGTTGAAACAGTTCAATGAAATTAAACATCTTACAACTGCCAAACAAAAATTAGACTCGTTTCCTAGTATTGTTATGGTTTTATTTTAACTCTCACAAAATAGAACTGAGTATCTACTTTAGATGTTTACAAAAGTTTTTCAACGGTTTACGGCCGAGATCGTCTTGTAAGCTTCAAAATTCCGAAAGCTTATTTATTTATTTAATATGTCCCTTGTTAAAAGAAATTTCATAGTTGTAAATAATAAACGACAGAGGAAAAATTGTTTATGTATAAAGAAACCTTTTAGCCAGTAGCAGTGGAGAAAGTGGCAAGGGAACATCTGATACTGGGCTAAAGTGGAACCCCTTCTCTTGGCAATACCAGCCCTGCATTTAGACTATTCCGCGCTAAATTGTCTCTCTTTTGTTTATTCAATTGCTTATGAAATTCTTCACGTATCTTTTCTTTTCTTTTTTTTTTTTTTTACTTATTATATCAACCTGAGATCCTCCCGTTCAAAATGCCCTTATGCCTGAACCTCAACAACCGCAAAACAAATTCATACCGGAAAAAATATCTGTATTAATGATAAATCATTTAATTTATGATATTCAAATTGTGTATATTCTGTTTTTTGTTTTATGACCATGTAGTTAATTATGATAATAAATATCAAAGTTCAACTTAAATATATTAGATTTAAATGACCGTGTAAAAACTAATCTGTAATTTAGTTAGCAATGTATTTTATTCAGTTAAACATTAAGACTACTGTGGGTATTTAGTAAATACATGAATCTATATATGAATATAGAATACATGAATATAAATGAAAATCAAACTCTTCGTCTCAACTGAATCAAAATTATCAATGCATACTAATTATGTAGAATGCGAAATATAAAATTAAATGCTGATGCCTACAAAGATTGTGCTTTATTTTTAAATAAAGAAAAAAAATCATTTAATATTATATGATATTTAATTAGGTATACTGTCGATATTTATGGTCAGTCCATTCCAAGGGGCTCAGAAAAAAAAAATATATATAAGTTCATTCCTTGATATATTCAAAATTCTTTATCATATTTTTGAATAAAATAAGATATTATAACTTTTACAAAGCCAAGGAATTTCGCTTACAATGTTTTTTTTAAAAATCATTTTTGAATTTTTTTTTCAACCCTTATTGTTAGAATTTCATAAAGTTTACTTTTTGTTTATGTTCTATAAGTTGCCAAAGTTATCAAATGAGAATAAACAAAATTCAATTTACGCAGGGTAATATTATTTTTTTCACTGCAATACCTCCGTTGGGGACGAGGCCACAATTTGATAATTCGAAAAAATCAAGCTCTAGTAGAAATTTCAACTAGACGGACATTTAACATCATATCCAAACTTTGCGAAGAAATCTCTCATTATTCATAGTGTGATGTGGGGGTAAGTGCTTATTCGGGGCAAGTACGTAATTGCCTCGTTAAAACCAAACCCTCAACTGGTAAGAGCTATCCATTACGGAGTATGAAGCGTAAACACTAATGCATTAGAAATAAGCCAGGAACGTTCGCTAAGGTGAAATATAAGGAGTTAAAAAAATATAAGTTCCAACCTTTTGATAAAGTTTTCTTTCAAATTTCCCAGTACGGCTGTAACGATGTTTATCTACCAGTTGGCATTTTTCTTCTTCATTTTTTTTTTCCGTAAGCAGTTTTTTTGCTTTTATTTTAATCCAAATACTTTGTGATTTAAATTTCTCCTTGACAGTTTTATATTTTTTAAGAGCATGTCCACAGTCAACCAGAAGGTGCAGACTCCTGTTGTGTGACGTGTGCGCGGTGTACACTTGCCATTTACTATGATATTTTATCGAAGCATCGAAGCTAGCGAATTAAAACAAACATTATTTTTTCAATATATTTATTCAATTATATTACACATCAGACTTTCTTAACTCAATGAAGATTGTAAAATGTGAATCTCAGACAAGCCTTAACTGTTTTCGATGATTACACCCTTGTTAATAATCCTCCAGAAACCGAACTATTTTGCACTTACCCTAAAACTGCTCGTGCCTGAATGAGTCTTGCAGATATCTTGTACGTACTTGGGTAAGGAGTCGTGAGGCAAAGACAAGTGCGTACTAAGTATTATTCGAATAAATTATCAATCTCGTCCAAATGGACGTAGCTGGAATGTAAGCTTGGATGCAATATATATGCAAAATCGTTTAAGGATCATATTAAAAAAAAAAAAGGAAAAATCTAGCTTCTAAAATAAAAATTTTACAGTCTTGTAAAGTCGAACGTTGTAATATTTAGAGCGCACTTGCCCCTCATTACCCAATATAATTCAATAAAATTCATTATTTTAATTAAATAAGTTTTATCTTTGTTTGATGTTATTAATTATTACTAGTGTTATAATAGCATCAAAGTATCCGAATAAAAACCAAAGAGAATTAAATAAATAAGAAATTACAGGATCGCGTCAATTCCTATATCTCTTACTGTATTGCTCGAAACTATAAAATTTGCAGTTAAAACAACTGTGAAGTAGATCATCGATATGTAGTTGCAGGGATTTTATTAGTTGACAAACACAATTAATTATATTATTATATTATAAATTATATTATGCATTACAATGGAAAACGTTTTAAATGAATGACGTTAGTCCTAGATTTGACAAGTAAAACTCTACAGTAGAGTTTTAACTACCGGACGATTAACTAAAAGAAATTTGAGCAATAAGTTATTTAATAATTGGTTGGCTTTTTCTAAATTTTAAAAAAAATTAATTATGTAGCCATATTTTTTATGTTGTAATAATGATAGCTTGTAATGTTCGAATTCATTTTTAGTGTCATTGGTGGTCCATTGTTGATTGAGGATAAATTTTATTGTATAGAAGAAGAAAGATAATATGGAGAAAGATTTGACTTGAACATAGACAAGGTAAGACCGAATCTGAATGTTCGAATAAATTATTGTAGTTTGAAAGGATGTGTTTATTATTACAGAAAATCAAACATGTGAATAATGACAAAATATTTAATTGAAATTAACGATCATTAGAATTAAGAGGTTGTTGAGGAAATGCATCCATCGTTTTTATGATGTAGGCATTGCATTGTCTTCATATTCTAGGAAATTTATTATTCTATTAATCTTAGAAAACATTTTTATATATTTACAATATATTTTATTAAAATTTTATTCTTTATCATGTTTAGTAGGAGTTTATTAATATGAAAAAATTCATAATTACAATATATTTTTAAGACTTCTAGGCCTGGTCAAGGCCAGATTGACGACTGAGAGTCGTCATCAGGTGCTTATAGTCGAATTTTAGACCATTTCCAATTTTCATTTTCCATATATCGTGAGCGGGAATCGAGGTGGTGTTTAAGTCCCATAATAAATTGAAACATAAATTTCGAAGCCTTTTTCAAAAAACGATGCCGATACATATTATATATATATATATATATATATATATATATATATATATATATATATATATATATATATATATATATATATATATATTTATAGCTGAAAGGTTTTGGGTGTTGGGTGACAATAGAGCCCATTATTTAATTTTCCAAATCTTTTTTTACGATACCGTTGAGAGGGCTGTTAAGACGTGAACGGACAGTTACCTTCCACTCTTTTATTTCTCCTAAAGAAGGTACATGCTAAGAGTAGTTGACAGTTTAAAGACCTCTCAGTGAGATTAGTTTTCCTCGAGTAAGGGCTTTATACGGACTCTGGCACAATAAACTTAATTGTTTTCTTCTAATATTCAGTTTTATGGTCTATAATAATAGTGAACGTTTCTTCTCTCTGACCTGGAGATGCAGTCATAAACTTATACGTGCCATTAGAACCTGTGATTTATATCTAATAATAGGATAGTGAAAAAGGGAATCCTCAATAAATTTAAAAAATAAAAAAATAATTAAGCGTTCTGGTAGGATTTTGTTTTTGTGGATTTATGGATTTCCACTATGTTATATTCTTTAAATTTAATTGAGGACGAATAATGAATATGACTTGTATGATTCGTCGATACAAATCCCTCCCGGATATACCTTGTGATACAAATATATATTTGTATCTACAAATATGTGTATTATTATATCTAGATTCAAATGCAAATGATAATGTTAATAATGATAATTATTTCAATTAGTTCAGAAACTCTGGTTTTGTGATCAAAAGTCAAAAAATTATTTTGTGGTAGAGTAAATTTTTAATGATGGAAAGTGTGCTACATTAACCGGCTGATACCAAATACTTATCAGAACGTTTAAAAATTAGACCCTTCAATTGCAGCTCCTTCTCAAATTGTACCAAAGTTGATAGTGACAAATCGAATGAGAACGTTCGGAAGTGAATTATACCCAAACTATATAAATTTTTAAAAATAATTAATTTAAAGCGTTAATTTCAATAATTCAATATAATTTTTTATGTTATTTATGTTTATTCATGCTTGTTCATTTGAAAAATAATACAAGCTGCCACAATCAAGGGCAATAGGTATTAGGACTATAAGAATCCATTCATACCATATATTATATAAAATAGATGTATGTAATAGGAGATATTTATTCTTTTCTAAAATCTTTATTCATCAAAAAAATAAAAAAAAGAAATTTTAATAATACAAATAGTAGTGCAGACAGTATATGAAATCAAGGAGATGTCGGTTAGAGATTTCATCGGAAATAAAACTCAAAGTAATGGAAACATAATGCTCAGTGCGTGTACAGGACTGTATTTGAGTCTTCAAACCGGACCAAAGTCCGAATCAGGAAGTTTGTGAAAAAGTCTCTAAAACCCGTTATTATTCAAGCTTAATAACAGACTCATCAAACGGTAATCGAATAACTTTCTCCCACCCTTACCATTTCTTATAATGCCAATCTGAACTCAGACATTGTCAAAATTTTAAATCTCACAGTTGTCAGTGGTTTCATCCGTGTTAGTTGTTTCCCATACTAAAAGCCTGTTTTCGTGTACATACTTTATTTTAAAATACCATTTTATTTATATACTGTTAACATTGCCCGTTTCAGAACCATATCTATGGGGAATGCTTGGTGTAATTCTTTTTTCTTCACTTAATGCTACCGAATATAAGTGTTGGTGTTTATATGACGGATCTGGTCGGGTTAAAATGCTAATTATAAATTTAAAAATTAGCCGAATATTAGCATAAAAAAAATCTTCCATCTTCCTCCGCCATTTTTTTAACTTAAAATGTAATGAGTCAAAAATATAATTATTCCCACTTAGTAATATTTGTTAGATATTTTCTCCTAGATTCTACTGAAACTGTCCAGAATTTTGTCAGGATATAATTATATGGCATCCTGAAAGAATTTAGAGGGATGAAAATATAATAGTTTTAATAAATTTAAATTTTAGAGCTGGAATCGGCATATGTTTAAGCCTTATACGTTCTAATAGATACGCTCTCAATTGCGAGAGTCCTGAGGCTAGCATATTTCATTCTAAATAAGTCCTTTTGCTTATTTAGGAGAATACATCGTGTTACAATATTATTTAAAATTTTGGATCAAAGGGGCTGATTGACATTCCTGTCAATGCTATTTGGTAAGCATATGCCCATGTGCTTATCTTAAGCCGGCTTCTGTTGTGCTATCTGGGTTCTCGCATCTACTGCAATATTTCTTATCTCCTTTCTCCAACTCCGTGACCTGGGTAGCCTCTCACTTTTCCAATCTCCTGCGAGCCTCTTAACCAACTCGTCACCAAATGGATTTTTAAATTGTATTCTCCGAGGCTCAAATTATTTCTATTGGATTTGCAGGCCATTGTTAACTAATAGGAAAACCCGAAACCAAGAAATCTTTGAAGGAATATATTTAGGAGCTTAGTTTATCTAAAGAATTCAAAATCGATTGGATTTTTTACTTTTAACTTAATTCATAAAATGAATATAATCTAGACCAAAATGAAGAAAGAAACTTCAGAAATACAGAATAAGGTATTAAAATAAACCAATTCGACAATTCAAGTATTCTTCCTGACCCATTTAATAAGTGTTTTGAAATATTAGTTACAGAACTTTGTATTGATGCATAAAATAAACAAGATTTGATATTTCAAGCTTATATAAGAATCTCAATCCCCAAAACATGTTTTTCATGTTTTTCAAATTTGAGTAATATATATATATATATATATATATATATATATATATATATATATATATATATATATATATATATATTTTTTTTTTTTTTTTTTGGGAGGGGAAGGGGTTATTTCACACGAAACGTTCAACAATGTCTATTCCTTTGTATACCAATAGACTAAGAAAAGATTATAAGGATTATGAAGGACGGGATAACTGAAATTCTGAACCTAACGAAAAATGAATTTGCAACTTCAAAATCTAAAAAAACAACTCATTAAACAAAGAATTCAGTATATAAAATCTTATTATTAACATCAATTTATCCCCAGACAATGAATATTTTATGATAGGGCATCTAAAGGTAATCTGAAAATGTATACCAATACAAACTTTTCATATAAGTTATGGATTTTGTCTGCATTCTGTTTTAATAGTTGACGTACGCATAGTATAGAAGTATAGTATAGAAGTAATAGTATAGAAGGATCAATCAAATTAGGGATTGATAAATTATTTGCGACTTCTATAATTTTATTTTTATTGAAAACTAGTTTCAAACGTTATTATACATTCATCTTCAGTTCTAAAAACACACAAAAACTCAAAAATAAGCAATTTAAAATACAGTTTGGTATTATTATACGTATCAAACTAAATATAATATAAATTGGTATTATAAACTATTTATGAATTATGAGTTTAATTAAACCAAGAGATCAAATACTTAATTAAATATTTTTGTTATTTTTGTGAACAAACGCACTTCCCTTAAATTATCTTATAAAACATATATTTTCGCTCAGATTATTCATGCCCAAAACATCTTTATTTTTATTCTGTCTTGCCAAAGAGAGGAATGAACTTATTGGAAGGGTCCAAAAATTTGTGTGCATTAGGAATTAGCGCAAATCAGATTTTTTCATTAATGAAGTGTTTATTTCATTTGTTCTATTGATCAATGCTATTTCTTCTTGTTTTATAGTCAGTGCGTTTTATTATTTGATTTAGAAATATTTTATACCACTTATTGATGCAAGGAATTTAACCCTTTAAATTACCCACTTTTAATTTTTACTTTACACATCGATGTTTCGAGCTATTATCAAGCTGAATCTTATCTATAGTAATCTGTTCTATGCATATCGTTATTCCAAATTATATTTCAATTAGTTCTTCATATTGTTAAAGTAAAATAAATTGATGAAGATATTGCTTTTTTTTTTTAGGTTGTTATCTCATAATGTTAATTAGTTACATTTCAATTTTTGCTTGTTCATTATATCATGTTCAGTCCTTCTCCTTTTGATTTCATAAACAGGGCTAATTTAATAAATTACACAAATAACTACGACCCTTTAAAACAAGTGTCGTTTTGTGGTGAGAAAAACCGAATAATTTCATATCACTTTTCTACTTATCAAATATCGACGCAATTTTTGGTTCGCTCTAGTGATTTCCCAATTATTCTATTTGAAGGATAACTCAGTATAGTATCACTGAACCCAAGAACCAATCTCAGCTCAAAGGAGGATTTGTTCACACTCCTCCACGTCTCAAGCTGGAAACGTGAAACCTCTCAGGCAGAAAATGTAGACACAGATAGATGCTCCCTTCGTATGTATTTCTTATTTTGCTAAACAAGCATATCCATTCAGTGAAATATGAGGTTTATTTATTTTCTATGATAAATTAATTAAATATTTTTATTCGATTTGGTAATAACAACTAATTAAAATATTTTTTGCAATATTAAACAGAAAAAATAATGAGTTTGTATCAGTTGGTTTAACTGTTTTGAATGATTTGGAAAAAGATGATCTCAAATATAAAGGAGAGAAAATAATAATTGCTCTATTTCTGTCATTGTGTTCATTTTCACAAATACATCTCATCAAATGTGCGATTATTTTATTTTAAATAGAAATTTCGGTTATTATATAATATTAAAATATTATTTACTAGTTAAAGTATGTTTCTTTTTGCAATAATTACTAAGTATGAATATAATTACCACTTTAAGCTTTATTATTTTTCTTTCTTTATTTTATTATTATTAATATTATTTTTTTCTTGTATAATGTATATTCTTCTTTTTTATTTGATTTCAGTAATTTCTTATTCTTCATATTGTGTATTGAGAAATGTGTTTTTGTGCTACCTATAGTTGGGCTTTGCTTGTTGTATAAATAAATTATGCAGGGATAATATCGAGGATTAATCGTCTTTGACACAATTGTCAATTTAAGAATTTGGGACCATTCCCTGCCTCTATGTTTTTCAGATTTAAAATTTTTACATGAAACTGAATTTGAAATTTACACTCTTTAAAAGAGGTCGCCTGCTCAAGAACTGCCGAAATTACCTATGCTTTGACAGGAAAATCCTGACAGGAAGTTGGGCGATTACATCACAAATAGTATGAAAAGGAAATTTCAGCACCCAATATTAAAAAAATAACATTTTTCGTCAAAAATGAAATTTATTGTAATTTTTTTTTAATTATACAAAAATGTTCTCTAACTTTTTTTTTCAACTTCTTCTCTAAGGTTTACAGCTGAAAATATAATTAAAACTTTTAACATTTATAAATTTAATTTTGGAACATATTCATATTCATTTTTGAGTAAAAGATAGTTTTATTAACGTTTTGTAGGTTGAATCGAATTTCGTTTGCTGAACTTGGAACCTCATTCCTGATATTTGAATACGGAACTCATCACTGTCTCTTATATACTATTCCTATTTCAGAAAAAAAGAAAAAAAAATACTTTGACTGAAAGCCTCTACAAATTAAAGAAACCTGTTTCCTATTTACGGACTCAAACTAATTTCTATTGAAATATGTCAAAAATCGAAACGGACGTAGTGTCATTTAAATATTTTCTATTTATAATTATTCAAAAGTTGGATGGTTAAAATTAATTAACTTTGTGGTGGTGACTGGGCGTCAAGGATCGGTCAGTCAAGACTGCCTGATTTATTTCGAAGCAGACTGGTATAATAATGCATTCATGACAAATCATATGGATCAGAAGTTAACCGGTTCTTAGCAACTTTCATGGTTGTTTTTTAATAGGTACATGAATGGTTACATAAAAATATAGTACCTAGTATCTAGTAGTAGTATACCTAATTAAATATGGGTAAGATCTACAAACAAGGTATTTACAAGGTTTTACAGATATTTTTTAGATATTACAGGAGTCGCTATGTCTACCTTTGGCCGTAAGATTACAGCATTTTTTACCTAAATCACACCATGGGTGCGGGCCCACTTTTCTATGGCTAGTGCAAGATTTGATACGGCACCTGATTTGAAATTTCGAACATGGATCCAAGAACTTAGTCCAATTTTCCTATCTATCTTATCTGAACGGGGCAATTTCAGTCACTTGTAACTGAGGAGGGGGAATTTTATAAGGTCTGCCATCACTAACCCCCCTTCAAAATTTCGTTAGCGAAGGGGATCTTCGTTTTATGTATCATTCATAACAGGGCCCACTACACGCGATTCAAATGCCGTATTTCATTTTAATAAATCTACATTGCGGCGTTTTCTTTCCTTACATCATTTTAAATCATCCTTGTTGACCATAAAATTATATACGAACTACTGGTTTACAATTATTTTTTAAGTAATACAAAACAAAGTCTCATGTTATAATCAATACACAGAGTATAAACATAAATTAATAAATTAACACCACAACGGCAAATGAAAGGTCCCTAGGAAAGAGTAGTGTCGGTGCCTAATTTCAAACAGTAGTCTTGAGGGATTGATAAATCATTTGCCACTTCTAAAACTTTGTTTTTATTGAAAACTAATTTCAAATGACGTGCATTCATCTTCAGTTCAAGGTTTAAGTTGGTAATATCAAACAGAAAAGGTTACATTGGTTTGTTCTGGCACTAGAGTTGTTTTTTTCCTTAGTTGTGTGACGAAAGCATTCTCTGAACTGTGGAAAAAAATTGTATAATTTATTATGAAATAGTTTTTTTTTTTTTAACATTATTTAAGTTTTCGCCAAATATTCTCTCAAAACATGAATTTTTTTTCTTTGATCTGATGAAAATTTCTGGTGTCATTTTTAAGATTGCTAAGGAAAAAATGTTTGTGAATGTAATGGACCAATGTTATTATTATTATTAAATATAATTATATAACGGTAATATCGTACAAAATTTGTGGAACTGATAACATTGGGGGTTGAATTATGGTTGTAGAAGTAAGTAATAATTTTGTAGTAGTTAATCTAAAACTAAATTGGTCTTATTTTGGATCCTTATATAGTGGCATAACATATTATTATATCTCTAACCACCCCACACTTTAAAATGCTATATAGCCTCAAAATAACAAAATTTACAGATACGTCGCTTTGGCATTGGCCAAGAGTACAATAGCATTAACTATAGGCACCAAACAAACAATCTTTATCCCTAACAGCTAAATGGAGTTTCTCCATCGGTTCGGGGGACCAAGAAGAAAGTGGTGAAGAGAACCGGTCCGCCGAACCAGGGCACTCTGTAGCCGCTGCGTACTCCCTCCCACACCGCCATTGCATCCTATCATCCTCCAGCTGCTTCCAGAGAAGAGAGGATCCAGTCCGAAGTTTTTCATCAGAAATTGATATTTACTAGGAAAAGATTTCAAACTCATTTTTGCTAAAATGATTGAAAATCCTTGATGATCGTAAAAATAAATAAGTTAAACAATTCAAATCCTGAATAATAGAATTCTCATTGTAATTTGTGGAGATATTCCCCTGATAAATCTAGTATTTCCAACAAAATACTGTAACAGTGTTATTTAGATCTTTCTTATGACCACGTTCCGATAAAGGATCCGCTGATATCCACGGAGAAAAAACTTTTTAGGAAATGTGGCCATTTTCAGTTGTTTTTTTTCTTCTTATCATCAGGCTGGTCAGTCTCTCTGAAAAGTCCCCTGGAACGCGTGGAAAGAATATCGGAAAGATAGCAACCTTCCTAAGAAATAACCAAATAAATATTAATATAACAATTCTGGGAAGAAGCTTAAACATAATTAATCGGATTCTGTGAACTTCACAATTATTTTATAATTATAAAAGCAAGCTTGTTTAAATTAAATGATTGTGGAAGTCACTCTGTAAAAATAATAACCGTGTCATCCAAAGAATAACCCATTTACAACTTCCCATCATCTGCAGCAGAAAAGGGTAAAATCCTTTATCAAAGATTATCTTATTTATGAGTAATTTACACAAAATGTAATTTTCACCTTTAAACCGCTTTGTAAATATAAGAAAATTACTAATTTTATTAAGTTTAGAGTTTAAATAACTAAAGGAATATAATAGTCTTCGCAATAATTCTCTGCAGTGGTTAGGCCACTCGATGCCGTTGGACCACGAAGATTGTCACCGCAAACTGTAATTGTTAAGTGGCGTTGTAGCAACTGAGTTTTAGATAATACCCATTCATATAAATATTAATTGCCAATTCTCTTTGCCGTAAGATTATTTTATCTCTATTTCAATAACGCTTTGCTCCTTTTTATTAGTATGTTTTCGGTAAGATTATTATGTCCTTATCCTACTCATTATATTGTGCTATCAATTTGATTTTATGTTCAACTGTTCTTGATGCTATAAATCTCTCCTATTTTTTTTTTAATATGAGATGAAATTTAACAGGCCATTGGCATGGCAAGGTTTTTTTTATTGAAATACTTGTAGAAGAATATAATATATGAAATATAGCTATATATGATATAACATTTTTTTTTAAGTATCCTTCTTTTCTATCTTTTTTATAATTCCATAGCCAGTAAAAATATTGTTTTATAAATAATAATTATATTATTTCATAACCTTCTTCGTAGTGTAACATTATACTCATTTGATGCACTTTTCTTTGCTTTTTCATCCATATTCTTTCGACACATTGATAGATTGACATTTTTCTATTAATTTTCTATTTTTCTATTATTAATTATTAATGCTTGCACCCTATTAAAATTAATGCAGCGCTTTCCTTATAGGCCAAAATAGTAACTTTAGAGATAGGCTGAAGATGTTACATTTCTTCTTGGTATGAACGTATTACCTTCTTAAAAAAATAAACTATTTTCTTCAAGATTTGTTTCTTTCATAACGTTTCTCATTTTTCTATTTAATGTAACGCTGATATTATTCCTTATTGTTCAGGACTCGGTCTATTTAGAAACCATGAAGATGCTCAAATAATTGGTAGACAATGTAATGGCTTAAAAGAAGTATATTTGAAACTAAACACATCGTAAAAAGTTTGGATATAATTACAAAATTGATAACGGAACTTTAAATTGCTTACATTCCAAATACTTATTTATTTATTTTTTAAATATAGGAAATTTCGCCAATTGGATATTTTTGGTTTATTGATTGGTCAATAATGAAGCTTAGTAATTGTCAAAAAAAAAAAAGTTACCCCCTCCTCCGCTCAAAATTTGAGATTTTACGTATTTTATGATAAATTGAATATAAGAATCGAATAAAAGTTAGTAGCAAAATGGTAACCGATCAGAGGTTTCATAGGCCCATACGTTGACCATTTATGCTATTAGACGTAAAATATAAAGTGTTAAACCCTTAAAAAATGAAATAAAAGATGTCTTTCTTTTTTTTCGTTTTAATTTTCAACTTTTAACATTAATATTTTTTCTATCACGGTTTTAATATGTTAAATCCTATGTATGACTAATTATTAATACTATCATATTTAAATTAGTACAAACATCGTTGAAATGGGAAGACCTGAATGCAATATAAGTAAAGGAAAAAAAGTGTGTAAATATAAACACACATACACACACACACTTATATATATATATATATATATATATATATATATATATATATATATATATATATATATATATATATATATATATATGTATATATATCAGTTAAGTTGCTTGATCTATTCGACTTTGTGTATTCTAGATAAAGTATTTTTACCTTTACTCATGGATTGCTGAAACTGTGAAAGCATTCATTAAAACTTGTACTTTTTGTTAAATAGACTAATTGTTAAATAAGAATTATATCACACTAACCACACTATCGTCAGCTAAAATACTTTAATCAGTCAAAAAATCTATTAAAAATTTGTTTAGACACATACGATCGTTGGGATGTAATGACAAGAGTAGACGTCAGAGAACTAATCTCAGATAAGATTGAAGAAGAATTTTTTTTTCTAAGTCAGTTTCAAAAGGATTCGAAGAAGTAGGCTTTCAGAGGGAATAATGTAGTGAGTGAGCACAGAGGCTTCAGAGAAGATCTTTGAGGATATAAGGTGACAGGCACAGGAACTTGTGTTGACCAAGTAAACATTATTTATTACAACTAAAATCACATATATAATATATTTATTAATATATTTGCAGATCTCACTCCTTTATTTTAATTTTAATGCTCTACTCAAATCGTTATTCAAATAATTCGTTTTATTGCATTTATAAGGCATGTGCGTGCTGTAAAAAATAAACAAATTTTATATTGTTAAATTCATATATGGAATAAAGGAATACAATGCATAGGCAGTTTATTAAATTAATGTTTTATTTTTTTCAAACACCAAAATACAGTTAGTGACAGTCATATTCGTACAGTACGTTTCTAATTATTGCACCTTTTCTTTCCTCCTTATTATAAATACATATATTTTATATTATATATGAAATTAAAGATCTGAAAGGGATTGTTAATTGTTGATTAGAAACAGAAATAATCAATAAAGAGAATAAGTAAAATAATACATGTATGAAAATAAAGTAACAAACTGATGCGACCTTCGTATTCGTACACTCATAATAAATAATAATAATTGTTTATTTACCTATCTTTAAAGATGTTCATGGGTCAAATTGTATTCAGTTTAATGTTTTCTTTCAATATTAAAGTGTCGTACTGCAAGTTTTAAAAAAAAATGGGAAGAAGTAAAGAGACCATAAATGAAGTTCGAGAAATAATAATAAAAAACTGGCAAAGCGGTAAAAGTTATCGAGAAATAGGAAAAATAATAAATAGAAGTCATACTACGGTGCAAAGCAACATTAAAAGGTTTACAAGTGAAAAACAAATCGTTAATAAGGCCAGAAATTTGAATAGAAGTGAAAGTGATGAAAGTTTTTTAATAAGAAAAGTGAGGGATAATCCAAAAATTAGTCCACCAAAATTAGCAATAGAGATGACTCCTATACTAGGGGAGAATATTACAGCAGTCACTATTCGTAGAGCACTACAAAGAAACTTGTATTACTCCAGAACTGCAAGGAAGAAACCATTCGTGAGTATAAAAAATAGAAAAAAGCGGCTTGAATTTGCTAATTTATACAAAAATAAACAATTTGATTTCTGGAAAAATGTTTCATTTATAGACGAGAAAAAAATAAATATTTATCAATCAGATGGAAATTGCAAAATATGGAGAAAAAGAAATGAAAGGCTTTCCGTACAGAACATGCAATCAACTGTAAAATTTTGAGGTAGTTCTGTGATGCTGTAAGGGTGTTTCTCAGTTGGAGGAGTTGGGAAAATTATATTTATTGATGGTATAATGAATGCTGAAGCATATGTGAATATTCTAAAAGAAAATTTAAAAGAATCTGTTAAAAAATTAGGTATTGAAAGAACGTTTACATTTTATCAAGATAATGATCCGAAGCACAAAGCACTGAAATCAAGAGAGTGGCTTCTATATAACTGCCCAAAAGTTATGGAAACACCCCTACAGTCTTCAGACATTAATCCTATCGAGAATTTATGGGAAACTTTAAAATAAAATTTAAAAAAACACAAAATAAAAAATGCTACTGAGCTTAAAGAAAAAATACATGAGGAATGGAGCAAGATCACACCAGAAACAACACAAAACTTGTTCAATCAATGCCGAAGAGGCTTCTTAAGGTAATTAAGAGGAAAGGATATCCAACAAAATATTAGACAATATTTTTTTCTGTTAAAAATGTTAAATTATGAAGTGTACGAAAATGAAAGTTGCATAAATTAATAGTTTTGTTAACATATTATTAATTAATTGTTATTACATGTAATTTATAAATATTTATAATGTTGTAAATTGAAATAAAAACGTTTTTCTAAAATACGCTTGTTTTCGTTTTCGCCTTAACTTGAAAAATTAACTGTGGAGTGGAGAACAAAATACTAAAATCATGGTGTATGAATATGACTGTCACTAACTGTATAATGTTAGCTTGATGTGAATATGAGTAATCTGAAATAATGTGTTGTTGCACTTTTAGAGGATTTGGTCCTAAATGAGGAAAAATGAAAATAAAATAATTGTAGTCGTTTAATTAGTTGTCGGTCCCATTTTATTTTATTAGTAATTAGAAAGAAATATACCACATATTCCTATAAAAAATAAAACACTTTTTCTTGAAGGGATTAAACTAATGTGCGATAATGTATCTTTTACATACAATAATACTTTTTATAGAATGTCTGACGGCCTACCTATAGGAGGATGCCTTTCTATAAATCTTTGTGGAATATACCTTAATAATTTATTGGAAATAGGAATAAATAAACTAAATAGAATACCTAAGCTTTTTATAAAATATGTAGATGACATATTCACCATCATTAATAAAAACGAAATAAATAATTTCTTACACACACACACACACATATATATATCCTTATCAGATAAAATAAAATTTACATTAGAAATAGAGCAAAAGAATAGAATTAGATTCCTAGACATTAACATAATTAAAAATAAAAACGGCCAACTTAATACTTCGTGGTGTAAAAAATCGTTCACAAGCTATTGAATACTTAATTAGCACAGCAATCACAAGCCAAAACAGAAGATCAATACAGCAAAAAAATTTAATAGACAAAGCCAAATTAACGACAGATGATGTTCATATGAAAGAAGTGAAAACTCAAATATTCGAGATCCTACGCCATAATTGGTATCCAATTAGACTAATAAAAAAATAATGGTATAAAAATAATAATAAAAATAAGAAGAAATATACAAACCAGTCTAAATACCAACTCACAAATCAATATAAAAATAATAGCACTGACAATATAAATAAAAAAACACCTAATTTAATTACTAATTATTTCAAAACTAAACATACCTCTAATCAAAATAATAATGAAAACCAAGAACAGAATACTCTAAATCATAAAAATAACGAAGGTAATCATAAACTAATTGCCGATAAATATTTTTCAATAACATACATTAAGCACTTAACATGAAAAATTGAAAATACATTAAAAAAATACGATTTAAATGAAATAAAATTTGGAGAAAACCTATTAATAAATTAAATTAAATATACTCTAGATCTAAAGACATTATACCCAAAGAAAAATTAACTAATGTCATATACAAAATAAATTGTAAAAATTGCAATGACAAGGCATATTATGGACAAACTTTGCTATGGTTCGAACGCAGAATACTGCAACATAAACGAAATTGCAAATCTAAAACTACTAAATCTAAGTTGGCTACCGGGCTATCGCATTAAAATAAGCAAGAATTAGATTTTAAGGGTGCATCTATTTAAGCAAAATAATATAAATAAATGAAGAATAATAGAGTCCATCTTTATAACCAAAAACCTAAAAAGATCCGTCAGCCAACAAACCGACGTAGATAATTAAACACTTTCTAGGCCAGTACAATAAATAAAATTAAAATATAAAATAATTAATTACAAAAATAAATAACCAATTATTCCGAAATAACCCCTCCAGTCGATACTTCATAACACAAACCAACACCGCCGCTTATCTTTCCACACTCCTAAATTTGGACAGTCACGGTTCAATCAGCACACCATACGGATGCATTGACTCAATAATGGTAATTTATATAACTTGAAAATTTTAATGAAATTTGCAGCAATAAATTTAAATAGATTAATGATGTTGTAATATTTTACTATTGGAAGAAAGTAACAAAAAATGAAAAGTAATAATGCATTGGTGACGGCTGTTTTTACATATAAACAATTAAATGAAGTAAGTTTCACATGATAAGTATTTCGAATTGAAATAAATGTTTTTAATAATTATATAAGAAAGAATTTTCCATAACGTTAATAAAAACCGATTAAACAAAATTTTTTTTTTCAGACTTGAGAATGGCCCAAGATGGCCGAAACGTCGATATAATTTAAATAAAATAAAAAGCTTGGTGACCGAATGGCCATTTTTCTTTCTAATTACTAATAAAATAATATTTTTTCATGATATCATTGGAGGAGTCCAAAATTAAACCTCAAGTTTCTCAAACACCGGTAAATTAATAACTCATTAATGCTTGGACAATTCATACATCAAAAGGGGAAATCAAATAAACGCAAACCATAGATAGTACATTCCATATTTACAATCCGAAAAAAATAGAAAACAAATAGACATGGTGCATCGCTTCAAAACTGTAAGAAAATATCTTATCTACCATCAAATATATTATGTGATTATAATATTTTGGCTTTAACATTTTTTAGAATCTAAATTTATTTGAAATAAGACTGGTTGAGAATGAGCCAAAACATACTTACTATCAGAAAACAAAAACTCAGGATCTTTTATGGAATAGGTACGCCCAGGGACCGAAACAAACTGTCAACTTTCTGTTGATTTTGTAAAACTTTTATTCTTCAAACTTTAAAATAAAAGTTTTATCATAACTGTGGGAAAAAAGTTTTAATAAAAAAAGCAATTTTTTTCTAAAAATTTATTTCATACAACAAACAATGAAACAGTTTATCTTATTAGTGCAATTTTTCGAACACATATTATCTCCAATCTCCAACTCTCATCCCTGCGCAATCTTTCTGGCCATATATTTAATATAAGAATTTGATGCCACGAACTGAAATAATTTTAACTATCTTGTGTAATTCAGACATTAACAAATAACTCAAATAAATAAATCCAACAAAACAAGCTGTGAATCATCCTAAATCTAAGCAAGTTATTTGTTTATTTACATTATAGTAGAAATCATGGAAAGTATATTAACTGTTTTCCCTTACAGTGGTATATATATATATATATGCCCTGACTAACACCCATTTAATATTTTTTATTATAAGCGTATCTTGTTTTATAATATATAGGTTATTTACACATTTATTTTATTTACAAATTATAAAACAAGAAAGGTTTATAATAGACAATATTAAATGGGTGTTACTCAAGAGTAACATCCCTTTAATATTGTTTATTATAAGCGTATCTTGTATTATAATACATAGGTTATTTACACGTTTATTTGATTTACAAATTATAAAACAAGAAACGTTTATAATAAACAATATTAAGGGGTGTTACTCAGGAGGCCGAAATTTAATATGTTCTGAAATATTCTTGTAAAAAGACCAACATCTTATGTATGTGGTATTTATGCCTCCAAACGAACCCATATACGAATATGAGCCGGTATTTAGGATTTATATGTGAAATAAAACTTGTTTTAACTTTTTGATGAATTAATGTAATGCAGAAAAATAATCAATAAAATATGAATTAATTCATATTCTTTTTCTTTTCCTTATTTCCTTTGAATTAGGCTGTTAAAATACGTTGTTTTTTTCCACATAAGCAGTGGTTTTCCTTAACTTAGACCTTGTATGGCCTCCTTCCAGACTATTCTACCCGAGACCCAATCCTCTCGTAGACCATTTTCTATCAGAAAACCATCCACTACATTATCCCAGGATTTTCTTAGTATAACCTTGCCTTCTTGTTCCATCTACTTTCCACGTGCAGACGTCTCTTATCTTCCTTCAAGCATTCTTTTTAAATGTCCACACCACTTTAGGCACTTTTTCTTAATCTCTTCCAGAATATTTCTTTCTACTTCCATCTTTTCTCTTATTTTATCATTTTTGATTTTATCCATTCAGGATATTTCTGATGCTAGTCGCTAGTAGTCCATTTTCGTGGCCAGAAGTTTCTTTCTAAGATCGCCCTTTATGGTGCAGGTTTCTGCTCCATACGTCATAATGCTCAGTATTATAATTTTATAGCTATTTCTTTTGGTTATAAGGATGATATTCCTACTCCATAGTATTGAATTGAGCATAAATGATATTCCTACTCCATTAGATCATAGATATTGCCTTTTTCCCATCAGCTATCCTTCTTTATATTTCCATGCCACAGGAACCATCCAATTCAAGTATGAATCCAAGTTATTTAAAGTGTTGAACTCTTTTCAGTCTCTCCTGGAGTCAGTTTTATTTTATCATTACTGGATGACATAAATTCCGTCTTCTCATTATTTATAGCTAGATTCCTTTGATGATATTCCACCTTTAATTTTCTCAACATGCAACCAGCATCTTCTTTATCCTGGGAATGGTCACGTGGTCATGCGCATATGATAAGTTATAGATGAAGTTATACGTATACTGAAATACGCAGTGATACTTCAAATCGTTGGCTTGTTACCACATTTTCCACAGTTATCATAAAAATAAACCATCGTCTCCGCGAAAAGTATCACTAGAGAATTTGCAAATGTTTTTCGATATTTGGGCTTTAGAGTTTGATTTGAATTTCGGTATTTTAACAGGTAAAACAAAATAAGTCCATTTCAACATTGATTGAGACAAATTCTGAATGGCAAAAAGAATACGTGGGACCCTTTCCTACCCCAAATTTCTCCGAATTTTTAGTTTACATGCTAAAATACCTTCAAAGTAAAAACTTTTGGTCTGATTTTTCTCATTTTCAATATGAATCATCTATTATGACTGAATATGGACAAAGATATGTAATATCTCCTGCAAATGTGTAAAAGCATGTAATAATCTCCAATATAAAAAAAAAAAAATGCTTTATTTTCTTTTAAATTTTATGAAACGTAAAATAAAACATCGAAGAAGGGTTTACAAGGCTTAGAAAAAATGTGCAAAATACATATAAATCCGGTCCCTATTGATTAGAAACCTTAATTTTCGTACCGCATAAACTCTTTGTACCCAGGTAGATATGTATTAAACGGTGAAATTATTCCGTCTTTAATAACAAAGCTTCCAAATGTGCTAATAAGGTAAAGACAAACTGTTTTAATAAACGAACCCGGTACTTGTTAGAAATTGAAACAAGAAAGAAGGGAGCGCAGTGAATCAGAGATTTTATTTGTTTCCATATGGGCTAAAAAGGTAATGTTATTTAAGTAAAGTGATGAAATTTCGCATTGTGTGCCGGCTCTAACAAAGGCCGTCAGCGGCCAGCGGGTAATTCCCTCTGAGTAATTTCCACTTTATTAAACATTTTAGCTTATGTGTTGAAGTTATTGCTTTTATGTAATGTCCTGCTTTATTCCCCCGAGCCCTGTTAGTTTTTTATATCCTGAAACAGATTTCGCTGCTATAGTAGTTGAGTTATTGGAGTTATTATTAGACAGAAATTTATTACACACAATAAAGGAAAAAAAAAGTTTGTAATGTATTACCAGATTTATAGCCGCCACCTCATAACCATTTAATTTAGTTTAGTCAAACCAACCAACTTAATTTAAACAGGTTGCTGACAAAATTAATTTATTTATTTGAATATTGAAGGTGAGCTAGCCTGTTTTTTATTTTAATGTTTTATGTTGATGTCTATTATAAATTAAAAAATTAAATTCTGCGTAAATTGAGTACCTCAAAGGTTGGATTTGGTTTGAGAGAAGAATAAAAATTGAAAATCGAAGATTATCTGGACCCCAGTTGAGACCTGAAAAGGATATCGGAGGAAACTTTAGGAGAAGTTTTGAAAATTTGTTCAAATATGTTTTTTAGGGTACTGATTACTAATTTAAACTTCGTTATCTCGAATTTTTCCTAGAAGTATAAAAAAAATAAAATAAAATAAAGCTAAATAAAATAATTTTTTTGTGTTTTTCTTTTTGCTCATTCCTGGAAACCATGCATTATTGGACTGAATTCTAATATTTATTTTATAATAAATTAAAGAGTGAATTATCTTCAGCAAATTTGATGATGAAGTATTATATAGTTTGGCTGCTCTATTTATAAGTGAGCGCGATTTGTAATCATGAGGCGCATTGTCTAAATTAATTTGTTGTCCTTTTTCTTATTATATTTCCGAGAAACATTAGAGGTAACAAAGTTCAAATTCGTAATCAGTACCCAACAAAATATACATACATACATCTTCGGCTCTACAGCCCAGTCCGGGCCCTGGCCTCCAGAACGAACTGTCCCCACTCGATTTTAAATTTTAATTTCTTTGTTAAACCAAATCCAACGTTTCAGGTGCTCATTTTGCGTAGAGTTTAATATTCTCTAATTTATATTAGAATAAAATTTCCGCTAGGGCACGCCCTTTAAATGTTATAGGCCAAAAACTGAAAAAAAAAATCTGAAATTTTTGGAGTTTCTCCCACTCCTCCGACTTAGAATGGGGCAAACTTAGGTTAATACTATCTGACGTCCATTTCCAGTTTTCCAACACTTACTTCCAACCACGGTGTCGGAAAGGTTTAGATTAACTAGCCTAATTGCATTGTTAATAACATTTTGGCGTCCTAGGATTACAGTAAAATAAAAAATATCACCACAGAATGGCGGAGTCGGTTTTCGCGAAAAAAAAAAAAGTTTATCGGTTATTTCGGTTATTTTACCTTCAATTAAAACTCATTTTAACCGACGAAAATAATCGGTTTTTGGTAAAACCGAGGAAATCCGGTTATTTTAAATTAAATAACTTCACATCAAAACATTTTTTGATGACGTCACAAATAACAGTTACTCGGATTATCACAAATAACTGGTTATTGGTAAGACCTTCAATTCAAGTAAATCACACGTTGATCTCCAAGAAATAACTTAAAAAACCTTTACACAAGAAAACAAATAGCAAAAATCCTGGAAATATCTCATTATTAGGAAAACGTTCGATAGTTCATAGCTTACCTTACCAAAATCACTTATATGATCCGGTGGTAATATGTCCGTGGTGCCAAGTTTTCTCCTTTTTTTTCTAAATTTGTCATTAAATATTATGTAAGCAAATTGAAATGGAAAATGTTTCAATTCTAGTCAATAATGGTTTAGAGTTTGAAAAAATAAGTTGTGCAAGTTATAATGTTTATTTAATAACTTGTTTCAATGGCCCCAAATCCATCACCCCACCTGCATTCTTAACAACGATATAACCGGTTATAATCATTGTAGTGTTAGTGAAGTTTTATAATTTTAAGAATATTAATGTTTTAAAAATTTCCTTTTGAGATGAAGTGATTTTCCAAGTGAGATAAAATGGAATAATGGCTCTCTTCCAGCCACTAAAACTTTAAAGTTTAATAAACTTAGTTGTGCAAGTTTAGTTGTCAGAAATTTTTTCACGTTTCCAGTTCGGCAATTTTAAGTATTTTTTTTTTTAAAGACTGCGGAGCGATTCGCGCTCCTATCAAACTGTTTACTCAGACTTTAACACTGTTACTTAGGAGGAAAACAACAGCTTCGAAAAATGTAAATGGGATACTCATGCATAAAACTGAAATCTTGGAAAGCACTTGGTCCCCCTTAGAATCATCGACACTCCTCGTGCGATATTTCTTCAGTTCAGAAGGATGTTAAGTGAAGAAATTGAGGGAATAACAAAGACAGGAGGAATAAAAAACGATGGCACTTTTTTACTCATCTTCGCCGGCTCAAAGGCAAGTTATGCAACGCTTTTACATAAGCCTTTTTAGCAATTCTCAATTTACTCCCTTACAACTCCTTTATCCAGGCGGTGGATTGAAAATGCTAAATAATGATCTTTAAATATTTTAAATTGCGATGCTTACAATATTGAATATCACCACTTAAGCTGAGACAATTCGTTGCTCAAAAAGGTCAATTTAGAGGGGAAAGAAACAATGTTTTAAAAATTTATTTTCTATATATTTATTTATTAATGTCCTCGTTTCAACCATCGTTATATAGGGTATATATTTTTTTCTGACTTATGAGATATCCCTAAAATGAAAAAGAAATTTTTTTTTTCGGTCATGCAATTCATCACAGCTTAAACGGCGATATTGAACTTGAGAAAGGATTTTTTTTTGTTAAACAGTTCAGAAAATTGGGGTTAGCTGCTCATTTAAAAAATGGTGGCTCCCGTTGTATTATAATTTTCCTGTTGTCGGATAGATTTTTGAAGAAATGAGAAATAAAATGGGATTAGCATGAATTTACTAACTCAAAAAATTCATTTACTAATAACAGATACGATACTTTCAGTAACCCAACTTACATTCAAACGCTGCGGGCTAACACAGATAATACAGTATTGTAATACAATGAGGTAGTTTGTTACAAGAATATCAAGAGAAACACTACATAAAAAAGAAGAAAATGAATAATCTTGGTTTATGGTTTGTTTAATTTTATAATCAAAACCTCTCCAGTCAATTTTTTTTCTCATTTACTGGTAGTTTTTATGAGCTTAAGGACAAGTTTGTATATATTCAATAATTTTATTCTAAGATTTAACTGCAGAAAATGACGTCGAGTGTATTTTGCTATGTAGAGTAATTTTTGTTATGTTTTCAAAACTTTTTATGTCGTAGCTTACTTCCTTAAACCGTTTAGCTTATCGTTTGTTGTGGAGCTGAAACAAATCCTGCGAATAAAGGTAAGGCTTTTCAATTTAAAGTTAGCCAAAGTTCGATTTGATTAGTTGCTCACCTATTAAATGCTTACACATTAAGTGATATAGCTAGCTCCTCCGAAAAAAGAAATAGGAGAATGGCTAAGATTCGATGAAGACGAAAATAAAGATCTTCTAATTTTCTATTCAAAGATAGTATTTGTAAATTTTATTTTTTTTTACGAAATTTGGAAAGAAGATAAACTTAAACTTTTAGTTTCTTTAAATGCTCCAGTATTTATTTTTCTTAGTCACATGTCAGTATTATGAAAAAAAAAAACATGTAAAGATTTAACATTTTTGGAAGTTTAAAAGATTATCTTTCTAGCTCTACTAACCCTAGCCTTTATCTTTCTGGCTATATGTAAGGCCTTTAAACATGTAAGTTTGTACGAAAAACAGCCGTGGTCGGACAAATGTTGCTCTCTCACTCGAACATATATTCTAAAAAATCTGAAAATATAAGGTATATAACTGAAAAGATATTGTAAAAAGGAAATCACTCTTTGGGATGATAAAGGAACGTTTTTTAATCCGAACGGTACGTGTACAGCAACAGAAAAACCCTAATTTTGCCCTTCTCACCTAGGTGCCTATGTTATTGAATTTTCGTAGTAAATTAAATCTTTGGGTGTATTAGGTATCACTTCTATCCTGATTAAATCCTCAAAAATATGTTTAACATCAAGAATACTATTAGAATAGTGGCATGATGGTGGAGGCTATTCGTGAAACGCAGTAATGTGTGCTCCTTGTGTGACCTATTCTAAAGCTGGCCGGGACGAATTTTTGACTTAGATTTAAAGTAGAACATAATTTTATAGTTTTTAAAATACTTTTCAATTCACTGTATGAGTTTTAATCCCACATAAGTCTATGTAGAAATTTTAACCTTCCGTCAAATATTTTCTATTCGAGGGCAGAAAATATTTTCACTCAGACTGCAGTGCTTCTGCCAGAAAGCGTGAGTGCTTTTCTGGCAGTCTTGTTGCCCTAAATCCCATATGTTGAGTATTGACTTATTTTGTTGTCGCAAGAAATACTAGTAGATGTTAAGATAAATATATGAATTAATATGATATTTAATTATTTGTAAATTATTTAATTTATTCTGTGCCACCATATCTTGTCCTGAGTATGCAGCACTTTGAATAAATTTAACCTAAATGGCCGTTAATACTAACATATCATGTAATCTGAAATTAATTTGAGTTTGTTATCAGTTTAAAAAATAATATAATAAAAGGGAAAAAAATAATACGTATGAATAGGTTAAGATAAAGATGGAAGCATACAATGCTAACTTATAAAAAACTATGAGATATTTGCAGGTATCTCTATAAAATATGAGATATATCTTGTCGAGTGAAGGAATCAGTTGTCTATTTTAAAACTGCTAATATTTTCATGAAGGTGATTGAAGAAACGTATGCTGGGTTAGAAAAAGAAGAAAGTTTGGTTAGTGCTATAATGATTGTTTACTCCAATGACATGATGATATAAAGAAGAAAGTAAACATAAATTTAAATGTAAATTAAGGATTGTAATTTTATAAAAAAAAAAAGGGACATATTACTACTTAAGCTGGTACCTCATAACTTGAAAAAAATACCATCTTATTATAATTTTAAAAAAAACTACCCATCATTTTAGGCATCTTGTAAGTCAGAAAAAAATATATATCCTACAAAACGATGGTCAAAAAAAGGAAATAAATAAATAAGTAAAAGTACATTTTTAAATAGCTGTTTCTCCCTGCTGTAAAATTGACTTTTTTAAGTTACAAATCGTCAAATCTTAAGCGCCGATATAATACTTTGTACTGCGTAAATAGGTCATTACGCATCTTTGCAGTACTAATAATGTTTTGTATTTATTCTGTAATTGTCGTAATTTATAATTTATATTATTAATGAAATTACGTTTAAAATAAACCAAAGAGCTGCTTCTAGCAAATTAAAAAAAACTATTGTTCCAAATAGGCTCATAAAATAATAGAAGGAGAAGAATTTTATACTTACTGTATTATAAGCATTCAAAGATTTAAATCTTATTCTGTATTATCAATCATTGGTTGTTTATTCATAAACCATCCGCCACTAGAGCTCTAGAGCTCTGTCGAACCATCCTTTGACTGATTGCGTTTAATCATTCAAATTCTAATCAAAGATCCCTTAAATTACTTATAGCTGTCGACAGAAAGGGTTGTTCAATGTCACCTATCTTGTTCTGTCAGCATAAAATGTAATGCACACGTTTTGTATTTCTAAGCGACAAGGAACTTCATTGGAGGATATTGTTTTCCATAATTATCTCCATTGGTGATCCATAAGTCATAAAAGTAATAATTAATGAAATAATTTGGAAGTTTTGGCTGAGTATTTTATAACATATCTATTGTAAAATACTTTCCTTGGTATTAGCATAACCCCACTTTTCTATTTTTCTCTTCACAACGAAGTCCTCATTTGTCCGCAGATTGTCTAGCGGCCCTGAAAAAAAATTGAGGTAAAACAACCATCAGCTTCTGGATAAATATACCGTACTTATGCAAAATTTTAATTTAAAGCACGCAAGTCATTCAAATCAAACATAAGTAAGGTAAATGTACCTAAAGTTACAACTTGGGTAATTAATAAAAAATTACGCTTTAATCCAAGAAAAAGTGGTTAAAATGCTTAAATACCACTTAATCCAATGAGATGATTCAAAAGTGCCCACTACTGCACAGTGGTCATAATTGCATAATTAGTACGACAAAATAGGAAGTTCTCATTTTGAGTTGAAATTATTTGATATTTGTAGAGAGATTTCTATATCCATGCCCTGAAAGGATGAACTGAAATGCTTATATTTTCTTGGCTGGCGAGGAGTGTTTTTTTCAGATTAATCAGTTGTTTTTCCTCGTCAGTGCAATAATATTTAATTATTTCGTATTATGTCAGCTCCACAAGAAGGTATTTCAAACAAATATAAAGTGTATGCAATAAAAAAAACATATTAATTATTATGATTGCATCAGTTCATTGTCATCTAATGGATAATTGAATAAACAGAGTTGATTATTTGGGATATACTCGTAAAGTATTCTGAAAGCCATAAAAAATATCGCAGAACATTGTATATTTTTAATTTCATATTTTCTGCTTCTTAATACAGTCACGATGTTGCTAAAAAAAAACTGAAGTCTTAAGACATCTTGATCAAACACTGTTTTTTTCTTTACAAGGAAGTAGCCATGTGATGAAAAGCATGGATATCTTTTCATATTGGTTGAAAGTCAAGGCTCTAACGAGTGATGTAGTAGTTTGGGAAATGATGATCCAAGAACGATTCTCGACGACAATTAGTGAGGAAGATATGCTAATTATGTTAGCTAATGTTAAAAATTTAAAAACACGTTGATGCGTTCTTTAAGTAATTTATAAAATTTTGCTTATCGAAATGAAAGTTAGCTAACATAGAACTTTTACACTACTTTTTCATCGAACATCAGTGCTATAGGAACTGCATCAGCCTAAATCTGTCTAATGTACAACCAATGATGGTAACACTAAGATCGACTACCATGGACTCTAACAATAATATTTTCCTTCGATCCAGCATTATTTTCAAAAAACGTTTTGAAAGCACAAATGCTGTCACAACCACTAAAACAAAGGCCCAGCAGGATGTAATAGGGAAAATTAAATACTGTTGTTGAAGGGACGTTGATGAAAAAAGCCTCTGATTAGTTCGTTCTATTGTTGGTTATAACAAATAGACTACTTGATCAAAGGGCTGTTAGGGACAAAAGTCTATAGGAATCCTGGCTAAAGAATTCACGTTGAAGATCTTGAGCTACGTTATCTCAATTACCGTACTAACAATTAAAGTCCCTAGTTCCGTCGTCACTAGCTTGTAAAATTATAAAATTGCTTTTTTGGAACGATTTCGTCAGAATTTTAATATGCTCTTATGCGAGTATAAGGAGGCGAAAAAAATCATTTCGAACTATTTGAATCTACAAGTGGACATTGCATTTTGAATACACAAGAGTTGGTTAATACATGTTGATGATATGAAAAGGTTATGACACTTTTAATATTAATTAAAAGACGAAAAGATTCGTCACTTACATATCCTATCATTTTTTAAATGCAGCCAAGCATTGCGCATTCCACAAAAAAATGAATAATGCAACAAAGTAATTTTTTTTTTATGTTTATACAACGTACCTAGAAAAATATAAACGCTATAATACTTCTATTTTTTTATTTTGAAGCTTTCATAATTTTTTTAAATAAACGATCAAATAATCAAGCTTTAAGAAAGTTTATTAATGTATAACTAATGTGCGGCATCTTCCGCAGTTTTCCGTCTGAAATGAAATTAATACTTAGACTCTTATCTAATAGATGAAACAAGTTTTAGTTGCGACCACCTGCGTCCCTTGTATATATTTCAATAAAATCAACTAAAAGCACATAGGTATAAAAAGTGCTGCACTGATAAGAATGTAAACAAACTCGCTTATCCTTTTTGTTAAATCTGTTTATTTTCTCAGTCGCTTACTTAATCCTAATTGCAGTATATTTGTTTCACAATGAAAAATTTCCAATTGGCATATCGCGAAATAGCCGATATAGTTTTAGACAGTGACCGTGACATTGTGAATTGCATGGAGAAATTGAGGAGTGATTTCCCTCATCTAACACCGGATCACCAGGAGGAAGCTACTAGGTATTTACCAAACATTTCTATCACATTTTAATCAAAAATGGAATGAGTCCTGTCGAAATAAGAGCCGCAAGGTATGGGGACAACAATGGCGGTAATACATCACGATGATTTTTTCAAGATCCACCAACCACAACCAATATAACCGTGGTGAGTGAAGAGCTGATTCGTCGCTTCGGAATTATTGTGGACGTGATCAACAGTGGTACTGCTGTGGACCCATCAAAATTTGGAAATTATTGTAAGAAAATTGCTTTTCATTCGTGAGCTTCGCAACATATCCGATACGGTGCACAAGATCTGGAAGCAATATTATATCAGGTGTGATGTTGCCGATAGGATAGAATGTTCACTGAGGAAGCGTTAAATAAATATTACCATCAATGTCGACTCAGCAATTCAAGAAAATGCAGCCGAATTTCGACCAACCAAGATGTCTATGCTCCTCGTTACGTCATATCCTTATATTAATCTGTATCACTTAGAGCCTAAAATGAAGGACAAATTAGATTTCTTCAAAGATGTAAAAAAACTTTTAATTTTATGAATAAATGAATTTATGAACAAATTTTATGAAAAATCTAATTAAAATAAATAGAGCTGTTTTATTTAACTGTATATATATTTATTTATATTACAAATTTAAATTACTTTTAAGACAATGTAAAATGGATAACAACAATATCAATTATATAAATAAGTTTCATCCAAAAAATTCATGGATTAAAAAAAATTAATTAAAAATTAAACTTGAATTAAAAAACAAAAATAAATAAATGTATGAAAATCATGCATAAATCTTACATTATTTGTAAATAACTCTTGTACATTAGTATTTACTATTTGTTTATAAGTATGTACTTGAGAATTTATTTATTCTTAATTCATAAAAAATTAAAAAAAAAAGGTATTATAGAATTTGATTTTTTTATCAAATCGGCCATTCTGGACCACTTTGCGTCGCAAAATGGTCAGAATAGAATAATCAGTGAGAGAAAATAGGATTTTTTGAAGTTCTAATTTCATGATAAGATTTATTGATATTTGTAGCGGGACCGCTATGTACATAGGTTCTGAAAGGATTAACTGAAATTTTCACATTTTCTCGGCTGGCAACATCAGAACATTATTTAGATAAAAAAATACGAAATTAAAAGCGTGAATTTGCGTGTGATTTTCTCTATGGCTTTCAGAATATTATCTATTCTAAGTAATCGACTTTGTTTATTCAAATGTCGATAGGCAACAATGAGCTCAGGCAATATTAATCATTAATATTAATTTATATTGCTTACACTACAGATTTGATTTATTTAACTTCTTGGGGAACAAGCATAATTGTAAAGTCAAGGTACATAGATGAGGTACATAGCAGTCCCTTTACAAATATCAACAAACCTTATCATGAAATGAGAACTTAAAAAAAATCCTATTTTGTCGCGCTAATTATTATTATTATGCTATTGTGACCACCGTGCGGCGCAAGTGTTCAGATATCTTAATGCTACCAATGTCATCGTACCCATCAAATACTAAGGCAGCTAATTTAAAATACTTTTGGACATATCTCACATAGACATCATATGCATCATTGTAGGATCTGCAAGTTAATTTGTTCCATTTCACTTTATGATGTAAGTAACCTCTACCAATTATGAAGATATCAGCTTTCTATAGATGATCCTCATTGATACTTTTAAACTCGTTGTATAAAGCTGACTTGACTGTTTAACTGATTCCTGAATTGTTGAAGAGTAACAGAAAGTGTGAGTAAGGGGCAATTTCGTATTTATTCTAACTAGCATTCTTTGATGAAAAATCAGAAGATCGATGTGTATTGTTTTGCTATGAACTCAAATAACATTATTTATTGCTGATAGGACTCGGACGTTGTTGCGTTTCGTTTTTATATGCGAACGTTGTATCGGTTATGGCCAACTTCTTTTGATAAATGACAGTTGATTTGTTCTGTGCCACTAACTCCAGTACCCAACGAAACTATAACAGGTGTTTCTGTTGAAAAATGATGGTGTAAGTCCAAACAAGCTTACAAATTGTTGACGTCATCATTATCTCTCATAACGCGACTCTCTCGCATTTTATTATTTCTGACACAGCTGGTTTAGTAATAAGCATTAAAAATCATTAAAAAAACCTGAGTGAAGCCTCCTTACAATACCTCTCACCACTTTGATGCAACGATTCGCAGTTTGCTCTATTACCATATTATATTTTAAAATAGTTATGGACTCTTTTTTATAAAAATGGACTCCAATGGGTCCATTTTAATAGAGAGTTCGGACATTAACTGCAAGTAGATGTTGGTTTCTTTGGAATAATGTAAATCACCATTGGAAATCATCTTTCGATGGTAAACCATTATAATTCATAATAAAAATATGTTTATTTTCGTCTATAATAATGAGTATAACTCATTTTAGGATGCTTATATATATATATTTCTTTTGTGTTTATTAGATTATGCATAAAAAAAAAAAAAAGACATGCTCAGGGTTTCAATTGATTATTTTGCGGGCCTGTTTATACTAGAACTTTCTTATAGGTAAAATTGTCAACAGGATAGGTATATACAATTATTTTATTCACCTAAATCGGTCATTTTGACAACTTTGTACTAATCCAAATTTGATGATAAGGCAAAAACATACTACCATCAATTAAAATTTTATTGTTCATGTATTCGAAGAGGGATTGATGGTGCAATTAATGGATACTCTTTAAATCTCAAAAGTACCAAGAGAAACCATGGGGTCAGATAGAACAATGAAAATTTTCTTAACAGTGCCTTACACTACCTGTATATCAATCTTCGTTACAGGTGTTGAAGAAGAACACTGATTAAAATGACTGATCATTGGGAAATACTGGTTGCTGAGGAAACCTGTACATGGCTTTTTCCTCATTGAACGTCTAAGAACTGATTGGAAATATCTGTTTTGCCCAACCGCGAAACACCGTATAAGAATAGTCTTCCATAAATGGGTAATCGAAAGTTCTGTACAATCTCTTGTGTGAATGTAAGAAAGAAAGCGGAGGCTCATTTATCAGGATTTGGGTAAATAGTGAGCGAAAAGAGAAAACGGTAGGATTAGAATCAAGGACGTTACTTATTTCTATAGCTATTATTCAAGCTCAATAGATGAAATGACTAAACTCTGTCATATCGTTTCACAATTGTCTTTCAAGATCTTGAACACGCCCATGAGATTTTCTTTATGGATTAGATAATCTAATAGGTAACTTAAAGTGATATATTTTTTTTCTTAAATAGAAAAAGTTAAAAAATTTGTCCAGCTTTTATTCGGAGCCTATATGGTATTCCTTTATGGTAACGAGAAACAACTAAACACATAATAGATAATTAGGTCTTATGATTAACCTTGGATAGGTTTACCCATTGGACATTTATTTATCAGTTCAGCGCTAGTCGATTTTTTAAAGGTTTGGTTGTTACGATCCCAAACGACTTAGTATGCAAATACTTCAATTATATTCACAGGTCAATCAAATACAAAATCCTAAGTTATGTAGCCTACTATATTCGTCAGTAAATTCACCTTTTTTCAGGACAACTATTTTACACAGCACTTTTTTTACGAAAACTTTATGGCGCTGTTCCAGATTAATCAATATGAATATTTATAATTTATTTAGAGATTTTGGTTCTTCAAAAAAATTGAGCATATTTTTTATTTTTTATTAGGATTAAATCAGTGATTTTCCTAGTATTTTCTTCCATTAGTTATACTTGAATTTTCATATATCTTGTTTTAGTGGTGTACAAATACAATAAAATTAAAAATTCTGTTATCTTTTTTTTTCCCTTTTTGTCAATAGAGTAAAACGGTCTAATATTTAAAATTATGGATGTTTTTATATGACAGTGATTCCATATAATATTTTGTCGAGAACCAGTCTAAGTTTAACATAATAAATAAAAAAATATATAAATTGACAATTGGGTGCCCACTGAGGGAGAGGGTGTTACGGATGATGGCTTGCATAGCTTGATCGAAACGTTGATCTGTATGATAAAAAGATTATTATTATATTTTGACGTTGACTGATTCCCCATAAATATATGATCTTAATTAATACATAAAAATCATGGAAAAACGCCTCCATCTTCAACGGATCTAATTAGCCTATACTCGATACTTTTTTCCTTATTAAGTTTTTCCTCTGGGAGCAGCTTAAAATTGAAGTTAATTAATGGCCTGTCAAGATTTCAGAAAATTAGGCATTATGAGGACTTTTTTACTTCCTGGAACGCAGTAGAGGAAGAATTGTTATCGAGAAAATTCTCGGTTTTCAGATTTCAACGGAAATATCCATTTTGACTAGTTTCGCCGTGAAGTCTGTACGTACGTTCGTTCTTTCGCACAACTCAAAAATGGTTAGCGATTGAAAGTTAAAATTTTGTATTTGGGATTGTTGTATTCTCTAGTTGTGAACATCCGTTTTTGATTACCAGATGATCACCGGAAGTGGTACTTTGCTTGAAGGTCCTGATAGATTTTCATCAAAAATTATATCAAAATATATTGCAAAACTTTTCAAATTTAGAATATAAATTGTATTTATTAATATAGGTTTTAGTTAAAATAACTAGATTTCGGTTAAAATTGGCAAACCGGAAGTGATACTTTATTTGAAGGTCATTATAGACTTTCATCAAAAACTTTATTAAAATATTGCACAAAACATCTCAAATTTAGTATTTAAGACTTTTGTATCAATATAAATAATATACTCGATTTTGATTAAAATTAGCTTGCCAAAAGAGGTACTTTACTTTAAGGTCATAATAAGCTTTCATAAAAAGTTATAATAAAATATAATGCAAAACATTTCAAATTTGGCATAAAAGACTTTTGTTTCAATGTATATAATATACTCGATTTTGGTTAAAATTGAATAGTTGGAATTAGAACTTTACTTGAAGGTCATAATAAATGTTTTTGAGATACTATCTTCGGAAATTACAATAGTAACCAAATTAAGGATCACTTTTTGTGCCACCGATTTATAGTTTAATAGGCGTACAAGGAAGTCATGGGGTGTCCACATCAGGTCTTTCAGTTGTATGATGCTATCAAATACAAACCTTAAGGAATTAATTTTCTTTTTTTTTATAAGTTTTAGGTGCAGTTTTTGAACTTTTTTCTAATTAATATGTTTTCTGTTTATGTTAAATATTTAAACATTGCTTCTGTTTTGTAGGGGGAAAATATATTTCTTTGGCATCACTGCGCCTATACCAATGAGTAAATATCATATTTTGAATAATATTCACGCTGATTATAACAAATTCACGCCGTAAAATTACCCATGTTGAAATTATAAATATTAAATCGAATGGAAACATTAATTGGACCATTTATCAACTAATAGAATAATAATCATACGCAAATTCACTAAAAGATACAACAATCTTTAGTATTTAACATACAGGATTTAAAAAAAAAAATAATTGATGCATGTGATTTCAATGGACTAAACTGTGTGAGCTCTTACAGGAAATAAGTCTCAATTAATTTTAAGATACTAAAATTTATTTGATTCATTCTACGAAGGCAAATACAGAATTTTCATGAAGTAATGATTTAATCATAGCATATTTGGGAATAAATGATGATACAAAATAAAAGATATAAGTTACACTAAATAAAAATATGCTGTAAGGAATATAATTTTTATTTTTATAGTTAATATAATTTTTCTTCATTGCTATAAATAAGTATATAACGTCTTAACATTTTATTTATAATAATCTATAGGCCATCAAATATATATATATATATATATATATATATATATATATATATATATATATATATATATATATATATACATACAATCAATTTTTTCCACTATGGGCAATTTAAAAAGTCTATTGTCTTTTTTTTTAAATTTACCTTTTGAATATTGAGCGCTTAACTATTATATTTTCTATCTCATTTGAATAACTAAAGTATAAAAGGTAAAAATTAGTTTTATATCATATTATAACGTGTCGATTCTATAATTTTTAGACCTATTAAGTTGTCATGAGATATTTACAAATGTCCTGTCCAATCTCATGGGAATGACCTACTGTGGCTGAAAATGCAAATTGAAAAAATGGATAAGAAAACAATTAGGTCGTGAAACGGAATGATTGGCTTCTAAACGTAGTTCGTTCTTAAGATGGCCACTTTCCCTCAACTGAAGACATTGCAGAGATTGAGATAAGCACCGACATCCCATCTGCCGTTCCTATCTCCATTTTTTTTTTTCCATCCCGCTGACTTCAATGCATTATTCAGTTGTTTATACAATTTGGGAAATAGTAGAGGAAGGATTATCGGTAACTATTTTCCAATTTATTGATTTATCCTTTTTTTTCTTTTACAATAAAATACGTTTTTGTCTTCCTTTGTGTTGAACTTTTACTTTAAATTTGGGCTATTAATAGGATATTCCTCAACTTGAATCTAACCCTATAATTAAACTCATCTAGAGTAGATTACAACTAATGAAGTTTTATTATGAAACTCTGCAACAACACTGACATTCCATTCGACTCTCCATTGTAAATCTAGGCTTGATTGCAATAAAACCTTTTTTTATCACCTTTTTTTATTAGTTCGGACCTAAAAGTCTGTTCAGAGTGGACAAATTTATATTTGTTCATCTAATATTCATTTTAGTTACAAAATTCAGTTACCCTATTATTTACTTTTACTTATAAAGTAATGTGGGGTAAGTTCGTTCCTGAGGCAAGTGCATTCAGGCTGCCTTTAAACGGTATAGTATTAAGTGCAGTAGTGCTTAAGTGCTTAGAAAATATTGTATAATTGTCGTATATTAAGATAATACTTTTATTTTGACAGTATTGTACTAAATATTATACTGTTAAAGTCGGTGTATGCACTAACCCTACCTTATCTTACAACTATTATTTTATAACTCTATATTTTATAACATGGTTTATATTTGCACATTATATCATAATGTTTATGTCAAATTGTTTTAATTAATAATAATTATATTAATGCCAAAAATAATAGATTTAGTTTATTTTAGTTAGGTTTAGTTATCGCTTATTTATATTGGCTTTGTTAATATTTTAGTATTATTTAATGATTATGATCATCTTTCAACATAAACATTTTTTTACGAAAAATTAAGCAAAAGCCTACTTATAAAAGCCTACAGAACTGGCAGATGAATTCATCCATGCCAGTGTTTGGTAACTGAAGAAATTTTTCATTCATTCATACACTGTATGCATATAAACACATACATCACATATATGAATTTTTTTACAAAATTTATTTCCTGTACACTATATATTTAAAAGTCTTCAACTATTTCTGAAGTGTAAAAAATAAAGTATTTTGCCTAGATTAGTGGTACTTTTTACATTCAGAAAGTACCTTAAACGTACTTATAGCAAATCTTCGGGTCGAATAATTTACGAAATACTTAATTTCGAGGTTTTGTCCATCCTTTAAAAAAAATGGCCACAGGTCGGATCTAAACTCTAAGAAGTAAATTGAAGGGTCAAGTAGATGAAGTAATGTTTTTCAAGCTCTGAAAACTGCATTCAAATCAACTTTATCCACTTGATCCTTCAATTCAGTGTATCAAAGGGAAATTAGCGTAAGTCCGATTTTAAAACTTTTGGTTTTATTATATTTTTTTCCATTATTCTTGCCATATATTCCAAGGATATCGTCAATAAGCAAAACGGGTAATGAAACACTTCAAATATATGGTACAGACTGACCACTGTCCACAACAAACAACACACGCGATATAAAATTTATTTTTGCTCTGTCTTCTTTCTACCTCTGACAGGATTGTTTCATAAATTTGACATTTGAGGTTAATTGGGCAACAGTCAGGAACTAACTGGGTATTGTTTAAGATAGAAATAATGTAACAAGCATTCTCCTCCTTTACAAGCAGCTTTTATACTTTTATGTACTCTTAAATGCTTTATGACGATATTACTATATACACGTACACACACACAGACACAAGTATGGTATAGATAACACTTACTTTTTAATACGCTCATTTGTAATGATTAAAAAGTTATGAAAGACCCGATATCTTCAAAACTAAATTATTCACACCGTTTTAGAATCTTATATTCTGGAAGTCATTATCATAATGATGTATCACGTCTTCAAGATTTCAGGGTATGAGGTTACATATATATGACGCTCAGAATACAAGTTTCTAAAATGGTGTAAATAATTTAATTTCGAAAATATAGAAATGCGATTTGTGGGATATTTAATAACTTTTCAATTACTACAAATGAGAGTATTAAAAAGTAAGTTTTATCTATAGTGCACTTGTGTGTTTGTAAATATATGGTCATGAAGCATTTAAGTTTAAAAGCTGCTTGTAAAGGAGGAGAGTGCTTGTTATTGCAACGAATGCGTCAATGAATGCTCGTGTAGCGGTAGATGAAACTGTATAAGTAGACCTACCATTTATTAGTCTTGAATTTTTTGATTAGATCAACTTTTCGGCTGTGAGAGGCATTTGATCTGATTACATTGTACATCCTGTATATACGAGTATAATTTAAATTTTGTTTGCAGTACTTTTTCTTATTTATCTTTTAGTAAATTTAATACTTTTTTTAATGCTTTATTATCTAGAACTTATCAAGCATTTTTTTTTAACCTGAAAAAGTTGCTTTTGACCCATTAATTACTGCAGACAGTACAACTGCAGATCAATATCCAGAATTAAAAATGAGCTTCAGTGCATTTTTATTACAGGTTATCGTATTCCACTTTTTGCACGACGAATTTTTTTCCGCTATTAAAAAAAGCTAACTAACACAAAAGGCACGAAAAGAAAAAAAAAGGGTTTGGTAATGGAAAAGTAAACCTTTTAAAAAAGTGTTAGCTATGTTTCACTTTTAATGTGATTTCAACATGGAAATCGGCGAGTAAACGAAGATTGGACAAAAAGTATTAAGGAAAAACAGTTGTAACTGCATATCCAGGATATATGAAATATGTTATAAATTTTGTTTAAAAACACTGAAATTTTATAAAAGGTAATTTAAACAGGAAAATATGATTTTATATATATATATATATATATATATATATATATATATATATATATATATATATATATATATATATAGAGAGAGAGAGAGAGAGAGAGAGAGAGAGAGAGAGAGAGAGAGAGAGAGAATAGAATAGAATAGAATAATATTTTATTTATAATACAAATATAACAAAAGCATGTTATGAAAACATTATTAGGATCTAATAATATTTTCTATTGACCGTTAGCCCGGTGTTGGTTGCCTAATATTTTTCCACACGCCATAATAGATTTAAATATTGAGTTGATCACTTGTACTTTCGAAGAGTAGGTTATAAGATTATTTGACATAAAAATTTTCCATGCTACATTTATTCCTGTTATTGTTTTTTCCAATTTATTTTTAAAATGCATACTTAGCGATAGAGTGCTGCTTAATGTAATTCCTAAATATTTATAATTATTGACCACTCTTGGATTTATCCAAGTTAGTTTTAACTCTCATTTTTCGCAGTATAATTTAATTTCATTTATCATTAACTGTAAACTAATTGGGTCTGATACCTGCGCAACAAGATCCTCCGTATATTCTAAAATTGTGATTTTTTTATTCTTAATCCATATTCCTCCGCCTACTTCTTTTTCCAGATTATTTATATAGCATGAGAACAAAAATGGACTAAAACACATCTTTGTTTAAGACCCATACAAGTTTCGAAAAATGTTATCATACCTTCTAAGCACCAAACAGCTGCTTGCACATCCTCATAAATTTTTTTTTTATTACATTAATGATTTTAGTTGATAACCCTAAATTATATAATTTATAAATTAATGCAACTTTATGCATTCGATCAAAAGCTGTCGAGAAGTCTATAAAAATGTATACACTTTACCCCTTTTTTCACTGTTATATTTTGATGATTCTCATTAGATTAAAAATGTTAGTTATCAAGTGTTTCCAATAAAATTTCTAAAATATATTAATGGTGCACTTATACAATTCATATGAAATACGATCCACACTTGGTGCCTTCTCATTCTTAGCTCTATTGAGCATTATTTGTAGTTCTTCTAGTTTAAATGGTCCAAGCAGTTATTTACTACCGTTTATTCAGTTTAAACTATCTTCCTGACCCGTATAAATTAATTATTCATATTCTGAAAATGTTCAATCCATTTATCACTAGTTATATTTTCTTGAACTATAAAATATTTGTTTCTAAATTGATTTACAATATTCCAAAAATCTTTTTTATCAGTCATTTTTATAAACTTGTCTATTATATTCGTTAGATATTGTTTTTATTTTCATGGCAAATTTTTAATAGTTCTTGTTTTGTATAAAATAATTATTTCTATCTTCTCCTGAGATTGTTTTTCTGTATCGTTTAAGGAAATGAAATGATAATGCCCTTCCTTTTCTGCACTCACCATTGAACCAATTTCTTTTCTTTTAACAACAGTTTTTACATTGGAATTGGAAATAGCCGATTTTTTAATAATATTTATCAAAGTATTTAATTTATGACTGATGAATACTCCCATTATCACCATTATTCACCATCCTAAACAAAACAACCTTACATTCTACTTTATTCTTGTATAAATCTGTAATGTCCAACTTAATCTCGGTAATAATGACAAGATGCTCTGATTTTGTTGTTCTCTTTTACCTTAATCCAAACACACTTTCTTTCTTTAGTGGCTCGACGGGCGACGCATGAAGCTGTCCTTGGTTTGCTCAAACATTTTGCCCTGTCACATCACATTTTGGTTTATTTTTATTCAACTTAAGTCCCATATTTTTCGCTTCCTGTTCTATCTTGCAGAAGGCTTCCTCTACAGCAGCTTGTGATCTCCCAATAATTACGATGTCATCTGCAGGTTCGTACCATTCTGATAAATATTGTTTTTCCATGATTCAGTCCTGTCCTGCTAACAATTCTGTAAAGTGCCAGATTAAAGAGTAGTGTGGCTAGCTCGTCACCCCAATCCAAACACACAACTAAAGGTAAATGATCAGAATACATTTGAAGATCAACAAAAAAAACTGTTGATCTCGCGCAACGCCTCAATAATCGGTGACCGAAGACCTATTTTTCCTGGATACGTGTTTTCTCAATTTCGGTCATTTTTAGTTCTACTATTTAGAATTATGATGTCATTTGGATAAAAAAATTCAATTAGTTTGGTTCCTCTAGAATCTTTAATTTTATCTTTTGATTGTCTCTGCAAATTTTCTATTACAATATTATTCTGTACAGCGTTCTTACTTCCTTATACGGAGTAAAGGAAGTATTGTAATCGCGAAAATTTTCGGCTTTCAGATTTCAACGGAAATATCCATTTTGGCCATCCCTGAATCCCTGAATGTTGACTAGTTTCGTCCTGACGTCTGTACGTACGTTCGTTCGTATGTATACAGCATAACTTAAAAACGGTCAGTCGTAGAAAGCTAAACTTTTGTGTTTAGGATTACTCTAAAATCTAGTTGTAACCTCCTTTTTTGGTTACTGCTTGATTACCGAACTTCTCAAATTTAGTATTTATAACTTATATATTGATTTAAATAATATACTAGATTTTGGTCTAAATTGGCAAACCGGAAGTGGTACTTTACTAGGAGGTCATATTAGACTTTCGTCAAAAATTATATTAAAATATGATGTATAACATCTCAAATTTAGTGAATTAGACTTTTATATCAATATAAGTAATATATTAGATTTTGGTTAAAATTGAAGATTAAAGGGGTACTTTACTTGAAACATCAAAAGAGATCATATGGATCGGTGATACAGGTTATAGATGCGATTTTTTTTCCACTCTAATTAAACAATTTTATTACTTGTTTAAGTGTTAAAATAGAGTTTTAAATAATTTTTTTCCTCCCCATTTGTGAGCTAAACAAGTTTGCAGTAATAGTAAGTGGTTTCTTCCGCTTAAAATGTTGAAACCGTCTATTTCTAATGCTCTATCTAGTGACATAGACAGTTCTAGCGTTGTAAAGGAACACGAAGAAATCTCTTAGGAACTTGTTACCAACTGAAAGAAAACGACATATGATAACGGAATAAGACCTCAAGAAACAAGAGGGTGTGTGTGTCAATAGATGGACATTGTGACGCCGAGTGTCATTTTTGAGGTACTGCTATGTTCGAAAACTAGTAACCAAATTCAGCGTCACATTTTGTGCCACCGATTTATAAATTTAATTTATTTTAACCAGAATCCATTTCAACGTATAATTGGGAAAATATGTAATATAATCTATGGTATTACTTTCTTCTACACAATTTTCAAATAGTAAACATATTTCGAAAGATGTTACATAATTATAGGTAATTGGATAAAATTCTAAAATTATTTATTAACACATTTTTATCTACTTTAAGGTCAGAAGCATTTTTCCTAAACCTGGGGTCAACTAATATAGAAACATTTCTATTTCCTTTTTTATATACATTTTCTTTAACTTATATGGTTCTGGAGCTAAATATTGTCCCTTCTACTTTTATTTTATTTATAGCCGTTCCTTCCATTCTTGGTTCTTTGCTTATACCTTTAATGATTTCTTCAGCTTCAAATAAACTATAGACTTTATTTTTAAAATGAATTTTACCTCTAAATAGCCTTTGAATCAAAGAAATTCATTTAGTTTAAATAATTCAGTATATGCCTCCCGTACTCTCTCTCTCTCTCTCTCTTCCTTGCTTTTCTCACGAGCTATCATATTTCCAAATTTATCTTTATTCATCTTAATTTTCTGTTTAATTAAATTAGATATAAAATATATCTTTTTCGGTTGGATTCCAGGACCATTGCCTATTCTGAAGCAGTCATTTATGTTTTCTTTATTAATTACTTTTTCCACTGTTCCTAATATTAAATCCCTTTTCTCTTCGACGTTATATATTACAATATTATTTCTACTTAACTATCTCCTTTAAAAAATAATTTCTTCTTCTTGTTTATTAACCTTATTTTCTAGATCAGCACATTTTTTTCTTTGTAAATTCCACATCATAGAGTGCTGTCTCCAATAATTGCGACTTCATCGCCATCCTAGCATTAATTTCTACAACAACTTTATTATTTTCCTTTATTTCTAAGGTCTTCTAGAGTCCTTATGAAGATAAATAAGCGGAATAATAATAATAAACCTAAATATGCTTTATACAGTTAATAAGTAAATCAATTTAAACAGCTAATCACAAGCGAGAACTCACTAAGGTTCACTCCAGAATGGCCGGCAACTTCACTATCCTATTTATTATATATCCATCTATCTATCTACCGAAAAGTTATACAAAACTGGAATTACAATTAGGTATTTATGGTAGGTATATGTTTTAGAGGTTACAGCAAGGTTTTCGCCAAAATCGACTTACCCAGAGCCTCACATTTAATCGCTTTAACAATTATTATAATACTTATTAACAATTTTCTTAAAAACAGCTATAAAATTTTTGACTAAACTCATCATATCAATATACAATATATAGACTTTAATATCAGCTAGGTTTTATCACCATTGAAATTGGCTGACAGGAATTAAGTACCGAATTTTAAAAATGGCTTCCTCTAAAGTACCTTTAATTCTGTTTATTTGAAAGAAATATAAAAAGTAAGAAATAATTTGCAAATTAACTAAAAGAAAAAAAAAATAAGAATCATTTTCCCAGGTTGGAAACAAATTCCCGTAAATAAGAGTAACATAAATATATAATTGCCGTTGGAAACCCTATGATTTTAGGAAAATTAATACCCAACATATAAAGTCGTAGAAGGTAATGAAGAGTGACGGAAAATGCATAAGCTTAAGTTATAATTGATAATTTCTACTTTTGTATTAGGTATTTAAAGGAAAATGTGGATAATAACTTTTTTTAGATTAGTAGGATTTTGAAAAAAATTACTATGAGCAAATTTAGTGTACATAGGCATGTTCGTTCACTTATGATTGAAAAGGATGATTTTGAATCCTTGCGTGATAAAAAAAATTAGGTTTTGAAAACAAACTGAATAACTCAGTGTCGAAGAAAGAATTTTAATCGGTCAAAAGCTATTTTCAAACTCTCTCCGTCTATAATACATATATCTGCATATGTGCAACTCGACCTATCCATTGTTTTCGATCAAAAGGGAATAACTCCATAAAAAAAAAAAAAATAGATAGTGCTCATAGTAATTTTTTTCACTTTTTTTTTCAAAATCCTAATAATCTAAAAAAAAGTTATTATCCACATTTTCCTTTGAAGTTATCTTAATAACCATAGAGGTAGCGTAAACATATAGCTAGGATTGGTTTTTTATTTTATCTCGAACCGAGAGATGACACTACCATTCGTCTGCAGACAATTGCTCACCTGAGATTAAAAGAAACTCGCATTAAAATACATTTAAAAAAACAGGTGATGGTAACTAAACATGGTGCATTCAACTATTTCAAAATAGAACTTGAGTTTGTTCACTTAAGGCGAGAGATGGGCAAAATCATACTTTTTATGGTGCCGTTTCTTTTGGGATAGTACCTCTCAATTCAACAAATTAAAATATAGAAGTAAAAATAATGTATCATAAAATGTTTTTCGTTTTCTTTCAAAATCCATTGTTTTCGATCAAAAGCGAATAACTCCATAAAAATAAAAAAATAATATGTATAAATTCTTATTTTCCTTATTTTAAAGAAAAAATATTCCACTGGCAGGTATTTGTATACGTGTTTTACACCAGTAACAACTTTATCTTGCTCTGTTTGCTTTGAAATAAACGTGCTCTGTTCCAACGAACATGGGATTACTAAGAGATATCAATTTTTCAAAAAATCGTTAAAAAAATGTAAGGAATGAATATCTGCTGAATAGCGTTGAAGTCGTATTAAACATTTAAATGTAATAATTTAATAACACTTTATTTCATTGTTTTTCTAATAATTCACTCTAATAATGACAATGGCAGTCAATGATTAGCCCCTATCCAAATTCCATTGAAAATGTTACTTGTTTATTCAAGAGATTATAGTTGGAGTATGGATATGGGAAAGGTTATACAATAATTTAAAAATCTGGTGCAGTGCGCGAAACAATAAACTTTCACTTACCACTCTACTTGAAATAAATTTTTAAAAGTATCCATTAAAATTTCTTTTTAAAATTAATTAAGCCAATTAAATACCTAATACAAAAGTAGAAATTATCAACTACAACTTAAGCTTATGCATTTTCCGTCAGTTTTCATTACCTTCTACGACTTTATATGTTGTGTATTAATTTTTCTAAAAAGATAGGGTTTCCAACGGCAATTATACATCTATGTTACTCTTATTTACGGAAATTTGTTTCCAACCTGGGAAAATAATTCTTATTTTTTTTTCCTTTTAGTTAATTAGCAAAAACATAGATGATATTAAAGTTTATATATCGTATATTGATATGATGAGTTTATTCAAAAATTTTATAGCTGTTTTTGAGAAAAGTGTTAATAAGTATTATAATAATTGTTAAAACGATTAAATGTGATTCTTACAAAGTGGGTCGAAAAGTCGGCTAAAAATAAATAAATACTGTGTGGTGTGTTTTATTTTGACTATCCTTCGACAAGCTGTTCTGATTCACACCATATATACCACAAGTCGGTCTTTGTCGGTTTTTCGTTTTGACTTACTTTATTCTTATTGTCAAGCTACCTAACTGTACTTTAAAATGTGTTTTTTTTTATACAACGGTTTGGGGATCTTCAAGCACTTGCTCACATTCGCCCTGTGCTGATTTACAGAAGATTTAAAAATTACAAAATAAACCTTTAAAATCAAATAAATCACGAAATTATAAAATTCTATTAAATTCAAAAGCTCAAATTAAATTTAGTGTACAATAATTTAAAAAAAATAATTTTTATATGAATTTCAATGTACCCTCCCTCCAAAAAAAATGTATATTAGACGATAAAAATGCAGTTATATTACTATTCGTAGTAACATACTATTCATTGTTTTTATTATTCATTCATTTTATCATTAACTAGTGACTATTTGTTATAACTTTTATATCAGGTACATTGTAATGATGTAGACGAGGAACACCACGGAAGATGTAGATAGAGGACGTCAGAGAAAACATAAGGGCTAGAAGTACAAAAGAAGATGACTGCTGACAGAGATAATTTGAGAATGATACACTGGGTTTCGGAATGCGACATAGTTGCAGGACCCGAAAATAAAAAAAAATAGTGTTTTAACAAATGACAAAATATGATGAATTTGGATTTTATGGAATCGATAAAATGGTATACAACATGAAAAATAAGGTAAATAATATCCTGTGCAGATTGCTTGCTATTTGTTTAAATTGATCATTTTAAGACTATAACATGTTTTTAATTTTCAGTAATGCACATATGTTTCCTGATGATCCTAGCCTATTTCCCTAACAGTATTTTCTATTCTTATTGATTAAATGTATTCATGTTTTTTATAAACTGTTCTTTCACCAGTTATAAACTGTTCGGACCTTTATCGTGAATGCACTTCAAGTTATTTTTAGAATCATCCATTATTATTGATGTTTGGTCACAGTAAACTTTTGGGGTCTTTTTTACATTAGGTAAGACAGTTATTTTTAAACAGGAAAAGTATAGAAAAGTAATAGCTAATATTATGCCATATGTTGTTTTATATATATACTATTTTCTCCTATAAGCAATTGAGGTTACTATTAATTTAATAAAGCTAAGTCGTTGCTTAAAATCATAGGTTTTTACTGCATTTAGGGTACTGAAAAAGTACGAGATACTTCACAGGAACCGAAAATGCAGGAAAGGAGACGTCACAGAAGTATATTTTTCGAAAAGAAGTGCCCCCAAATATAGATGCAATAGGCGAAGTTGCCGACAAGATATTGGAACATACGTCGGAACATGGTTTAACAATTAAAAAAGCGTAAGATAATAGAAGAATAACAACATTGATTCAAATATAACTGATAATATTTTATAACAGATAATTTTCCTACTTAAAAATAACTGGCGTATCTAAAGTAAAAATGGCCGAACTTTTGTTTCTAGTGTCGTGGTAGCCTCGTAGCCGTAGCCTCGTGGCTTACTACGGATTGTTAATCTTTTTATAATTAATTCTTACGACTATTTGGAAGCCAAATCATTCTTCCATCTTTTGGGCTGGTGGAGAGGATATACCTGCTGGCTGAAGTGCTGCAGTGAATAAAAAACTTAACGTGTTTGCATGTAATGAAAATTTTTACTGTTACTGTTATATACTATGGATTCTTCTTGATTTTTCTTTCATGTATTTGCGAATTCGTGTAGTCACTACGTTCTGGAAAGTAATGAAAAACGATAAAACTTTCCACTGCACCGCAAGAAAGGTTAATTTATTCTGAATGTTAAAAATCACTGTTTAAAATCTGCAGTATTTAGATTTAACAACTGCTTATATCAAAACGAACCCGAGAATTGTCAAAAGAAATTATTCATGCGGCCCGAGAAACGCCAAATGCGAAAGGGGATGCTCACCGCGAAGAGATTCATTATTCGGAGGAGTGATACGTGGATGATTTATGAATAACGAGGTGTTAATGAGTTAGTACACCTCATTTGGATGAATTGTTTTCGCTGTGATTGCGAGGGAGCGTGATTTGTTTGGACGGTCGACCTTGCGATGAGTTCAGCGGCACATTGTTGTCACAAAAGCTTACAAGTGTACACTAATTCCTTTAATTTGAGTACCGGACATTTTCGAAAATATTTGTATGTGTTTACATTTGCTGGCGATTGGTGGTTAAAACATAATTGAATCGGTCATTTGGAAAAGGGCACATGTCCACGATTTACTTTTGTGGACATGTGCCCTTTTCCAAATGACCGATTCAATTGAAATGCTCTTGCGAATTTTTTTCAATCTTCGATAATATAATTACGTTTTCATTAAATAATTACTCACAATTGGTTACATTACAAATATAGAATTGATGTAGGATGCCGGTGTAGTGGCTAAGAACCATCGAGGAATTGGTTTGATTCCCAGCACCTCTAACGATTATTTTAAAAAACGTTGCACTCAGCTTCTGTAATATATTTTTAAAAATAAAAAAAATATATCTTACTACAACCATAAGAATATAAAAATATATCTTTTAGAGGCGGTAGCACTTTCGTTATAATTGCCGTTATCAATCGCTAAAATGGCACCAAATCATTAAATAAATAGATACTAATTGAATATATCTAATATAATAACATAAAAACTAAAAATATATTGTATACTCGTCAATAAATATAATGCCTCAGAGAATTAAAATAGATACAGGGTATTCAATACTCGATTGACATTCCCCTTGAAATCCGCAATTTATGTAATTTAGGGATGAAACTTGGTGGGGCATATTTATGTCTACTGAAGTTTCCTCTGAGCTCATATTCAACTCCCTAACTTTCTCCCGTACTCGTCCAGCGCACATAACTCTGGAATTTTCAATGGAATATGATATATTTTTTGACGGATTCATTTACTATAAAAAAAATCAAATTTTATATAACGTTGAAACTATCGATCCGACGCTTCCGTAAGGTGCTAACACAATTAACCGCAATAAATCATTTTTTCTTTTAAGACAAACATTCATTTTAGTCCAAAAGAAAGTCTTTTATAATCAATTCAAACATAATGAATGCTTTTAGTAATTAAATTAGCTATGAAATTAACTCATGTACTTAACCCTATATTAAGGATTAAATGAGACAATCTTGCTTGATCATAAACCCAATTGTCATTTTGCCTAAAAGATCGGGGTAGAATACTCATCTGTGGTGTTTTTTATGGCCATTTCTTAGAGTATATAAAAAATAATACATATTTTGTTATTTGAAATTTGAGATTTTTTTGCGTAGTTTACAGACAAATGTTTTTGTTAATGTTTTTTTTTCTTCAAATTTCACAAAAAAAATAATTATTTTGTATTCGTGTGCTATTTTATTGACTGGAAACAAAGTGAATTTAATGAATTTCATTCTCAAAACACTTCTTTGTCTGGGAAACCTAATTCAACACCAAAAAGAAACTTCAACTTTATTTATACGAAATTAAAGCCTAACAAATGTTTTCCTGTAAAACTGGTGCATCTGTTGCTGAACAGGAGGCTCAGAAAAAATTATTTGATTGCATTTATTTTAATTTTAATATTTTCCTACCGAAAGAATTTATTTCTTATTTTATTCGCTCTAGCTATTTATTCCTCTTACAGTGTAACAGTTCTACGGGTCTTTTTAAATTTTTTTTTTATTTTTATTTCCATAGATGAATAGTATTTTAATAAGCAAGTTTTAAATATAGTAAATTTCGATTTATCTTACCGTAGAAAATAAAACATTTCCTTTTCGCTCAAGAGTATTGAGTGGAAGTGGTCAAAAAAAAAACTTTCAATAAGTTAAGAAATTGTTGAATCTTTTATTTATTTATCGAAACTTATAATTACATATATATATATATATATATATATATATATATATATATATATATATATATATATATATATATATCATTTGGTTTTATATAGCGGACTTTAAATTCCTTTTTATTAAAAAAGAAACCTCCAAAAGTAGTCGAGCACTTAAGATCGTTCCTTTTAAAGAATAAAGAAACGGCTTTGACACGTAAGTGGGGCGAGGGAAGACACTGGAGTAAACAAACGGACTGGAAGAGAAAGTTGAGATTTTTTTTAGTCCTCTGAGAAATTTGGATTTTGCGGTTTCCGTTTGTCAAAAACCAGAAGCTCGTAAATAAAAGAGAATCACCTCAGACCCTTTCACATTATTTTAAAGAGATAGATAAATCTGTCAATTTGAAATTTTTATTAAATTAAAAAAAAATAAAACTGTTAGGCGCAATTTCCTGCCTTAATGAGATATAAACCCTTGGACAGAATCTATTATTCTAAAACATACTTAATAAGTTAAGTGATGTTATCATTGTACTGGAAAAGGTACTTTGTTAATTTTAATCTTTATTGATCTTAGCCTTTGTTAAGTAGTTTCCATCAACTTAATTAATTTAAAACGTAATCCAGAATAAATTGGTATAGTCCATTTTACTTTTGACATTAAAACAAAATCGCTAATTAAGCATTTTATATATATATATCCCACATAGAATATATGTCGGTGACTCAGTTAGCACCATGTTATGGAGGTGCTTATTCAGTTGACAGTTTCCTGTATATAGTCCCGTCACCCTCCTAAGGTTACTCCTATCCATATATAGAACTATCTCACTTCTTTTGGGGCAGGGTCCATCTAAAAACTGTTTGGAATGTGTTTGTTTTCTAGTGTTTTCCCAGTAGTGCTTAACTTCATTGCCTACAGCCATCCTGATACGCCTTTTGGGATAGCTAAAGTTTATGCCACATATGGGCTCTTGTGCACAAGGCATCACCTCAGAGCCTCTTTTGCAAGGCAGTCAGCCTTTTCATTTCCCAAAATTCTCGAATGTCCAGGAACCCATTCAATCCTTATTCTATTAGTTTCAGACAGTATTTTAAGATTAACTTTAAATTCTTCCACCAACTTTGACTGGGTCGCATAACCCGCATAAGCCCCGATAGTAGCTTGGCTATCTGTGTTGATTGTAATTGCCTGTTTTAATGCCCTCCTCAATAACAGACTGGGCACAGACATTAATTGCTAACACCTCTGCAGAGTGTACAGACCCATGTGTTCCTACCTAAGGATGTGAAAATTTTATCCATCCTCCAAATACCCGCCCCTGAGCCTTGTTCCGTTAGGGATCTCTCTGTGTAACAGTTAACTGCATTGTATGGGAGTTAGTTCTACTGATCTTAGTACTATAGTATTCCTCCCTATATCTTTGTACTTGTATGTCAGAATGCCTTGCAAACACCTCAGATCAATCCTATTAAACAAAGCCCCAAGTCCCTGGTAAGCCACAGATTTGGATCTTGTCCCTAATTTCGTAAATCTGTACATGGTGTTAGGTTCAAAAGTACCTCCATTGCAGCAGTGGGAGTGGTGTTCATGGCGCTAGACGTCATAAGATACACCAGCCTTTGTAGTCTGCCCAGTATGTCTCTTGGCCTATTGATCCTATGCCACCACACAATTGCATCATAATAGGTACAATAGGTCTGATCGTCGCCTTAAATTAGCCATAAGGCCATTTTGGGTTTCTGACCCCACAATTTGCCCATGGCTCACTTACATGGCCATAGGCAGCGAAGTGCCTTCGTGCTAATCTTCGTGCCATCAAGACGTGGCGGTCTGATTTTCACATTTTGCCTGTTAGTGAAGATACAAAGGTTGACCTTCTGGGGGTTAATGCCAAGACCATTATCTTTGCACCATTCTTTCAGAAGGTCCCTTACTACTATGACCAATCCGGAGATAGTCTCCGGAAATTATCCCGCAATCAAAACAACGATATCGTCTGCTTATAGAATCCTGCAGGCCTTAGTTTGGTCAACAAAGTGTCCGCAACCAAACACCACAGGAGTGGGGACAAAACTCTTCCCTATGGACAACCCTCCATGGGTCTAATCCATAGCTTCGCATGTCTTAGTTCAGAATTGAGTAGCCTTCCCTTCAGAAATGAATTAATCCATTCAGAAGCTAATGGTCCTACCCCTTTCCTCTCCAAAGCTTTTGCCATAGTATCATAAGGAGTACGATCAAAGGTACCCTCAATATCCACAACAAATGGCTGCCATAATTTCTTTTTCGGCTAGACTTTTCTCTATTTTGGAGACCAAATGATGCAATGCGGTCTTGCATGATTTCCCAGCCTGATAAGCAAATTGTCCACTATTGAGTGGTTTTTCAACTAAAACCGTGTCTCTAATAGGTCTGTCAATAATCTTTTCAAGAGCCTTAATCAAGAAGGATGTCAGAGAGATAGGTCTATGTGCTTTGGGATTGTCATAAGACTCCTTCCCAGGCTTTAGAATATAACAAACTTTTGTAACCCTCCAATTATTGGGAATGTGTGCAAGTGCTAAACTTCCCCTATGTAATTCCATTAGAAAGAGCTTTAATACAGGTAGGTCTTTTTGAAGTAAGGCAGAGAAAATCCTATCGATACCCGCAAATTTAAAAGGTGCAAAAGTATTAATTGCCCATTCCACCCTCATAGAATTAATGATTCTATTGGCTTCAGCCCACTTAGCCCTGCCACCAAAGTGATCATCTACAGTGGGATTAGTTAGGTTCTCATCCAGCAGCTGAGAAGTGCAGTCAGAAAAGTGCGAATACGCCAGAGCCTACAGGGTCTCTTTGTCAGTATTGGTGAAACCCCCTTCAACTCTGACCGTCCCCATTACTCCCCCATCAGGCTGCTTAGACAAAATTCTATTAACCCTGAACGTGGATGCTGTATCATTTATGTCGTTACAGAAACTTCTCCACGCTCCCCTTTTAGCCCTGCGAACAGTCTTGTTATGGTCAGTGAGTGCTTGTTTGTAAGCGTCTCATCTGCCTGATTTTTTGGCAGCATTTAAGAGTCTTCGAGTAAGAGCTCTTAGCTTTCCAAGCTCTTCATTCCACTAGGATGTATTCCTGTTGGACTATCATGCATTTAAAAATTCAAATCTTGTACTAAGAACACCAAAACTGTAAAATTGTGTATGCATTTTACAAATTTAGGTAGGTATTATAGATAGTACTTTAAACAGCAAAAATCATCATTTTTTTTAATTTACAATAACATCTTGGAGGGAGTGAGAAGCCAAGGAGTACAAGTGAGTTTTTTCAAAAATAGAGATAGTTAGTGCATATAAAATGTTTTTCAAAAGATTTATATTGTACAATATTCACGGGATGCACAATAGAACCATAATATAAGTATGACACAAGCTTATACGTTTTAGTTTTTATCAAAATGTTTTAACTTTAAAATGTGTTTTCACAATATTATTAAAGTGTCGCTTGTACCCCTTGGCTTCTCACCTCCTCATATACTTATATTATAAATTTAATAAAATGAATATTTTTGCATGTTTATATAATGAATAAATACACTATTTTACACGTGTTGTGTTCTTATTGCACGATATGAATTTTTTACTGCACGATTTTTGTTTTTAAACAGCACGAAAATCCGAAATCTACTTACAACAAAAGAAGATAACTTCACTCAGATCACACAGTAAAGAAAAGTTGATATAATAAAATGCACTACATCAGATTGTTCGGGTTTGAATTGTTTTGATTCATCTGAAGATTTAATCTTAGAGATGAAGCATACCGACTCCTTTTAGATTTTTTTAAAGATTTCATCTTCTGGTGGCCATGTTTCTCCTTGTATTATAAAGCTTTTTACGAAATCGTACCTTAGATATTCGTACATCGTACAGCCAAAAAGTATGTGCGTGAATGCACGTTTTTTTATTTTATGTTAATTAATATAAATGGAATAAATATGATAATTTAATGGTTGTTAAACTTTTATGTTTAGCCCAGTCTTATTCTTGGACTGAGTTTCTTTTTCAGGAAGAATCACTGTTATATAAGTAATTATTTCAAAATAAGTTTCTAATACTTTCCGACATTTCTCTAAACCATTCAACATTTTGGATGTAACCGTTTTTGATGAACATCGGTTTTATTATGAAACCGTCTATCTCCTCACAGGAAATTTATTCTGCTAACAATTTCCTTTCTTCGATATTTCGGCAATCGATGTTATACAATGATAATTCTGGAAATAGCATAGCAAATTGTACAGCCAAACCAGATAAGTGCCCTCACCGCTGGAGCTTGATGGAGGAGGAGGTGAAGAAAGTGATCCGCTAACCTTGGCCTTCTTCGTTCTCCTAGTCCTTTCCCACGGTCCTCGTTAATTGTACCGACAATGGTGTGAACCTGTTGATGTTGTCCATTCACCCAGTAGTTTCACTATTCTCATTGACTATGAATAGTTTCTAATAAATAGTGCTTAGTTAGTAGGCTACTGTGGTAGGGATGTGCTCTGCCAATTGTTAAAAAACGATTCGCTAAGGCAAGCATTATGAAATTTATATATGCACGGGTGTGATTTTTTAAGGGTTGGAGAAAAATGTATAGTAAAAAGTTCTCAATAGTGTGCGATTCCTAGTCACTGAAAAACAACCTCCCTATTTTTCTTTACCATCTCGATGACAAGCATTATATCGTGAGAACAGGCTGGCTTTGCGCCTACTTCTTCCGTAGATTGCTTGTTAAGTCCACTACCAGGCTTCTTTCTCGCTGTTGAGTTAAGAACTTCCTGCCGATCCATGCAACATATCCTGCTAGTACATGCCGACTATCTGCAATAGCCATAATCGAACCATCCCTAGTTTTTATATTCCCAACCTTTATCAAAAAGTCCGCTCCAGTTCTTCTGTCTTTTTGACAAAGCTCTGGTAACATGTTTGTACTACTGTTTCATACATGGGCAGGCATGGGGCATGATTTATCATCAAACTCTCTGCCGTCATAAACTAAAAGGCTCAACTCCAAATCATTTGTTTGAATTGTACCCGAAATACTCTAAAAACCAAACTTAGAATCTAAGGCTGCCGTAGCTCTATATTATCCAGATTTTCGACATCTGAGTATCTCCTCTATAATTTTCGTGACACTGAATACCCCTCGTCGAAAAAAAAATTGCATACATTTAAGTAACAATCAAAAAACATTTATATTTTCCTTTTGTAGTACAACAGAAATAATAATCTACAAAAAATAACATTCATTCATAATATGATATAAATGAAAGTTATATTATAAATAACAATTAGTTAGGATCAATGAGAAGTATGAAATTGTATATATTGAGACGACAGATCATATTTATGTGGTTCTCTGGTTGTTAATTTTAATCTGGCATGAGATGCGGTTCCACGTCCAAAAGGCCGTTCTTTTTTTTCGACTCAATCTCTACAAATGCTGAATAAGGAGCTTCAAATAGATATGAAAACCACACATACACAATACTAACAAGTAACGAAGTTTTTAAATTATTTTTCTATGTTCAAAGCCTGGTGGAGCGTTTACTCCTATACAACTCTTTCCGTAACCCTGCTGGTATAATAAGCGTACCACTTTGGGAAACACCGATCTAACTTTTAGCTGGCTAGATAATATAGATGGATGATAGAAGCATCCATGTAGAGTTAGAAAATTATGAAGGTAATGCAACCATGGAATGCAGCCTTTTAAAATTTTCTAGAAGGATCCCATCCCTGCACCTCCGGCTCCTTTCAAGATTACCCTTCTCACTTCCCTTGAGACTGTCAGCCAGTGTGCATCTGGACTCTACTCCTGTTCGTCATTAGCCATATCCGCATTGAAGGTCAATCGGACGAATGTCGGCGATAATACACGCTGCTTCATAAGAAACAGTGCGAAATGCTCAAGCTATACGCAAGGCACTTCTCTATAAGTAGGTTGATAATCTCACGGGCGTACACCTGCACTAGCAAGATGTTCATCCTGATTATTGATGCATAAAAAAAGGGTCTTCTACAACTTAAACTGGGCCCACCAATATTTTGCTATCCGAGCTATTACATATATTACTTAGAATTAGTTTATATGTATATAAAAGACAAATTAGTGTTATTCCTTAATTACTAAAATTTCCATCGTTATTGATATTCTGCAATACGACTTTTATGCTGGTATTTTTTTCATTTTTTTTATGTATACACCGCAGCCTTAGGGAAATGTTGGAAAATGGATATTAAAAAATTGTCATTTATGAGAATTTTCTTTTCTGCCTACGCCAGTAGTTTCATGACAGAAGGGTTAATTATTTATAATTTCTTGCTAAGTTCTTGGAATTGTTTACTGGTTAAACGAAGTAGCGAACGGCTGATCTAGACGTACAGAATTCGATTCTACTTCAAATTTAATTGTACATCTAGGTCTTAATTGGTTTTAGTTTACATATTTTATTGATTCATGTAGATTATTTGCTATTGATTTTATTTTACTTTTTTTTTTTAAATTGGTGTCCATCAAATTATTGGAGAGGGGAGGGTGAAATGATATTCTCACTCCCTCTCTTTTATTTTTGGGGGCAATCGCACCACCTCCCTAAGTCTTCGCCTTTGGTTCTGCCTGCTCCTGCAAAAGGATACACTAAGATATTTTACAGTAATCCCATAAATGTGAAAAACTTCAGAGATCACGCAATAGACTTTCATAATACTTGGTAATATGTTGGCTTGTGTCTGGTGAATTTAGATTCGTAGACATAAAATTAGCCATTCTTTCAATAAACATTATCTTACAAATACAAATTAGAGGGAAAGAAGAATCAGGAAAAAGTATATTTTAAATAACTTTATTTAAGCAGGTAGATGGAATGGCAGAGCCCAGTGAGGAAAAGAACTTCAATAAAATGAATTTTTTGGTAACAATTATTGCAAATCAATATAATCTGATTTAGTTTACAGTTAATCGTTAATTATAGTTTAAATATTCTAAAAAATTTACTAGATAATGATGAGAGCATTAAAAAGAAAATCAGCTCTGAACGGACGAGATAATGTCGGATGTTCAAACTGAGACTTAGATGGGAGGATTATACTTATCATAATCCTCTTATCTATGTATCTTAGATTAAAGTTTTGACGGGGTTCAAAGGAGTTAGATTTACAGGCAACAATTAACAGAAAATTTAGGATCAGCTTCTTACATCCGGTGCCACTTAGGCTTATTATTGATACTATTAACTTCTTACTTTATTATTTAGTAAAATTAACGTATGGTTAATTCCAAAACAAATTAATTTTAAAAATCACTTAAGTGCTCGGTAAATAGCATAGAAGGTAAACTTTGCCCTCGATGAAATTGTATACCTGGGATATAATGGAACGGAGGTGAACAGGAAGCCTTCTACAGTGAGGTGTCACTCCTTCCTTCCTTAGCGATCTCAGGGTTACTAATTACTTCTCTTCACTTTATATGATAACAATTATTCTTTTTGTGTTTGATTTATTTTCTATTGTAATTATATCAGCAATTAAAAAAAAAAAAAAACAGTGTAGAAGCACTTTACAAATCAGTAAGTATATCACTTTTTTTTATCGTTATTGGTTGGTTGTTATGATGTTTTAAGTCGCAAAACATCAAGGTCATTAGCCCCCGATCCATGAAATAAAACTGCTCCAAGAAAAAATAAATAAATAAATAGTAATAATAAAAAAAATTAATGAATAAAAAATAAAATAAATAAATGTAGTAAATGAATAAAATAAATAAATAATAGGTTGTATTTTATCATTTATTTATTCATTACATTTGCTTCAGTATTACCAGCATTACCACAATCCTTCTCTAAGACAATCTAGATGTTTTACGGTAATACTTTTTCATTTAATTTATTACTGTAGAATGGACCCTGCTGAAAGGTGTGGACTATTGTTAGGATACAACTGCAATGTTATCGTGGTGGTATGTCTTTGGTGATTTTTTTATCGTTTTTTTTTTTTTTTTTTTTTTTTGATGAAAATTATAATTTGCAACATTCAAGGGCAATAGGTAATAGTGATAATTGAGCATATTTATCGGTTAGTAACAATAAAAATAAGCTGGATATAATGATATACAATATATATATATATATATATATATATATATATATATATATATATATATATATATATATATATATATATATATATATACATGAAGGAAATATAAAATATGAAATAATATCTATATGAATATAACAGTCGGTGAAATTTCATCTTGGAATAAAACAACTGAATTTGAATTACTAAACCCTTAACCTATCATGTACATTATTGCATTACCCCACACTCTGGCTGGCGCCCGGACTGCTACCAATATTAGATTTTACATAAACGCACTGTTTTAGCTGAAACTGGTATAACGGGACAACAAAGGAACGTATTGGGGTTGCTTTTGATGGATACTTCTATTGATGTCGGAGAATGGATATTCGGTCCGATTAGTAATGGTTCGCAATCTTATCTTTAGGGTAGGCTTCAAATGTCATGTCGCATTTTTACTTCGCGGCACATTTGCAACGCAGTAGTCGCTTTTGAGTTTGAACAAACATGGCTAATGAATGTACAAAAGCTGAGAAAATAAACATATGTAGAAGCTATCAGATTTTCCTAAGGTCATTCAACATTGACTTGCGTTTCCTCACAACATGTGCGATGAGGGTTGGTTCATTTCTGTAAAATGATGTCTAACCGTCGTAACATTTTCAAAGTTTAACGAAAGAGCTAAAAGAAGTTTCAGATCGCACTATAATACTTGTTGTGGATAGTGGCCAACCTTTATATTTGAAATGTTGCTGTTTTTATTACCCTTTCAGTTTATTTACGATAATTTGGAATACACGACAAGAATAATAAAATAGGGAAATAAAATAAAAATCAGCAAAATCGGGTTTATGATTGTTTATCTCTGTCGTACAGAATTTATCTAGCTTATTTCGGTTAGGGATTGGCGATATAATCAGTTAATGATTGAAAGAGTCAATGCTTTTTACTAAGTGAAGGATCAGAGTGAATCTAGGCCTTCAATCTTAGTTCAATTGTGTTCTTCTGAATCAGATCTGGTTCTTTTCATTGAATGAGAAAATGAGAAAAAATCAAAAGAAAAAACAATAACATTCCCTTATTGGATCTGTGAATTATAAAGTGATTCATTAAAGAGAGGTTAAACCCTTTTCTAATATTGATTATCGGACTTGGTGTCCAGTCAAATCATCGTAAAAAATAGCTTTACCTAGCAAAAGATGGGGGTAGAAGATTTTATTGTTTTAACTTGTTTATATGAGTGGTAAGGTAGGGGAAACAAGTTTCACTTACCAAATTTATCATGGCTAAATTTTTTGGAGCCTAAAAAACCCGAAATTTTCGATCCTAAACTCCTAAACGAAGCCTTCTAGCCTAATATAGTTTAAAGCAAAAGTTAAAGTGCATTAAATTTTCTACAATTTTTACAGATTAAACGTTTGTTAAAATGGAATACGTACCGAGATATTTTTTCACTTAAGATTTTAAGTAAAATTATTCAATTAAGAGTTTTGGCAAATTCTAGACTATTTTAAATATGAAACAGGTGGTTAACCGTTATTAATTAGGACCGTGGAAGACTGGAATATTATTATTTAAAAAAAAAAAGAAAATTTCGTGGTTTTTAGGATACAGAAAATTTAGCCATGATAAAAACTTGTTTTCAGCATTTTTCCATTCATATCAAGTTGAAACGATAAACCCTTCTATCCCACCTTTCGCAACACAAATATACCATTTGACAGTACTGCATGCAGCATAAATATTTATAAAATAGATTTTTTATAAATCGATAATTGTGAAACTTTGAAGGGCAAATAGTAGAAATTAAATGCTTTTTAACATTTGTAGTAAAATATTTTCTGCTAGAACGCGTCGTTTAGGAGTTATAAGCAAAAACTGAAATAAGGACGAACATATCGTGATTTTTAGACTACAAAAAATTTAGCCATGATAAATTTGATGGAGCCATGATAAACTTGTTTTCTATCTTACATACCCATATAAGCAAGTTAAAATAATAAAGCCTTATACACCATATTTTGCAAGGTAAATCTACAATTTGACTGGACTATTAAGATTATAGTCAAATCATTTCTGTGCGGATATTGGTTGTTGATTTAATCATTTGCAAAAATGTTGAGTTTATTCTATCTTCAAATTGCTATTGCTAATTTTGAATAGAAATTATATTTTTATATTATTTTTACTTGAATTGTTTATTAACACACATACACACACACACACACATATATATATATATATATATATATATATATATATATATATATATATATATATATATATATATACATATGTGTGTGTGTATTTCATTCGCTAATCTCTATAATAGTGGCAATCAAAATTTGAAGGAAGATTGAAAGTCATAGCACGCTAGACATTGAGAAGGACAGTTCTCAGAAATACCTCTCCCCAGTATGGTTTCAATACCTTAACACAGAGAAGATCTCTCATTTAGCTCCTTTTTGTATTGATGGATGCTTCAACCACAGCATTAACATTCTATACATTAAGAGAGCAATAAAAGTTACTTAGTTCATATTTTATAATTTAAAAATTGGGGCTTCCCTTCTTTAATGTTTAACTTGATTTAATATAATTAAGTAATAATAATAACAACAATAATGACTTTATTGCTCAAAACTACATAACTTATAGTAATGAGTTGACTCCTAATTTAACCATTTATCTACTTAATAGAAATTTATGGTCATTAACTAAATGGAAGTGGTTAAAATAAAATAATTACTTTTTTATATTTTTTATTTTAGGAAATTTTCATTGATAAAAAAGTCTTGGTTTTTTAAAAAAAAATTAAAGCCTTCATGAAAAGATATTTTTTGGCCAATAGAATATTTACATTTGTAGTAATTCCAAATAATAGATTACTAATTTTTTATTTTACAATTCTTCCAAGTAATTCTCTTCAGGCTTTTTCTTGACGATTTCTCCTTTGTGCTCTTCCCTCCTTGTCCTCTTCTTAATGCACACCACGAATCCTAATTCATTTTTATCTATTAATTTCTTACGTTCTTCTAACTTCTCTTCTCTTTTTCTTTAAATTTCACCTTTGCAAAATAAATAAACTTCTCTTTTTTTTATTTAACATTTTACATAGGAATTACATTTTTAAATAATTTTTACTTGAATTCTTTATTCAAACTCACACACACACATGTGTGTATCTATATATATATATATATATATATATATATATATATATATATATATATATATATGTGTGTGTGTGTGTATTTCATTCGCTAGTCTCTATAATAGTGGCAATCAAAATTTGATGGATGTATTTAGTGTATGTATTTAGTGTTATTTACTTAGATTAATAATGGCTGCTTTAATTTCAGACAATTGGGGGAAACATTGATACAGTTCAATAATAGTAGTGGCATATTGTCTCTTATAATGCCCTCCATACAATCCGAAGAATACGATCCGAAATTTCAAAATAAAATGAGTTTCTTTATTACCTAATCTTATTTTAATTTTTCAGGTCAAACTTGAAGTTGTATTAATTTTTATTACACTAGTTCGAAATACTAATTGACGTAATACTATGCAAATTAAATTTTCGTGAATCGGAACAAGGAGTATTTTTCTGAATATGAATTCAAAAATTATTCATTTGTGTTAAGAAAATATTTTATTGAGAAGTTTTAATTATTGGATTTTTTTTTAAGATGAAAACTTTAAAACTAAATATCGCCGAGTTGCCAGTGCATGGTCTCCATAAATATAACTGTGCTAAAAATGAAAATTTGTTGTTCTGGATAATGAACGAATTTCTACGAAGATAATCGAATGGGTAAACGTAGTTGAGTAATCAGATCGAGACATAGTTGGGAGGATTATGTTTTCTAATCTTGTTAGGGTTTTGCTGATCGCTGGTTTCGGCATCGAACCTTTAGGTTTGTTAAGCCTAATTATTATTAATATTTATAATATTAAATTAAATTATGGATTTAATTAATATAAATATTTGGTTTATTAGACAGATAGAAGATCTGACCTATTCAGAGAGAGTATAAGGACATGAGCACCCTTTAGGAACTGCATTGATCTATGGATCAAGTGCAATCTGTCATTGGCCTTGAATGTGCGTTGATGGATGGAGTACCAGCAATTATTCATATTATGATTATTTCATTTATAATAACTTTTGTTTTGACCAATATCTATTAATTTAGGTTATGTAATTTCTATATAAACACGAAATTTAAAATAAACTATTTCCTTTGAAGGAAAAATGAAAAAGTAAGTAAAACTTAATTTTTCCTTCCATAGGAATTTTTTTTTGTGCAATTTTTTCTTATTTAATTAAATCTTATTTCAGAGATTTATGGAGAAAAAAAATCAAACATAAAAAAACAAATTAGAATAAGAAAAAAAAACATCTACCGGTATTTTGAAATAATATTCAGGACTAGAAAGAAGAGGCAGCGAACATGAGATACCTTATTACTTGCCGTTGTAAGGCAATATCGTTTAATTATGAAGCTCGCAGCCACGGCAGAGTCTCCTTCCAATATAAGTCTGGATGAAATACAGTTATTCGCCGGCCTTTTATTTGAAAAAATTCTGGGCCGGATTTCATTAGGGGCCTAAGCCGGAGGGATTTGGCCGGCTGATGGAATGAAGGCTAGCCCGATGGAGTTCTTCCCCTCGGGAGCCCCGTCTTATTCTGCCTCTGATCCTTTGTCTACGATGCAGCTCTTCTGCGGTATCTATAAGTCTTTCTTGAGTGGTCGGGATAGGTTTATTATATCACGGTCTTGTCGCAGGATAAGTGATAACATCTACAGAAGCTGTTTTGACAAGGGATGGCAAACAATTTATGTTTTTAAAAACCGATCAATGATTTCAAAGCGATGTTTTTTTTTTCATAAATTGTTAAAAAATTACCGCACATCAATCAGTTAATATCTGCGCTCTATATGCATATGTATATTTTTTTTTATTAATAAATAATTTCATTTAAATATAAAAATAATTATTTAGCATCCTCCCTACTGAAGGTAGGAAAGCTTTGTATTCATGCTGGAAATGAAAAAAAAATGGCCTTAGAATCGAATATTTCTCCCCGCGTTTTACGTTTTAGACATCAAGGAACAAATTTGGTTTCGTGCCTGTCAGTTAGTCAAATCCATGAGACGGGCATAACACCTATTACCGTTAATCCGATTTTGATGAAATCTTTATGGATTGTGTGTGCTGGCACCTAGATGTTCCAATATAAATTTTATCAAATTTCATCTATTGATTTCGCTTACACAAGCAGACATGCATTTTCCTTGGCACATCTATATTTTTTCCCTAAGTTCAAAGAAAGATGGGGGCTAGTATAAAAATCTGGTGCGGTGCGCGCATCACACAACTTTTCCTTTCCAACCTATAATAATAATCTTTAAAATTACTTTAAAGAGTTCACATAAACACTACTTGAAATAAACTCTACAGAATGCACTTCTTCAGGTATTTTCTCACAATAGTATAATAAATTCGTTTTCAAATAAATTTAGTACTACAATTCTGTACAGTAAATATTTTTGGTTTGTCCAGCTGAAAATATATTTTAAAAGTTTCGGTTTAGTTTCCTTGAAAATTCCATTTAGTTTCCGTGGAATGATTTTGATTCCATTAATTAATATAAAAGTAGAAATAATTTTAAAAGTTAACTACTTTTATGTTATTACAATACAATGTCACAAAGCGTTTTTTTAACAGGTTGGCCGCTAGGTGGGAGGAGGTTAGGTCGCAATAGTCTTCTTCCGGAAGGGCTCGGTTTTCCCTCTAAGATCTAGTAGTCCTTATGATATTCGCTGTATCTTTTCTAAAACAGGACCGATTTAAATAATTGTTTTCTAGGAAATTTAATTACCTTTCATCAGTTTTTATACAAAATTTACTAAAAATACTCACTTTTTGAGTTATGCGCAAATAAAATTTTCTTTTCACTATAACTTTTTCACCTGAATTTTCTCATTGATATATTACAAACATGAAAAGTTAAAGAGCTTTAATGAGAAGATATTGGGCTAGTTTTATCAAAATCGTCTGAGCCGTTTATGAGAACATTTAAAATTCATGGTATTGGAAGTTGTGGATTTAATTTTTAAAATATCTTGTGTGTCCACTCCCAACTTTCCTCACCACTTTTATTGCTAAGTCCTATATAAAAATGTATTGCTTTATTGTTGCCAATTATGGTCTGCTCTAGGGGATTTTAATTTCGTTGTGTAGGTAATTTAATTTAATCGCCTTTGAAATGATATTAACATGAATTAAAATGGCATTAAGGAAAAGATTTTAGGAAAGTATCATCAAAATCGTTAGAGCCGTTTACGAGAAAATTGTGAAAAATTGCAAAATCCATGATATAATTACCACTTCCGTTTAGTCCGATGCGCTGTATCTTTGATATTACTGGTCCGATTTTCATGATTCTTTTTTTGTTTTTTAGATAATTTAATTACCTTTCATAAACATATAAACATAATTTACCATAAATTGCATACTTTTTTTGTTGTGCGCAAATAAAGTATTGTTTTCATTATAACTTTCCTCTGTTTTACCTTATAATTATAGTCTAGCTCAAAAACGAAAAGTTGTACGATACTGAAATTACGTATTTAAGGTTGGCACATGCACGTGATGTCACAGCAATATTTTCGTCAAAATCGACTAACCGGAAGTGCCACTTTATATAATCGATTTTACACTTTTTTACAATTTTCTCTAAAACGGCTCTAACGATTTCGATGAAACTTGCCTAAATTATTCATCATAAAGGCCTCCAACTTTTCATTTATATAGTACATCACTGAGTAAATGCATAGAAAAAAGTTATGATAAGAAAATATTTCCATGGAAACTAAACCGAAACTTTTAAAATATACTTGCAACTTGACGAAGTTAAAGTATATAGGTAGTGTACAGAATTATTGTACTAAAATTATTTAAAAAACTGTTTTATTGTACTTACGTTGGAGAAGAAGTGAATGCTGCTGAGTTTATTAGAAGCAGTGTTTATGTGAACTCTTTAAAATTATATTAAAAACATAATTATTATAGGACGGTAAGGGAAAGTTATGTGATGCGCGCACTGCACCAGATTTTTTTATGTATATTCATTTCAATAAAGTATCTTAAACTCAGCAGTTTTTTTTTCTTCCTTTCTTTTTATCGCATCCTTTATACAAGAAATGTTATTGTGGTTTATGGATGCAGCCTTCATTGATAGTAATTATTTTATTTTTAATGATTTATTTATCTGGTCATCAATATTTTCAATTTTTAAAAGTTGGCTGTGCCAAATTATCCAACTATTAAGTTATCAACTTATTATCGAATCTTTCTGTGTTTTTAACTTAATAAAAATATTTATTAACTTAAATTTACAAAAACTTTGCTTACATCAATTATTTGCAAAGTCTGACCAAGAAAACCATTTTATTACTAAAAAATCTGATGCGGCGCGCGCATCACACAACTTTCCCTTACCGTTCTATAATAATTATCTTTTAATATAATTTTAAAGAATTCACATAAACACTGTTTCTAATAAACTCAGTAGCATTCACTTCTTCTCGAACTTAAGTACAACAGTTTTTTAAACAATTTTATTACAACGATTCTGTACACTACCTATATATTTTAACTTTGTCAAGTCGCAAATATATTTTAAAAGTTTCTGGTTTAGTTTCCATGGAAACATTTTCTTTCAACTAAATAATCTGAAAGTAGAAATTATTAAATTAATTTCCGCTTTTGTATTCTTAAATTACTTTTTTACAGAGCGTATTGTTTACAATAGATTGGCGGATTGATTGGAGGAGGTTCGGTCGCATCCATCTCATTTCGGATGCGATCGGTTATCCATCTATCTATACACTGTATCTTTGCTAATGCTGGTCCGATTTTGATGATTCTTTTATTGTTTTTTAGATAATTTAATTATCTTTCATGCAATTCTTTAAATAATTTACCACAAAATGCATACTTTTTAAGCCATGCGCAAATAAAATATTCTTTTCAACATAACTTTTTCCCTGCAATTCCTCGGTGATTTACTACATAAATGAAAAGTTAAAGATCTTTATGAAGAATAATTTAGGCAAGTTTCATCAAAATCGTTAGACCCGTTTTCGAGAAAAATATAAAAAAGTGTGAAATCCATGATATAATAGCTAATTCCGGTTAGTCCAATGCGCTGTATCTTTGCTAATAATGGTTCGATTTTAATGATTGTTTTCTAGATAATTTAATTACCTTTCATATAATTTTATACATATTTTACCGTAAATGCATACTTTTTAGGCTATGCACAAATAAAATATTCTTTTCATCATAACTTTTTTCCCTGCAAATCCTCGGTGATTTAATACAAAAATGAAAAGTTAAATAGCAAGGTGAAGAATAATTTAGGCAAGTTTCATCAAAATCGGTAGTGCCGTTTTCGAGAAAAACGTAAAAAAGTGTAAAATAGATTATATAAAGTGGCACTTATATAACCGGTTAGTCGATTTTGACGTAAGAGTTGCTGCAATATCACAGCCATATGCTTATGTTAGATACGTAATTTGAGTATCGTACGACTTTTCGTTTTTGAGCTAGGCTGTTCATATACACACAGACACACAGACCATTTTGAGAGGCTTGATCATTTGGACTCAGTGGACCTTAAAACGTGTATTTCCGTTGAAAACTCGAATTCGAAAATTTTCACGATCGCAATACTCCCCCTTACTATATATTTCGTATATAGGTAAGGGAAAGTATGCTAACGATATGCTACAGAATATGACCATCAATTCCTCCGTAAAAAATTGTCAAATATAATCATTTAAAAAATATACATTTAATAAGAACAAATTCGACTAGCTTAATAGAATTTATTTCTCTCGAATCAGATTCGGTTTTGTAAATAATCGACAGAAATAAGTTACTTGTAAACCGAAAAAAAAATCGGATGTGGACAGCACATGAAGAAGAAGTCAACATGCGTGGGATGGTAAAAATGGATATTTCCATTTAAATCTGAAAACCGAAAATTTTCACGATTACGATACTTCCTATACTCCATACGAGGAAGTTAAAAATAGTTTTTATTGAATTCTTAATAAAGTTTATAATATGAATAAATATATCATGAAAATATGTTGGACTCTCTTAAAGATAAGTCTGGTGTATGAACCAAAAATAAGTTGATGTATTGATGTATATGCTCTATTCTCTATTATCTCGGTATTCAAAATGGCAGCACTAAAGTTTGGAGAGAAGCATAATCCTTGATGGCAAACTAATTAATTAACTAGACAGTTGATAACTCATCATTAATAATGCTAGAAATTGGCGAAGTAATATAGTAATATATTTTTATATTTTGCCCATAAATGTACAAAAAATTTTCTTATTTAAAAGTGATAATAATATTTCTTCGATATTGCTGGACACTGATAAAATTTAAGAGTGGATGGTAGGAGGTTTAGATCGGAAATTGAATTTCATTTTACAGTTTTATACGAACCTACTTATCGGGCTATGTTATACGTTCCCTTCAGAGCATAAACCCTGTCTCTAGTGCTTACTTGATGAGCTGATGATCTTGCTCAAGCTTTGGAAATTTAACAGTTTCATTGTTAATAACATAATTTTACGTCAGAAAACCACCTTAGCAATGAATTTATTGTAATTATAAAAAATAAATTACCATCATAACGAATAATGTTTTATTAATGACATGTTAAAATGTCATGCGATGTATCTTGATGAATATTTCAGACAGTAGTTTGCTTTCAGCCGCTGTAATATAAAGGTATGCAATTTTTTATTCAATTTATAATTCAATTAAATTGTAATGAAACTTGAGTAAGGTGAGCAAAAGTCCATTAGAAACTAGAATCCATTAAAGGAAATCACTTCCCCAATAATGTTATTTAAATCCAAACATCAAAACGAAACAGTAGCAAGATTTGGACTTGTATAATAAGGTTAATATGTTGTATACAAATGGCGGAGTTAGCATTGTTAAGACTTTTAACAAGGAGAAAATTCTTATTGCAATACGTGTTGGTGTTAGCAATTAATGGTTTTGTTATCTATTGAAATTTAGACTAGTTGTTCAGTTCTGAACATATTCCAACTTTCAGTTGCCTGCTTCATCTCTTTGAGCTGTCAACTTCGTATCTCTGAATTCTGCTTTCAAAAGTGATTTAAGAGGTTTCTTTTCCATGAGAAGATCTTGAGAGCTGTAGAAAGCAATCTTGTACTCAATTTAATGGTAGTATCGAGTCAATTTGTTATTATGTTTATCAATTAGGATATTAAAAGATGAAAGAGACTATTTACATTTGAAATAAATACATACGCAAAAGACGGATTGCTGGATTAGAGCTGTAGGATTTTATTTGGAAGGAATAAATATAATATCACATGAAACAGTATGTGAGAAAGAAAATTGTATTACTAAAGTCGATGCATAAAATCAATTGCTCCAAAGTAGTTGCCATTTTCTGACTCTTGGAGGGTTACGAACAGAGTGTTAAAGTAGCACTATAAAGTTTAATCATAATCTTTTATTCCTATGCTGAGCCTAATAAAAACAACTTATCGCTTATTTTCTTAAGCCTAGGGAAAATTTGTTTACTCTTGTTGATGTTTTTTCAACTTAATCCTCAATATATTTAAAAAAAAATATTGTTATTTAATATAATTTGAAGAAAAGTACAATCCATAATTTTTAGAAGGAAATAGTCACTCACAAGTGGAAACAGATCCACTTCCATGGCAATCATAACATAGGTGGTTTTACAGTTATTTATATACCCTGTTGGAACGTTTATAAAATTATATTTTATAATATTGCTTATAAATCAATTTTTCGTTTGTCCGGCAAAATCATGTGTTTGACACATAAAAGGTTTCATGACGATATGTAATGGTTTCATGTTTTGTTATAAATACGTACATATCTTACATAAATATGATCATACGCACATAAATATTTACATATCTTGAAGTTATTCTTTTTTTTTTTTATTAATAAAATGGTTATCGACTCGCACACTATAAAATAATTAAAAGACTACTAGCAGACAAAACATGACGGAAAGGTACAATTAAATCCACAAAGTGATGGTTTACCATGAAATAGGAATTTTGAATTCAAAGAAATTAAAACAAACAGAATTTTGTCTTTACTTCAATTCATTCAACTTCATTGCAAAACACTTCATTACATTCCATTTCATTCCAATCCACTTCGTCCAATTCCACTTCATTCCAATCGACTTCATCCCATTCCACTTTCTAAGTCAAATCATTATTATCTATCAATTTATATTAACTTGACAAACATTATTTTAAATAAAGGGAATTAGATGAAATTGAGAGCGGACCATTTTCTAACCAGTCCCCAACTTTCCTGTTACTTCGGGCCCAATGGAACATGTTTTAGAAATATACGTACTAGCTAAAGTAGGATGGATGAAATTTAATAAAATTAATACTGGGCCATTTAAACACAAGTCATGAACTCCATTCTTTGGGTCAAATCGGACATATAGTTTTCGAAATATAGGGAGAGAATCATCCGTAATGTATTTCGATAAAATCAAGGTTTAAAGTTTCGAACATCTTCTTTTTTCAGTTTAAGGATATTCATTAAACGCTTCTAACTGACCGACTATCCAAATTTCCAGTTGTTTCTTTTTACCGTCTTATTCTACTAAACGTTATGAACATATTGATGTGAAACTCCACTTGAAATTGATACTCCACCTTTCTTCCGTGGGCTCTTTAATTAAAATTGACTTGAAGAAACATTCCATTACACAGGGTCAGTAAATAATCTATTAAGGGCTTATTACTTTCCATTGAATGACAAATTACGCCAGAACGGACTATTGCATGATATACGCATTCATATCTCATAACTGAAAATGAAATAAATTTGGGATCTACATTAATTTAAAAAGAAAAATTAGTCAAGTCCGCCTGAGCTTACGTATTGAACTTGAGTTTATCAAGATATTTGAATTGGAGCTGATGGCTATTATTTGTCTTTCAATAGTAGCGAAGTATATATATCCATAACATATATATCTTCTTTATACATATATAGCTCCGTTACAATTAGTGATTTACACCTAGCAGAATGTCTAGAATTTTCATTAAATTAAAACAGGGGGAGTTAATTGAGTTAATAGTTATTTTAATAATTAAAATCTGTCAAGGATAGATTAATTTTAATACTGGCTCTGTGAAAGTTTAATGACTTATAAGTAAATGGCTTCTGAAAGGCATTTCTTTACTTTCTCTCTCAGTCTATTAAGATGACTACTTCCTGCCTAGGAGATAAATACTTCTATATTACTATCATAGCTATTACACCCTCGATAAAAGAATCAATGATCTCTTCAACTCCACAGCTTTACGGCTTTATAGCCGTTTAAATACATTAATTTCCTCAATCATAATATTTTTCCTTGGTGCATAAATATTGCTATCGATCAATAGAATTCTGACAACAAATAACGCAATCAAATGTCAGACTTAATTAGTTATTAATAATAATCTCTTAGTCAGACATAGATTATTTATTTTTATTTTTTATTTTTTTATTATTTATTAATGAAATTTACAACTGTATTACATAATACAACAAGTAAATGTGAGGTTAGAGTACAAGACATGAGAATTACTTGTGAAGGAAGTCCCCATTGGTAGCACTTCAATGTATATTTTAAGTTAGAAGGTCCCGTGGCCATCTTCTTTTCAGACGCCTCAGAGGATTATCAGGAATACATGGGGATGAAAGGCTACGAACAAGAGGATTGGTATGGGTAAGGAGTTTGGAATTAAAGGAGGTATATCTATTTCGGGCTAAATCTGCAACAAATGGGATATTGAGGTCTTTGTGTATAATTTTATTTGTGACAAAATAAGGAGCATTAAGGATTTTTCGAAGGATTTTGAATTGCAAGGATTGGATGCGGGAGGAATTTGATGGTTTAGTGGTGCCCCAAAGCTCTATCCCGTATGTCCAAATAGGCCTGATAATGGTGATGTAAATGAGCTTTTTGTAGAAAATCGGTAATTTGGATCGTTTGTCAAGTAAGTGTTGTGGCAGTCGAAATCTACGAGCAGTTTCTTGTCGTTTCAGTTTTGTGTGAGGGTTCCATGTAAGACGTTTATCAAGATGGAGTCCTAGGTAGCGGATCTGTTCGGCAGGGATAAATGGTATATTATTAAAGGATACTGTAAGACAGGATGTAGTGGGTTTACGACGTAGGGTAAAGGTGATTTGATGGGATTTGTTGGGATTTATTTTAATTCTCCAGTTTTGACACCATTCTTCAATGGCTGTGATGTGTGACTGCAGGGTTTGAGATGCGGCAAATGGGTCATTGTTCACAGATAACACACATGTGTCATCAGCGTAAGTAGTGAGGATGGTGCTAGGATGGGTTGGGATGTCAGCTGTGTACACCGTGTAAAGGATGGGGCCAAGGAGGTACACCGGTAGACTGAGAGAATAGTTATGAGTAGGCAAGATTATGATTTACTTTGAAGATTCTATCGGTGAGGTAGGAACGGATTAATAGGAAATATGTTGGGGGAAGGAATTGACGGAGTTTGTAAAGCAGTCCCGGGTGCCAAACTCGTTCAAAAGCTTGTTCTATATCGAGAAAGGCTCCCTTGCAGTACATTCCGCGCTCCAATGTGGAGGATATCATATCCACCACACGATGACACTGCTGAATAGTAGAATGGGTTGTTCGAAATCCAAACTGGTGGTCAGGAATCACTTGATTTAAATCTAGGATTGGGTACAGTCGTTTTAATATGAGTTTTTCTAGGATTTTGCCCATAGTGGGCAAGAGAGAAATAGGACGATAGGAGGATGGACATTCAGGTGTTTTTTTTGGTTTCGGTATCATTTTTAATAATAGACAGTTTCCAAGGGTCAGGGAAATAGGTGGATCTGAGTGAAGCATTGTATATATAGGTTAGGAATAGGACAGCTTTTCGAGGGAGCTGTTTTAGGATATGTGGTGTGATGAGATCATTGCCAGGAGCTTTTTTGGAAGGCAATTTCTGAATGATGTTAATTATTTCGGAAGGATGAAATGCTTTAGGAGGAAGGGACATCTGAAGTGGAACAGTTAGTTCTGCCTCAACATGTTCAAGATGGGTTGGGTTAAGGATTTCAGGATAAGGATTAAAAGCTTTGAATAGGTGTTCACCGAATATTTGGGATTTTTCCTCATCTGATCTTGACCAGGTCTGAGATTCAGTGAGGAGCGGATGGTTAAAGGTTTTAATTTTAGTAGCTTTGCTGTAGTTATCCATAATGATTTATCGTTAGTAGTTAGGTTCTCTGAAAAGTTCTGGAAATTTTGAATTTTCTGATTTCTATTTTTAATTTGTTGGTCAGTTTTGTATAATGAGTTTTGTCTGATGGGTATCTTGTTCTATGCCACCTAGCTCTTGCTCGGCGCTTTTCAGTTAATAAAATGCGGAGATGATGTGGTAAATTGGTTTCTCGGGTATTTCTAATTTTGTGGCGTGTTGTGTTGTCGTAAATAGTGGTTCCTATTGCTCTTGTGAATTCCTCAATAGCGTAATCGATCTGTTGTTTAGTTTTAACGGAATTTTTAAGTCTAGTTTGTTTTCTAGAGCGTACCGAAAATTGTCCCAGTTTACGTGTCCTGTAATCAGTGAAGGAGGAGAGGGTTTGAATGCAAGAGAAGCAGAACCGGACTGTGATCTGAGGATAGGTCATCTATGGATTTTATTGTGAATTGGAAGGAGGATATCTGGGAAGTAACGAATATATCTAGGATATCAGGACGTTTTTAAGGGATGTAGGCCAAAAAGTAGGGTTCATGGGAGAGAGGATGGAATAACTATTGGAGGTCCTGATACAAGAAAGAATCCTGCCTCGAGTATTGGAAGTTCGACATCCCCACCGTTGGTCTTTGGCGTTGTAATCCCCTCCAGCAACGAAGCGCGGACCAAGGGATCGGAATAAGGCGTCAAGGTGGTTATAGGAAAGGGAATTACCATGAGGACAGTATACAGCTGAGAATGTAATGTTCAATGGGTGGGAGGATAAGGTTATAGATGTTGATTGAATGATGTCGGTTGGAGTGGAGGGAATTTGGGAGTGAGGTAGGGATTTGTGTATAAGGATGCAAGAACCTGCGTGGGATGTGTTGTCTGGGTGATCTGATCTGTATGTAATGTAGTCACGTATGCAAAAGAAAGAACGCGTCGTGAAATGGGTTTCAGTAACTAGAGCAATGTCAATGAAATTTTCGTGGAGAAATATATCAACTTCGTCTCTGTGATTCTGTAGGCCATTTGCATTCCACAAAAGGATAGTTAGGGTATTTTTTTCATCGTGAGATATTGAGCGGGATTTCAGTTAGGATTCTGGTAAGTATTGTGATAAGAGATCTTATCTTGAAGATCACGAAGGAATGATGATAGGATTGATGTTATGTCGAATGGGTTTTGGCTAGGATAGGAGAAGAAGGCAGAGTCGTGAGGTGGAGGATTAATCTGCCTTGGTGGAGGTTGAACCCTCCATTGGGATCGTTGTATGGGATCCACATTTAATTGAGCTTCTTGTGAAGGATAGGGCGACTGGGATAGATCAGGATGTTTGGGATGGTAGGGTGGTAGAATCTGTGGCGGTAACTTCACTCTTAGGGATGCGTTTTTAGATGAAATTTCATTTGTAGGTATTTTAGGCTGAGAATGTAAGGTCTGAGGTTGAGTATATGAGGTCTGTGGCTGAGAAAGGGAGGTCTGGGGTTGAGAGTGGAAGGTCTGGGGCTGAGGATGGGAGTTCGAAGGATAAGGATGAGAGGTCTGAGGTTGAGAATGAGAGGTCTGAGGCTGGGGTAGGGAGGATTGAGGCGTCTGTGGACCAGGTAGATGTCTTGGTGCTCGTCGGTCTTCGCTCTTCATTGTTTACTGGAATTCATTGTTCACAGGATCGATCATTCCTCGTTGAAGGGCCAGGCATTTGGTCTTCAAGAATTGCATTCCTTTGCAAATTTCTTGCAACAAGAATTTTTTGTCTTTGCATGTTTTTATAAACACTGCAGCCTTTGTAGTTTGCTGGGTGGCTTTCACCACATAGAGCACATTTTGCTGGGGTATCCCGAGGCTTCTGGACCTAAACTTTGGCATTTAGTGCACTGAACAATTTCTACTCTCTGCCTCGGCTCTTCGAAACGTATACACGAGTATACTAGCCTATTAACTAGAAATATTTCAGTATTGTTTGGTCCTGGCTCAAGGTCGACAAAAAACAATGGGAGTGGATATTTTTCAGTAGGGTGGAACACGTTGGAGATGCTTCTCACATTGTGCCCTAACTCTTATATATCCTTCTTGATAGCGGTAGTGGGAGTGGTAGTGTGAAGACCCCTCAAGACTCTATAGGCTTTTTCTCTTTTTAGTTGAAAACAATGAAAATCGTACTTCTTTTCTGTCAAATGGTTGACTAATTTTTTATAATTATCTGTATTCGTAGTGTTTATTTTGATGTCTTTTAATCGAGAAAAACATTTGAAATTGGTTTGTCCAATTAAATTTGCAATTTCATGGCCAAACGCCATAAAGTCTTGAATATTGCTTAAAAATATTGGAGGTGGCTCTGGTTCAGAGAACTGCCGGTGAGTGGTAGATTCCGTTGTATTATTTAGGGCTGCAAACTTGTTGGTATTGTAGGAATTGTTGATGTAGATTCTATTTCATTAGTTGCTGCAGATTTACTGCGGGTGTTAGGTGGTGAAATTTGTTTTTATTTCACTTTTTTATTATTTTTTTTATTTGGCGAATTCCCAGCAGAGCCAGGTGCAGTTTCGTTGACGCTTCTGGAGGGTTCGTCTCTTCAAATATTGCGAGTCAGTCTCGCTTATTTCGGAAAAGGCCGTCTCCTCATCTGTGTCCATATTCGAGGACTTATCCATTTTAATTAATATAAATAAACTGTAGAAATATAAAATTAAAATATAAATTTAAATTCTAAAAATACATAAAAAAATAATACAAAATAAAACATTCTATGGATTTACGGAAAAGAAATAAAAAATAAAAGAGTAATAAGTCTATGGATTCGAACTCGTGACGACCAGACGACAAGATCAGGTAAACGACGTCTAGACCACTTAGCTACCAGAGATTTTAACAGACTGTTCAAGGCGATGATAGCCAGAGACCAGTAGCGAGCAGGAACAGGCAGCTCTGCCACGTGGGTGATCTCTCTGGTCTATGAGCACAACTTCTCACTATTAAAGTTAATTAAGGAGTACTCACCTCACTCAAGTTATTAAAACATTGTTCACCTTTGTATAAAATCGATGTTTACAAAGTTGCTGATCAATACACGCGCTAATACCACTACGATTACTGAATTAGTACAGAGCAATAACTGTGCATTACTTCAGTTGCGGTCATGACACTCAATCTCAGATTATTTATTGAATCATATAAATGGGCTATCAGTGATGTTTGAACAGCACACTCTAAAAAGCCGGAAACACATCGTGTTTGTCTTAGACTTATACTTTTGGACTTATATTATACTTATGGAAGTATTTAGCAATTTAAGAAAGTTATTTCGTTAAATAACTATGGAAAATGCTGAAGCGAAACCGGTTAAGCTTCAGTTTCCAATGCAGAACCAAGTTCAAATCCTTGCTGGCCCATTAGATTTTCTTTCGATGAAACGTTCATTATTGGACTTGGTGAGTGTAGAAACTTTTGTTTGATAGGCACTGTTTTCGAGCACGCTCCGCCCTTGAATGTGAAAATTAGTCTGCGAATTAAACACTGTGCTGATGAAGCACAGTGTTGAACCCACTGTATCTCAAGAATAAAATATGTTCGAATACCCGACAAATACACCAGTTCAGATGTATATTTAAAGAGAAATTGAGCGTGACAGTGAACTGTTTTGCTCTTTTTCTCCTTGTCTATTCAACTCAGGTTTAGACTGGATGGCCAAGTCCCCAGCTTAGAAGTCTATGTATTTCAGAAGGACCGACATTAATGGAAGTCGAGTTCTAACTGAAATCAGCATCATTAGATAATTTTCTTCTGCCCTTCAGTAAAAAAAACTTAAAAAGCCTAATAACCACGAAGCAGAACCTTTGTCAAGGGAGCACCAAATCTGACGTTTGTATCAGTTTCTATTTAAGTGAAGTACCTAGGAACCCCTCCAAGCCATACAATGAAATTATTTTATTGGATTTGTTTTTAATTTACTTATTTAACGTGAAAACAAAAATATAATAGATAAATGTTGTACAGTCGTGTACTTCAATATAATTTTACTACTTTATTACACAAACGACAATATCAATACCATGAAAATGAAACGATTACAAAACATTCATAACGTGTAATATTTATAATCATTTTACCGTTCTCTTTTAAAAATATTGCTTCAGTATGTGATGGGCTGTTTTGGAGTGATGTGCTGTCTTGCTGACTGGTGATGTGAGATGTGCTGTATTTGATTTGTTGTTTATTTCCTGATGATGCCTGAATTGGTGAAGCCTTGACTGGTTAGTTTTTTATCGATGCTACGAAGACTTAAGGATTTGAGTTTGGAATCTTCCAATTTAGGATACAATTGGCATTTAATTTATGTCTCTCTTTGACTTTTCGCTCTTTTTTATTATTTAAATTAATATTTAAGTAAAACTAGCGGGACAGTAAAAACGAAAATTAAATAATCAGTGAAAATATATATATTTGTTGGCATATTTTTTAGCACATAAATTTGAATGAGATTACACTGGGATAGATTACCGAGATTAGTTTGGATTCCCTGTTTTTCATTCATGATTTCTCCTGTTATTTTACTCACTAAGAGTTTCCCTTTGGTAGGGCATCACAGCAATCGACTTCTAAACCTTTAAAAACCATTAGGATCCATTTAAACATGTCCGTGGCGTGTCAGTGCAGTGGCAGTTTCGTGTTTCCATATCAGTAAAAAAGTAAAAAATGTTGTCTACTTTTAATCTATATAGTTTAGGCAAAATCCTTCAGCGATATTTCTAGATCCATTTTGCTGGTAGGCAGACAGAAATCGCTCTTATTAGAGCATTGTATATTATCAAACAGTTTATAATTAATGTAATGTTATTTACATCTGAATCACTTCATGCTAAAAGAAGTTCAAAACCCCGTTTAGTATGAAGCCATTCATATATAAAAAATACAACCATTCATAAATTTTGCTTCTCTTCCGTTGAATACGATGCTTATTTATTTACATATAAAAGTAAATAAATGAGTATTGCAATTAAAAAGACATTTTTAGCTTATAGCACTGAAAATCTCCAAAGCTCCATTTCCTGGGGTTTCTAAAATAAAGGTTTGCAACAAGAGCAAAATTATGTCGTATAATAAATAAAATAATAACAATGAGCTGAAACTACTAAAATATTCTTTATTACAAAATTTTTTTTTTTTCCATATCTAAAGAAAGACAATTAATTCTGAAACCACGATGGAATTTTGTAATGAATGTATAAAATGTCTTTTCCTTTAAAATTATTCAAATAAAAAAACTGTCATTTATTTCCATTGTAATTGACCCCAACCCATTTTAACTGCAGTGTTCATTTAAAAAATTACAGTACTCGATAATATTCTAGTCTTGATCTGGTCTTATATTGATTGGTCTTATAACCGTGAAGATATCGATTTCTAACGAATATTCATTTAGATCTTGTTTCTTTCCGAAATATTCCATTTCTTAATATTTTAGTAAATATACATCAGCATATATTAATTATTTTTCAATTCGTACATTATCAAGTCTCTAAAACTAAATTAAATCAGAATTTTAGGGATCTGTGTTCATCTTTTACGTGTTAATTCGGATATAACAATCTGCAACACTAAATAAATACTTTGGAATTAACCTGCAACAATTTTATTTTCACATTCAGTGGTTTAAATAATATATAAATAAGTAAAAGGTCGCTGATGTAAAGTAATAGGATCTCCACATTTTTTTTAAATAATCAAAAAAAAAACAACTTAATTTCTTCCATCGGTTGTCAGGATAATTCTAATTTCATTACGTAAAAATGGTCCGTCATCCGATAATCTACTTCAGTTGAGTTAATGGCCATCTGATATTTAGTCACATTTTTACGATTGTGGTAAAGAAATAGGAAACAATGATAAAAATATTTTCATTTGGTATCTAAAAATAATAACTATTAGACCATAAATAATATACTATTAATTACAAGTAATCGGTCATTGATTATAATAATTATAGCAGATTCTCGCTTCTTTCAACTTGTTACGAAATAGCTTGCTAAAATTTATACCAGCCGAAGCACAGAATAACCGAGTAAGTCGTCCGAGACTATCAATATGAATTTAAGCAGAGCCTCACAATCGTTTTCGAAACAACCAGAGGTAGGCATTTGGAAAGAAGTTTGAAAATAAAAGTGTAGATCATTAGTTTCGTACAAGAAAACCTAAAAACTCATGAAAAAAATCCTAAACCCATGAAGCAAAAACCTAACCAAATACGTTAAAACTTCGTAACTTCGAGTATATGCATACAAGGGCTGAGTCTGTATCTAAAGGCCCTATACGATTGGTTTTTTCTTCCATCCAAACCATCGGTTTAAACGAGGGAAAACGATGGGGGAAAAACCGTCGGTTTGGCACGAAGGCCGATACTCGCCTACACCTTCAGTTTTTCATCCATCCGTTTCTTCGATCCTTCCTTTTCAATTATTTTATTTATTTATTTGATAGATCTTCTTTTTAATTGATTTCATTCATTTATTTGATTGATCTTCTATTTAATTGATTATTTTTAATTTAAATAGAGTAATCAAAAATGGTTAATTCAAAATCTAATTATTTCTCATTTCGATTTCTCTATTCTCAACTTATTTGTTCATAAGTTGAGAAAAGTAAATAATAATTAATAACAAACATATAAATAATTATTATTGTTTGAGGTTGACAAAGTTGACAGATCATCTTTGAAGGAAGGATATCTAAAAAAAAAAAAAAAAAAAATTAAAGCTTATATCTAGAATGTATTAATTGATACTTTATGGATTCGGTTTGGTCAGAACATTATTGATCCAATTTTGATATAGATTTATCAAAATTGAATTTATAATGTACGATACAGCAGAGAAGAAATCGACGTGTCAAAACGATGCTGCCAGACACGTGTCGTTTTTATCACCTACAAGACGGGTTTTTTTCTGTCCTAGAAAGATCTCTTGGAACGCAAGAAAAACCAAACCGACTATTATAACCCCTATACGATCGGTTTTTTCATAGGTTTAAACGACGTGTCCGATGAAACCGAAAAAAAAAACCGACCTAGTAGGACCACCATAAGCGTTAGTTAAGATTGCTATGTTTTATCTAAGTTGATATATATTTTGCTGATAATATATTAGTCTGTATATACGGATGCCATTGGACAATCATTGAGGATGATTATTCCAAAAAATCATGTTATAAGTCAATATGAATTACTTGTATTGTCCTCTAAATTGGATACCTTTCCAAGGGTCTGATTTGTGGTTACCATTATTTAATAATTAACCAAGACCGTGTTCCTACTTCTAAGCTTAATAATAATGCTTATAACCATAATGCTAATCAAATTTATTGCTACCATGCTTAATGAAATATATTCAAATTAATAATGTGCATGGTTACTAAAGAACAACCTCCTTCCTAAGATTTATCTTTATTCATCAAAATTAAAATAATAAACTGTTACAAGATAAAATAATAACTGTTACAATAAACTGTTAACCATGGAATGTTTCAGACTAGACCTAGCCATTAACTGTTCTAACATAATTCTTTTGCGATTTCCTATGATTGCGAGGAGTATGTCCATACAGTAGTAAGTAGGTATGAAATGATTGATAATGCAATATATAAAAAGGGAAACTAAGAAATCTAATTAGTAATCGAAATTTTGTTTAAATAATTAATTGGTGACGAATGTTCATTAAGTTTCTGCTTTTCATGTCAAGTAAAACTTTGTATATTTGTTTATTGTGTTCAATCACCTTACCAACATTATATAAATTGCTAGTATTATATATTCGCTATATGTTTGGAGGTCCGCAGTAGAATATTAATTAAGGTTTTTTGTGCATTATTCACCATTTTAGTCAGATGCGTGGGTTCCTACTCACTCGTTGCAGTCGTAGTCGAAGTCGACCTAAGATATAATACTCACCAATTAGTCAATACTACACTAGCGAATCTTCGACTAAATTAAATAATATAATTTTAGACGTATTGTAATAACTCCCTCAAGTTAGCTGCAAACAACATGCCAGGCAAGGAAGTTGTGATAAGAGTTCTTACGGTTTAGAAATGGGTTTGAAAGAAACAGGATTCAAATAGGAGATACTGGATTCGACAAACATGCGAGAGCACGGGAGATGCCAAAGGCACCAGCTAATGTCACAGAAATATATTTATATCCCTGCCAAACAGTAGATAGAAGCAAAACTTAAAGATTAAACTTAAAAAAAAAAATAAATAAATAAATTTACTTGGAACTATAGTTCAAAAACTTTTTTGTAGTCAATGAATATAAAATTATTGGTTTAATTTTAAATAAAAAATTGTTTAATATTCGTTTTAGACAGCATATTCTTTAAAAGATTTTCCAGAGGAGTAAAGAATATCCTCGGACCCCCCGTCCGACTAGGGAATAAGGAAAGACCACCTCCCCTCTCCCCCGGTACGAGTATATGGTTTTGAAAAAAAAACTCTGAAATTCGTAAACTTCTAGAATTTTAGTGAATGCTTTATATTTGTATGTAGTTGCCAAAAAAAAAATTGATTGTCTTGTAATCCTTGTAGACCGAACGACTAGATTTTCGCAATTCATTGGAGATTTAATTTATTGACCGTTATAATTTATTCAATTTATAAAAAAAGCTGGATTTTGGTCTCCAAACCACAAAATGGACCTATTAACTGCTTAAATTCCAACTTCAATACGGAAACTTGTAAAATAATCGTATTTTCGATCAGCTTAGCGACTTTTTTTTTCTTTTCTTTTCTACAGTTTCCTTTTCTTAAGCTTTAGCCTTGAAAAGTACATTTCATCTTATTTAAAACTCTTTTACTATTTAGTTAATTTTAGGATGAATTAGCCTACATTCATTTTTGGAAAACTGATGTTAGAAATTCTTTGGTTACGGTTAGGTATGGAAGCCTTGTATTGAAAATCATCAAAGTTCATTAAAACATTCAATGTTTCATGAACGATGCATCGATAACATGGATATTTGACTTTTGATGTTTTTGAACACCAATATATTTTTAGATTTGAAAAAACAATATTTTCTGAATTTATAAAAAAAAAAAAAACATATAATGTTTTTATAAATTAGCACATTTATAAAATAGCAATTATGAAATAGCACATTTTATAATTTAGCACATTCTCTGAGAGGATAAGATAATAAATATATCTGAAGAAAAAAAATATAGGAAATTTTGCTTATCCTACCACACCAAATCTATGAAAGGAGCCTTTATTTAAACATCTCTACCTACCTGCTCGTCTCTTATCATCTTTTGTCCGCACCGTGTGCTTGTTATATTTAATTTGTTAATATTGTCCAATATCAATACATATTAAGATGAACCATGCAAACTTCTGTATTTACTTTTCCCAATTTCACAGTATCCATCTAACATAATTTACAACTTCTTATCGCATATTTTACAAATCTCTTTGTTATGAACGGACAACGCGTTTTTGGAGGAAAATTTGTGAAAAACGTAATGGGTCTGATGTTTTTAAGCATTCACGTATATGTTGTTTAAATATTTAAATTATATATATATAATATATATATATATATATATATATATATATATATATATATATATATATATATAATAGATATAAATAATAACATATAAAAATAAATAAATAAATGGAGAATGAAAAGACAATTAGAGTAATATTATAAGCAGAAATTCATCTTAATAAGTATTGAAAGAATGGTAGTTCTTCTCTTCTTAAGGTAGTTCTTAAAAACAGTTCTTCTCAGTACAGTGAGTATCGTTAGAAAGTTTCATCATCATCATCATTGTCTATCCTCTATGAACCGCATTAAGCAGTGTGAGGAGGAAGTCTACAGAGCCCTCTCCAGCTCTGCCGGTCCTCTACAAGACGCCTTCTGTCATTCCATTGAAATCCTCTTCTCTGGAAATGGCTCTTTACCTCATCTTCCCATTTTCTTCTTGGCCGCCCTTTTCCTCGCTTGCCCTCAACTTTAACTCGATAGGTTTCGCTAGCGATTCTGCTTGGTTCCATCCTCAGGAGGTGCCCTAGCCATCTTAGTTGACTTTCCTCTATTATATCGTTTGCCGACTTAACATTGAGGTTCAACCTGATGGTGTTGTTGCGTATTCTATCTCTTCTTGTTTTTCCTTCGATCTTTCGAAGAAATCTCATTTCCGATGCCTGTATTCTCGATCGATGTTTCTTTGTCAGCGTCCATGATTCTGACGAGTACGTTAAAATGGGCAGAAATGTCGATCGGAATACAGCCACTTTTGTTTTCTTTTCCACCTCTCGCCTGCTTAGAAAACCTCTCTTCACTGCTTCAAACATCCTGCCCGCAGCTGCGATTCGTTCAGTCACTTCCGAATCGATATAACCATATTCATTAAGGTGCGCACCCAGGTATTTGAAGTTTTCTACCTGTTCGAGGATTTCGTCTTCGACTCTGATGACGCGCATGTTTCTCCTTGGTTTCTTCCCAACCCTCATTAGTTTTGTTTTCGCAGGGTTCATAATCATGTTAATCTTCAGCAGTTCTTCTTTCAATTTATTAATATTGTACTGAAGATTCCTATCAGTGTCGGAGAAAATGACAATGTCATCGGCGAATGCAAGTAATGAGAGGCTAACTGGTCTCAGATTGGCGTATCCTAGGTGATATTTCCGCATTTTCTCTTTAGCCCTCCGAATAGCTGAGTCCATAACTAAGATAAACAAAAGTGGGCTGAGACTACAACCTTGCCGGATTCCTATGGTAGTTTCGATTTCCTTAGAGGTGCAGTTGGCAAATCTTACCACGTTTCGTGTTTTCTTATAAAGACTCTCAACCGCCAGGATATGACCATGATCGATCCCTTTTTCTCTTAAGGCCTCTAAGATATCTGACTTTCTTACTCGATCAAAGGCTTTTGTAAGGTCAACAAAGCACACGGACATTTCCCTTTCTTTTTCAAGTACTTTTTCGAAGACCTGTCTCATAGCAAAGATAAGGTCTTGGGTGCTACGATTTTCACGAAAGCCGTACTGTTCCTCTTCAAGCAATCCTTCGATTCTTCTTCTTATTCTCTTTTCTAGAATCTTAGAGTAAATTTTACTTGGTACGCTTAAGAGAGATATACCTCGGTGGTTGTTACAATCTCTGTTATCTCCTTTCTTAAAGATAGGGACAATGACGGCTACTTCCCAATCTTTCGGTATTTTCTTTTGCATCCACACTAAGTTTAACAGATGCAGCAAAATTTCTTTTCCTTTGGCCCCCATGTATTTTAGCATTTCAGGAGTTACTCCGTCACTTCCTGCGGATTTCCCGAGTTTCATACTACAGAGTGCTTCTTCCAGTTCGTCATCATCAATAAAATCATCCTCTTCCCAGGGTCCTATCTCTCTTTTCTCTTCATCTATGGAGGGCGTTTGTCCATTCTCATTCAACAGATCTTGGAAGTACTCCCTCCACCTTTCCATTATATCATCCTTCTGCCTGAGAATGTTTCCTTCCTTATCTTTGACGAATTTCAGGATTGGTGCTCTTTCCTTTCTTAATCCCTTGAGGACTCGATAAAATAACTTTTGATTTTGGTAGAAATCGGATTCTAATTTTCGACCAAACTCTGTCCAGGTAATCCTCTTGGCTTCTATAACTTTATTTTTAGCCTCAATTCTTTTCCTCTTGTACTTTTCGTAGTTCTCCGGTGTTTTGTGCTCGAGGTATTCTTTCCAGAGGGTCTTCTTTTCTCTTATTACGTTAGAAAGTTTGTAAATATAATTAACAATTTGAGCCTAACCCGACACGAAAATATTTACTACACATCACGAGGAGGCCTTTCACCTCCATCATTATTGAATGAATTTCCTTAAAAGGAAGTATAATCTCCAACTTTTTAATTAGTCATCACCCCTCCCACTAACAATAAGTAGAAAAAGGTATTTTATTTGCAGACAACGTATAAATTCATGATGTTCCGTAATAACTAGTTATCTTTTATTACATGTCCTGAGGGATCAGAAAAAAAAATACGAATATACATTTACTTGATAGCTAAGAACAAAGTATTCTTGTATAACAAAGAATATATTGAAAAAGGCATTCTTGAGTGCAGTGAGAGAGTATCATTATTGATGTCACATAATGTTTAAATATTTGGATCTCATCAATTGAAAGAAAAAATGCCGCTCATAGAAAAAAATCCAGTGGTGTATACCCATCCGAAAACCGCCATATACCAAGGATCTACTGCAATCTTAAATATGAAACTTCTTCAGCAGGAACATCCTCATGAGTGGGGTATAGGGGTTGTCGCCTCCAAAAAGTTAGGAAATTTCAGATTTGAAAACTTACTTAAAGCTGCGAAAATTATAGTAAAAGCTTTTGCTTCAAGGGTTACTAACATTTGAAAACCAATATCAATAACTATTGAGTTAGGAAATTGAAATTTTAATGTTAGAATGCTGTGTTTGGAAGAAAGAAAAACGTTGACTAATGTCAAAATTCGCAACAGGTAACTGAAAACTTTAAATCCAAATGAGTTGTTAAAAATAACAATATTTTATTATATAGTTGAGAAAATTACAATATGTCATATTATAGTTGGGAAATTTATTTTAATATATCTGGAAAATCCAGTCAAATTGATGGGTGATTTTAGATTTTGTTCCCAATAAATTGTTGTAACATCGTCCCTGCCTAATTCCTAATTCCTGCAGACCATTCAATTCAAAAAGTTGCCCACCACAAATTTTATATGCGAGCAAAGGAGCATACTTCTATCAATAATAAAAATCAAATTATACTCAATCGTTTTTTAAATAATTCACCTTGGAAAATATATGGATATCGCAAACGCCGTTATAAAAGTAGCATAGGTAATTAAGCTAGTAAAATGCTTCTGGCTACGCCAATTGTTTATTAAAACGATTGGTGTAAAAGTTGGTAGAGAGAACTGGCAGACACAGGTACAATCTAATTAACAAGAATAATCAGCGGAGAGTTGGACAATATTAGGGGCAATGGGGAGAGGAAGGGGGGGGGGAGGGGATTCGTTGTGGTCGATGTATTGGGGCAGAATCAGCTGTGGTTCGTTTTATCTCTTTACGCAGACATTTAGTGCCGATTTCATCTCACAGCCAGCTCACTTCAATTTCCTATATCCCGCTACATCCCAGGATTTTTCCTCATTTCCACTCTCCATCTGTTGGGAAATAGTGTGTAATTTTCCATTTCGGAATTGACTGGGAATGAGGAAAATCGGAATTTATATCATTGACCTTTCACAAAAAAATATCGATTGATCAATGACTTGGTTGACTTGACTCTCACGCGAACTTATACTCCCACATATCCAGTATATATATATATATATATATATATATATATATATATATATATATATATATATATATAAATATACAAACATTGAAGCACTGTAATCGGTTATGAATAACCATTAATATGGAAAACTCAAAAAGGTAAAATCGTGCTTAATTAAAAACTTTATCATCACTTTGAGCAGATAATTCGATAGAGTTTCCAAGAAGACCAGGCAAGCGGAAGGGGTAGGCTAAATGAGTTAATTAGGAATTTAAGAGTTTAATAGGTTTAATTTATTTATTAAAGAGGAAAACAAATTTATATCATTCCATGGACGCACTTCACTATGTTAATCATCTTTCTTACTCTATTCGTGTATAAATACACTGTTAAATTTATTATTGTAATATGTTTAATTGTATATGAATAATTTATGTTGTAATACTCGAAATGTGCTTACATGTCATTATTATATTATACAATTATATTACCCATGTCATAAAATTGTAAAATGTGTGAACACGCGTAATGTCTAAGGGCATGAAAAACCTATTTTCAGGAAACATATTTTATACTCGAGATATTTCATATCAGTTTTTTAGTTAATTTATTTTACACAACTGGTGTGTCCATTTGTGTCCCGTGTTCCTTTTTCAATTATAAATGTTTAAATAAATGCTCCTTTCATAGATTTGGTGTGGTAGGATAAGCAAAATTTCCTATATTTTTTTTCTTCAGATATATTTATTATCTTATCCTCTCAGAGAATGTGCTAAATTATAAAATGTGCTATTTCATAATTGCTATTTTATAAATGTGCTAATTTATAAAAACATTATATGTTTTTTTTTTTTTTATAAATTCAGAAAATATTGTTTTTTCAAATCTAAAAATATATTGGTGTTCAAAAACATCAAAAGTCAAATATCCATGTTATCGATGCATCGTTCATGAAACATTGAATGTTTTAATGAACTTTGATGATTTTCAATACAAGGCTTCCATACCTAACCGTAACCAAAGAATTTCTAACATCAGTTTTCCAAAAATGAATGTAGGCTAATTCATCCTAAAATTAACTAAATAGTAAAAGAGTTTTAAATAAGATGAAATGTACTTTTCAAGGCTAAAGCTTAAGAAAAGGAAACTGTAGAAAAGAAAAGAAAAAAAAAGTCGCTAAGCTGATCGAAAATACGATTATTTTACAAGTTTCCGTATTGAAGTTGGAATTTAAGCAGTTAATAGGTCCATTTTGTGGTTTGGAGACCAAAATCCAGCTTTTTTTATAAATTGAATAAATTATAACGGTCAATAAATTAAATCTCCAATGAATTGCGAAAATCTAGTCGTTCGGTCTACAAGGATTACAAGACAATCAATTTTTTTTTGGCAACTACATAAAAATATAAAGCATTCACTAAAATTCTAGAAGTTTACGAATTTCAGAGTTTTTTTTTCAAAACCATATACTCGTACCGGGGGAGAGGGGAGGTGGTCTTTCCTTATTCCCTAGTCGAACGGGGGGTCCGAGGATATTCTTTACTCCTCTGGAAAATCTTTTAAAGAATATGCTGTCTAAAACGAATATTAAACAATTTTTTATTTAAAATTAAACCAATAATTTTATATTCATTGACTACAAAAAAGTTTTTGAACTATAGTTCCAAGTAAATTTATTTATTATTTTTTTTTAAAAGTTTAATCTTTAAATTTTGCTTCTATCTACTGTTTGGCAGGGATATAAATATATTTCTGTGACATTAGCTGGTTCCTTTGGCATCTCCCGTGCTCTCGCATGTTTTTCAAGTCCAGTATCTCTTATTTGAAAACTTTTTCTTTCAAACCCATTTCTAAACCATAAGAACTCTTATCACAACTTCCTTGCCTGACATGTTGTTTGCAACTAACTTGAGGGAGTTATTATAAAATTATATTATTTAATTTAGCCTAAGATTCGCTATTGTAGTATTGATTAATTGGTGAGTATTATATCTTAGGTCGACTTTGGCTACGACTGCAACGAGCGAGTAGGAACCCACGCATCAGACTAAAATGGTGAATAATGCACTTCTTCTTCTTCTTCTTCTTTTTCTTCCTCTTATGCCATTAGCTAGCGTCGAGGAGCCTCAATCCAGCGTAACCACTCCTCCCGGTCCCTGCTTAGCCGCTTCATCTCATTGAGCGATTTGCCTCTTTTACTTCCAATTCTTTGGATATATTCTTGGTACGTAATTCTGGGGCGTCCGCGTGGTCTCTTTCCTGTGGGTCGAGCCTCTAATACCTTTATTGGATTCGTGTCCTCGTTCATCCGGCAGACATGACCAAACCACTGGAGTTGCCGTCTTTCTAGAGTGGTTTTAAGCTCTGTAACGTCTAGTTGCTCTCTAATGCTTTCGTTTCTAATGCGATCCCTTCTAGTTCTCCCTACAGATCTGCGAAGGAACCTCATTTCCGCTGCCGTTATGCGACTAGAGTGCCTGTCCAGTGTTGTCCAGCTTTCTCCGCCGTAGGTGAGTGTAGGTAGGTAAACAGACTTATATACATGCATTTTGGTCTTCTTATCTACTTCTCGGTGGCCGATAATGCTATTAGTAATCTGGTAATACACTTGATTCACCTTACTTATTCTGTTTGATATTTCGGCGTCTATCTTACCCGAGCTACTAATTACGGTCCCTAAGTAGGTATATTCCTTCACTACCTCAAGTGTCTCGCCATTGCAGATGAGTTGGACATCTTCCTGTTCTTCCCTCGCCATAACCAGCACTTTACTCTTGAAGGTGTTAATTTGCATCCCTTTCCTGAGCAACTCTTCTTCCCATTCTATCAGAGCTTGTTGTAGTTTGGTCTTGGTGTCGGCTATTAGGACTATGTCATCCGCGTATAAAAGGCTTTGAACGAGGACAGTTCTCATATTCCATTTCCCGATTGTTGTCCATGCAGTTCGATGCTTGCAGATTTTGTGGATTTCGTCCATTACGTTTATAAATAGAAGGGGACTTAAGCTATCTCCCTGTCTAACTCCTTTCGCAATTGGAAAAGTTTCCGATTCCATACCATTTATTCTTACCACTGCCATGGCACCTTGGTAGGCTGACTGTATGGCTGCCAGTAAGTCTCCAGGTACACCCTTGGCTATTAGTGCATTCCAAATTTCTTTTCTTGGGACCACATCAAACGCTGCCTTCAGATCAAGAAATGCAAGATATAGATTCCTATCTCTGTCCCAAGCTTTTTCAGCAATATTTCTGAGAACAAAGATATGATCCTGCGTCTGTCGGCCCGGACGAAAACTAGCCTGTTCCGCTTCTAGCTGCCCTTCTACAATCCGCCGGAGTCTCTTTTCTAGAATAGAAGTGTAAAGTTTACAGACTACGGAAAGCAAACTAATGGGTCTATAATTTTTGCAGTCTGTTGTGCATCCTTTTTTATAAATAGGTAAATAGGCATTATCCTTTTTTAGAATAATGCACAAAATACCTTAATTAAGATTCTACTGCGGACCTCCAAGCATCTAGCGAAAAAATAATACTAGTAATTTATATAATGTTGGTAAGGGGATTGAACACAAATATACAAAGTTTTACTTGACATGAAAAGCAGAAACTTAATGAACATTCGTCACCAATTAATTATTTAAACAAAATACGATTACTAATTAGATTTCTTAGTTTCGCTTTTTATATATTGTATTATCAATCATTTCATACCTACTTAATACTGTATGGATATACTCCTCGCAAACATAGAAAATCGCAAAAGAAGACCCACTTACAAAAACTTACGAACAGTCGATCAACACATATGGACGTTTATAAACCAGTTCATAATACCTAACACGGATATACCAACAAACTAATCCACAATGATTAAATGTGCCGAAATGGCAACGATTGACCTTCCTTGTAATACGAGGAGGGGACTAAAAAGATGCGGGCTGAGAGATCTCCTTCCTCAACTAAACAAGATAAATGATCCAAGCCCGTAAAGAGATGATGCTGGGTACTGTTCTGCATCCACATGTCGGACAATCCATTATTTCCTAATCATAGTCAGAACATTTGTAGATTGTTTCTATTAATTCACAGATGCGAATTAATATTTGGAGACAAAAAATATGTATTATTTTTGTAGCATGCAATCATGATTAGATAGAACTCTTATACTTTTCACTAATATTCAATGAAAACAAGAATTCACTTGCACAACTGAATATAATGCCTGACCAACACAACAGACAAGCGATTGCTACAACAAAAAAATAGGTATCTGCCGAATTGACCTCAATTTTTACTTCATTCGGGCTGTGATATCATTGGATTTCCTCTGCCATTCTATCTGTATTATCGAATTCTCGGGTTTCATTGATATTGTTCACGTTTATAACTGATTCATATAGGTACGGAAAATAAATTGAAATACTATAAATTACATGAAAAAAAAATGATTTTTTTCTAAAAACTTTTATTAATGAAATAACATAAAAGGGTTATATGAGGAATTACAAAAATCTTGTGAGGAATATGATGATGATTATTTACCATGTTTAAGACCGAACAATACAAATTCAAAAATTATATTGCAATTTAAAGGATAAAATAGAAGTCAAATATCAATGAGCAATGTAATGTAAAATATCAAACATTATTCCCTGGCAATGTATATAGGGGAATCTAAACAATATTTATTTGAAAGATTATATCAACATGAAAATTAATATTAAAAACATGGAAAAGGATCCTAAACGAACATAATTTTGATTTTAAAAACACTCAAATACTAAACAGAAGAATTTTAAAGGCCAATTACATATCTGAAAATAATAATTGTGCTATGAATTTCAAATCAAATTTAAAAAAATTAAGATATCGTGATGCGGAGATGCCGAGGAGAATTCAGTTTGAAAATGTCAATAAGCATTCAAAAACGTAATGAAAAAATAAAATAGAAATGAAAAATGTTATCAGAAAAAAATAAATGAATGAAAATAAGTTTGAAAAAGGCTTAAGAATGGTTTCATTAAAAAAAAAAAAAAAAATAAAATAAAGAAATATAGCTATGAAATTATAGAAAATATAACTATAGTGAAAGGAAATATAACAAAAATATAATAAGTTATGCTCATAGAGAGAAATATTATATCTATATTAGAATATAAATAATTGATGATTATAAATTGTTATTTTAAAATTGTAATAACAAAATTATAATAAAATAATAATAACTATAAGCAATATAATAATAATGATATAATAAAATAGTAAAATAATAATAATAATAATAATAATAAAAATTAAACTATAAGTATTTTAAGATAAATAATTTAAGAAGTAATAAATGGTTGGCTGTGAGATAATTGTTATTGTTCATAATAGGACAAAAAGATTAGATTGTGAGAATTTAAATTAAGCATTAAAAAAATGAAATAGTTAATTTTAATTGTTATTAATATATAAAACAACTTTTGGTAATGATGTGGCGTATAACTAGGAAATTATAGGATATATAACTAGAATAGAAGGAAATATAACAAAATATTGTAAGTAATGTTCAAAGAGAGAAATATTATCTGTATGTAAAAATATTAATAATCAATGATTATAAGTGATTAGTTTAAATTGAAAATAATAATAAAAAAGTTATAATTATTTTAAGATAAATAGTTTAAGTTATAAATGGTAGGCTTTGAGACAAGTTGACCATCTGAATTTTATATTAATAAAAATACCTAGTCTCGAACAAATATATATATATATATATATATATATATATATATATATATATATATATATATATATATATATATATATATATGGGTCATTTTAAAATAAAGAGTTATTCGAAACAGCGATTTTTCGTTTTAACTACTGTATATATTTTTGAGTTTTTGGAATGTTAACATTTATCTAAGTAGGCCTCTTTCCGATCACAGTAACCAGGAATTCAGTTCTTTGAATAGTTCAAGGAATATCGCGTTCTCGAAAATTTAAAAACAAATTCTCACGTCACACAGTTAGAGAAAAAATACTTGTGACCGACAAAAGCATTGTAAACTTACATTCATTGCATTTAAAAAATCGGAAAATTCTTACAACTAAGGATTCCATTTAAAAAGCTCTGTGGCAAAAATTAACATACTTTTAAAATGATTCATATGTAAGCTGGGAAAATAGCAATATTATTTATACTACTACTAGGATTTTATTTTTATTTTAATTGAACCTTGATAAGTCAGAGAGAGCTGTTTATAAGAGCTTATAGTCCAGTCTGAAACATTTTCAAGTTTTACTTCAGCTATAAATTAATTAAGAAAGACTAATGGATTAAAATTTTATTTGTGAGCATTGAACACTTATAACAAAAACATTTTCATGTTAACAATTTAATGATAAATATATCGCTAAATTCCAGGTATTATCTAATTAAATTAATAATTCACATCCTAATTAATGCCCGGAGGGTCTGATATTTTTTAATTTATAGATAGTGTAAATTGAATTTTTAAGACAAAATTAATTTTTGAATGGGGCTCTGGAAATTAAGATTTTTCCATGGCTGGCTGGAAGGTGAAGCATCCCAGCGCTCCTTAAGTAACAGTGAATTCCTTAAATAATTAACACACTCTCACGAAATCTCTTCGAGAGGATATGCGAAATATTTTATTATTTGATCATTTTCTGTATTGATTATGTAATGTATAAATGGCTTGAAAAAACTAGTAACTCATTTTTTTCTAATAAATTGCTTACAATTTTCAAATCTCAATATATTTACTTCGCATTAATAAAGGAAATTCATTGAAAACTAGAATATAGTGTTGAAAAAAAAGGAATTCTAAATAAACGATCCTACAGAAAAATGTAAAAACATATTCGCAATAATTGATATTTAAAACGCATGTCTACTCTCTTGAAAAATGATTTGTCTCAAATACCAGCCTGCAATTCAAAAATACTTTTTAATTACATTACGAACCACAGTTTATCGCTAAGCCTTTATGTATTTATTTAGTTACAGACAAAAATTAGAAAGAAGTAAGCCAGATTTGTTTTTAGAATTCTTTAGCAATCGATAAAATATGCTTGCTCACAATTTTCGCCTTCAATTTTTTTTTTTTTTTTCAAATCTTACCTCAATACCACTCCAACATTCTACACGACACTTGAAAGTGTTTTAGGACCTAAAAACTACACGAAATGGCCCAAATCCGAACTCCGTAAACAAAGTAGTACAAAGATATGAAATAAACCGTTTGAGGAGTTTTATTTATTTTAAACTTCTTTTTCTCCATAATATCGGCAAAAAATCTAACAGTTATTGGTATGTGCTAGAGATCAGAAGTTCAGCTTTCTAGCGGTTGTAGTTTCGTTAAATTTAGATAACATTCTGAGAAGTTATGAATGCATAACTGAAAGTCGGACATCGAAAGGGAAAAAAATCCTCCAAAAGAATCAAGTCTAAAAATTTTAATTTTTCCATTGCCATGGAAGCTGGTATATAAGTAAACCCTAATAGACATTAAAACGAATCTAACTTAAATTTAAAAAAAAAATATTAATTTTGCCTACTTTACTGGAAGCGTATTTTGGTTTGCGTAATTTTATGCACATTTAATACAATCAGCGATATTTTTTTTATTTTACAAAAAAAAACAAATCTATGTATAATACCGTCAAAATCAATGTAGAGCAAAGACAGAAAACGATAATATAAAAAATTGTTGAGCTTGATAATTTTTTTTTCTCGGTTCTTAGGACGCATTGAACATGGTCTACAATTTTTCGACCTAGTATCACGATAAAAAGTTTCATTGAAATCGGTGATCCCTCGTTCATAGCCTCTCCTTACGACTAAATTGTGTTAAACATAGAAAAAAAAATGTGCAATTTCTTTCAAAAATTTCAATAAAAAAATTCAATCCAATATGACTTTGGCTAGTCCAGCTCAAAAACCTGTAGAGTTATAGTTTTTATCTGAAAAAAAACAAACAGTAGAACGCAATGTTTTAAATGTTGGAATGTGACCCAAAAATTCCTATTGATAGTTCATGTGGTCCAAGGCTTATGGTAAAATTAAGAAATGTTTGTGACGTATCGTATTTAGATAATAAAAATTAAGAAAAAATTAAAGCATTTCAAGATACTGTGGCTAATTATGGGGCATAGGAAGGTATTAGAGATCTGAAACTTTGGTAATAGCAATTTCTTGTGAGGGTTTACATATGTGTAAGTTGACAAGCATTTATTGCTCTGGGACGCATTTACCTGCCATACCCGGACTGGGCTTTCAGTAAAAAAAAATATATATATAATTATACAATCAGGTATTGAAATTTTTTTTAAAAATACTTAAATATCATCAGATAGAATTCTCTTCTTTTTATTTTTTCTAATTTTTACCAAATTGCGTATAAGTGCACTCCTTAATCAGGTTTTCCATAATTGAGAAAGACAGTCATATTTGACGACAAAAACAGTTTATCAAACAAACATTCAGTAATAACCAACAACACAAAACAGTATAAACAAAAAATTGAGTAAAAAAAATAACCAAAAATCTTAAAATATCTCAATTATACATTTTTGGACGCCGTTACCAATTCCGGATATAAATTACCTCCATTTCGTACATATGATTGATAGTTGTAAATTGGTTCAGTGTACAGCTGTTGTGATTTGTGTGTGCATTCTCAATAGTTCATTTCGATTCATATTATGACATGAACATAGCCACTATTTTTTACAAAGTTTCATGATGATAAGAATCACTGCTTTTCTTTCTGTGACCATAATCACAATACGTATATATTTTTTTTTCAATCGCTTAAATCTCTATTTTTGAATATTGCATTTTTATAGGGAAGAAAACTTCTTCAAATTTACAATTATTTTCTGATTTGGACTATTATCCAGGTTACTTGGCAGACGCTCTATATTTTCATTTACTAGCATGCATACCATCTATAAAGTACAACTAATACAGGACAGAGCAAGAGGGCTTTGCTAAAACCTCAGATATACGAAGAATTATGTCATTTCAGTCAAAAGTGTTTCGGAAAATTGTGGGAGGACAATTCTATTATGAATGAGTTGCTACACAAGTACTTGGACATAAAGATTTCAATACTACAACAAATATTACGAATATTTCGACCACAGACTATATTACAACATGAAACCTCTACTACAAACACTGAGATACACCCTACACCGAGAATTTTCCAGGCGGTGAATAGATGGCCAAGAGATTTACTGAATTAACCGTTATACAGGAAATGTGCTCAAATTGCAAACATATTTTAAAAATAATTCTATAATTTGTTCAGAATATCGGACGTTCGCCACATAACCACGGTATTGACCTTTTTACCCCGAATGTTTAATTCTCATCTTCACTATAGTTTAAAATTCTTTTTTTGTTTCAGAGGCTGGTTAAGAACCCTGGCCTCCTCTAGAATCCTTCTCCACTCCAACCTGTCCGGGACCACCCTATTCCTTCTTCCAACTGGGGTTGGAGATCCTTAGGACTTCCAAGTCCTAAACGTCTGCTGCCACATCATTCTGCAAGCTCAATCTTGGTTTTCCTCTCTTTCTGTTGCCACCTGTATGCCCCTCCATAATCATCTTGGAGATTCTATTCTCCTTCATTCTCTGTGCTTGACCCAACCATATTATCCTTCTTTTCTTAATCATGGACAGAACATCAGGTGAATTATATAAGTCCATCAAATCTTCATTTGTTCTTAACCGCCAGTGATCTCCCTCTGGAGGCGGGCTCTAGATCCTGCGCAAAACATTTCTTTCCCACGTGTTAAATATTCGCTCGTTTTTTAAAGTTAGGCTTTAAATCACAAACCTAAGGATTGTCACGCTCACTTGCACCGTCAGGCTTTTTGTTAGGCTATTGTTTAAAAGATGTTTTTCAATGAACAACAGCACCAGCTACCCTTCACTATTCTCGCTTTGATTTCTTCTTCTGTTGCATCACTTTCTGATTAGTGGTTTCCAGGTATTTAAACGTTGACACTCTATCGAAACGGTGTCCTACTCCATCCAGATAGTTATTTCCGTCTCCCTTTTTGGAGGGTGTCACGAACTTACTCTTAGTAAAATATTCTGCAGCTTTCCTCAGTGCCTCTTCAATTTCCTCGAATACTCCAAGTAGATTTATATTTTATATACTCCAAGCGTTTATTGTTCTGACAGTAATCACTATGTCATCAGCAATAGCCAATTATTAAATGAGTCTTCATAAATAAATCTGTCTGGATTTATACATATTGGATTCATCAAGACTTATAGTACTACATTAAGGAGTACTGGAAAAAGATACGAAGGTAATGGACGGTAGTTTAAACACTGTATTAATGAGAAAAATACCTCTGTAGTTTTTAAAATTCAGTTTGTCCTTTTTATGGTACATTGGGATTACTTAACCTGGGTACCATTCCTCTGGAATTTCCTCGTTTGTTTAAATATTGAGCATTAGCTCATATATTTCTCAATGCAGAGCTTCTCCCTTACACTTGACCGTCTCTGCAAATATCTTATCTCTCCGAGGTGCCTTATTGTTTATATATTGTTTCAATGGCTTCTTCTACCTCTTCTGGGTAATTCTGGGGTTCTAGCCGTGCATCATTTTCTACTTATGTTCCTGCACCCCTTCCTATTGTGATTTGTTTTCCTTGCGGATTAAAGAGGACCATAAAGTAATTTAATTTAAAGACAAATCTCTGTCATGTAGAAGCTTCTATATGAGCTCACCATCGATTAATTATAATACAAAGACCCATGAACCTGAAGCCAAGCAGTCATCTTCATTAAATCAACCGTTGATTTTATGGTCTCTCTCGCCCAATTACCCCAAGGTCCTTCTTTTCTTAGAGGAATAAGAAAACGAAGGATAAGAGAAATGAAGGACAGCTGCTAATGGATTGTGCCTCACTAATGCCTCCCCCCACGACCCCTCTCCCCAGCTGGCTTTATTTGCTAAATTACATTGTCCCATTAGTGGCCATTGTGGGAGCAATGTCTTCCCAAACATCCATTCCTATCCAGCTCTAAGCCACTCCGTCCTCTTACTAACCGCTTTTAATCTGATCCAGAAAAATAAATGCCATTACTTCAACAATAGTCACCTATTTATCGACTCTTCCGTCTAGATTTTCATGGATCCTCCGGCTTTACATTGCCCTCCATCATATAACATGATACGGATATCAAATTATTACGAAAGAGAACTCCAGAAAGTTTATTTCATTGGTGTAAAATTCGATTATTCCACACTGTCAACTTCAGTATATTATCGAGCTTTGAAATCTTACATAAAAATCGAGCATATCAATGGGTGCGCTATACTAGGAAATGTTTAACTGTCAGAGATTTTTGAGGTAAACCAACACCACAAAGACATCTGGTATTAGGATGCATTCTTAGATTTTAAAATTTTAATTACAATAGCACTTAAAATAGATAGTTATAAGCTTATTCACTTTCACTTTAATTTAAAAAACAGCAGCTGCCAATTAAATAACTGTCAAAATTCATAAACGTGCCGAAAAGTTATTTTTTCATGTTAAAGGTGTGAAAACATTTTGTTTGAGAAAAATAAAAAATAGGTTGTATTAGTGTCTAAAAAGAGGGAAAAAAATTAGTCTTAAAGTCGGTCAACAACTTTTAGTAAGAAAAAAAAAATTAAAAACTGTGAAATATGCTATAGCTATTTTTGAACATTTTGTTACAGACCTTGTAATTGTCGCATGAACATGTTTATGGCATCAAATTTCGGCTTTTAGTAATGCCCACGTGTGATAAACATTTCATGCAGAAATTATAGCATAAAAATAATAGTTTTATAATAGTATACTCATTTTTTTTCACTTTTTTATCCTAATTATCACGTTGAGAAAGTTCATTGAAAATTTATTTCAAAAAATGAATATTCTTCCCTATCGAACCTGGGTTATTTAGCATAAAATATCATCAATATTTTGTCCCAGAAATAATTTTAAAATTCAAAAACTACTTTTCAAAAATTAATCCCGTTAATAGACTTAAATAATTATAGGGAAGTCCTGCATTTTAATATAAAAATATAAATACATAAAAAAGATATATTTTTTATAGACCATTATAAATATTATGAAGATGATTAAATGGATTTAAATGGGAGGGACGTTATTGAATCGAAGACTGAAACTAATGTACTTACTATTCACTCCTGATTAAAACCAAAGCAGAAATTTATTACTAATACCTTAAAGCATCCTCATATATAAACATACGGCATTGCTACACAAACATTCATTAACAAATTACGAGCTATTTAATCTATCGTGAGAAATAATTTAAATCGCCTGGTATCAGATCATAACAGATCATGACATATTTGCGTATGCCAACTATACGTTGGCTATTAGCCCATTCTCAAGAGACATAAAGAAAAAATATAATCAGCATACAAAAATATGATGGAAAATAATGATTATAATTGTAGAAAGAAACCATAAAAGCGCTATGAGACTTTGAATATGTTCTTTTATTGAAGAACTTGAAAATGGGCAATGAGTCCGAAACGCTGTTGGTTTGTTAATGTAAATGAATAATGAAGGTCAATCTAAAAGGGTTAATAAATGATTTCCTAATTAGATAAAACTTTAGCAGACCTGACACCCTTTTGAAAAGGCATTAATATTTATTAAAAAAAACGAATAATTATTATCTTTTAAGACTTGAAACAGAATTAAGTAACGTTGTATTTACAAGCAGATGATCCCACAAGTGTATCCTAGATTTTGATAAAACTTTTTTAAATGAATCTTGGTCTTAAAAGATTGGGCTACTTAGGAAATTAGGACTAACGCGCCCCAGGAGCCCCAGAAAAAATCGGGAGATTTCCTAGTGCAAAACACGTTTTATTGTATAGGTTCTGATGAATATAAAAAAAATAGTTTGTGCCAATATGTTATTATTAAACTAGGCAAGAACACTAAAAACGCACTCAAAATGGGGATTTTTTAGAGGGAAAACTCAAATTTTCTCAAAAACCGAGATCAAATTTGGATTTCCCACGCGAAATAGTATATTCCAATTTTTTATGAAAATCGAAAAACATCAATTCGTTCCCTGAAAATTTGCTGTATATATTATCTTATTTTTGCATAAATTTTATATTAACATCAATTATTAATTTTTTTTACGCGATAGTTTATTACTTTCTGGTACTTATATGATTAATATAATATTAATTTGTAATAAATAAAACGGCTTACAAAGGGAAATTCTGAAATGCAATACAGTCATATCGTCGATCACAATGTGAAACCAACTAACTGTCAAATCCCAACTTTTTTCCAAACCAAAAAATGTTTAAAAAATTAAGTTTTCATCATATTGAGATTTTTTAAAAATACCAACAAGTAATGAACTATTGAATAAAAAAAAATCAAATGTAAAAATAATATAATAAAATAAACCTAAATCAAAATGTTCTGTCCTTACCTGGTTTTACATTGTGAGAATATCGAATTGTAAGATTTATAATTTAATAAAAATTAAATCTTTACTATATTTTCTTATTTGAACAATAAATAAATTGTAAGTCAATAGTTTTTATGTTTCTCTCTTTCCTTACTTATTAAATGTTCTTAACGATTTATTTGTATTTGTATTGCTATCTTTAGCATACAATATTTCTAAATTATATGTAGGAAACCGCAGAAAAATTCGTGTCTTATTAATTTTTAACGAAGCAATAAAGGATTATTAAGATATTTTCATGTTATTTCTTGTTAAAACGGAATGTATCTTATTTATAACAGTCTTTGATAATGATGAATAAAAAACATTAGAAGAGTGAGTAGGATTTGATGACACTTCACATTTTTAGCAACATCTTCAAAAAGTAAACTGTTACGAAAAAAAATGTATATATATTTATTTTCGAACCTACAATTCACCGTGATAAAGCGGTTTGAAACTGAAAAAAACAAGTTATGGTTTTTGCTCCCAAAATCACGTATTTCTACTGAACCTAGAAAGTGTTCAATTTTTTTTTTAAAACCTTACATTATGGTGCAAATTTATGCAAAGTTTCGTGTCCCTGTAATGTATAAACGAAGCTGGAAAGATATGAAAAACTATTTTGAAAAAAAAACTCAAAGGTAATATTTATGGTATAATATGGCGAATTTTTAGCGAATAACTGTTTCTTTTTTGATTTTTATAAAAATTAGGAATAATTTTTTTTTTGTAGGAAATCCAAATCAAATCTCGGTGTTTGATAAATTTACGTTTTCCCCCTTAAAATTGCTATTTTGAGGTTGTATTTGATGAATTTAGTATAATTGCCTCGCTCAATAATTGAATATTTTGATGCATTATTATTTTTTTTATTCAGCTTGGCAACAACGCTATTTTGGTATCAAACTCATTTTTCTACCTTTATCAGAAACAGAGATATAAAATGAAATTCTTTTTGCACATGCGAATTTTCCGATTTTTTTCCAGGATCCCTTCGACCCCTATTCTCCTCCACAGTCCAATGTTTAAAGGTCTACACTCACCTAAAAAGGTTTATCAAAATCTAGGAGACACATATGGGCTCCCCTTCTTATTTGTTGTTATTACCCAGATAAGTTAGAGTGGAAGGTCTAATTCTTCGCCTTTTCAGCTCCAATAAAATTATAGTCCTTAACGTAATTCTCCTCTTCCTCAGAATACAATAAAACGTTGTTTTGCCGTGTGCCACTCCATAAATTGTCTTTACCATAGATTATATTTTACCGTTATAAGATAAGCATATTTCTTACCGTTAAAATTAGATAAAATGTCACCCAGACTGCAGTTATGATACGTTAAGGCAGACTTTGTAGGAAGAAGATTGTACCTTATGGCGTTGCCTCTTCCTCGCTGATGTAACAGGAAGCACGCAAGTGACTCCGTCCTATTAGACAATGTAATGACAAGAATGGCCAGGATTAGAAAGTAGAGCTCCCCAAACAATGAGTTGGGTGTTTGTCTTGACAGCACTAATGCCTTTGATATCGCAGGCATTTATTTTCCATGTTGGTGTTGAATAACATCTCCCTTCTGGGTTGTTATCTCATGAATTATAATTTTACCCTCACACTATTGTCTACAAAAGTGGAAAAGCTTTTGGCTGAAGTTTATTTCTTTATTTATTTCTTTTAAGAAGCTATTTAAAAAATGTTTCTCGATATGATAATTGGCCCTTATTTTATCCTTCCATGGTCCCTTATTTATTCCTTTTCATAATTTATTTAACCTGAAAATTTACTTTTCTATGCAGCTTTTCATTTTGAGGTGGCATATTATCACTATCAATATTTCTATTAATTCCTAATTTCTAATTAATTAGAAGAAGGGGCTCAGCGTTTTCTTACTATGAATCTTAAATAGTAACATTATACCATCGCTTTGGTACTGCAATAGATGACTGAAGGAGGAGTTTGCAATATTTTTCCCGGATGCCAAAATTTTGTTACTCCTCTTAGTTAATGTCTTAACTCTAAGCAGTTTTCAATCCTCATGCGTTCTTGAATTTTGAAATATTTAAATTATGTTCCTTTTACCACCTTTCATATTATTCTTCTATAATAGGGTCATACAGTAACGTTTTATAAAATAAATTCTTTAAAAACGCTTCAATCCACGTTTTTTCTTATCCTTCCAAATCTTTTCTCATCAACAGAAATTTCTTCAATTCGCCCAGTCTTGGCGTAAGTATACCAAGGTTCAATACCGCCTCCTTTACTATGTATTTTATTTACTCACGACAAACATGTTAATAAAGATAAATTAACATACTGACATACACTTACTAGTAGACATTAAGACTCTTTGCCATAGCTTTCATAATAACAACATAGACATCAGAGGAATATGGGAAATGAAGACGGTTGACATCGCCAACAATGGAATGAGATAAAAAGGTGATTAATAAGTGATCTCCTTCCGTGAACAAAGGCAACTGAACAAAGTCCGTGAAGTGATACTGATGGATGCGGTGTCCTTCCTCTAACCTTTTTTTTTGAAAGGACAGACAATTTGCTGATATTCACTAATTTTCTATGAAGGGTATCAATGAAGAGCTGAAGTTATGTTATATATATATATATATATATATATATATATATATATAAATGTTTTTATTAATTAGGGATTGATAAATCACTAATTAGATTGATCCCTCTATACCCTCATGCGGATGTAAACTGTCAATGCGGATGTCTCAATTAAGGAATATGGTATTAGTGATTAAAGCATTCATTCCCAAGATATTTACGGAAAATTTAAATGCCAAAAATTAATAAATAGGAAAATAGATAAAATTAGATAAGATAGTATAGTAGAGACAGACTGGATTTTGGTTTCTGATTTTTCTATTCTTTTGGGCAATGGGAGAGGTTGTTAGTGAGGTTCTTAAGTTACGGTGGATAGTGCTCCATTACAAACATACTTCATTAAAAAGATGACAGCGACTTAGACCCATGGTGGACGGACATCTGCCAACTAGCCCCTTGTGCAAAATAACTCCAGTCTCCCCTAAACATCTTCAAAGCAGGCATACTTATTTACACAAGTTACAGCCAGCCTGGAAAACTCCGATTCAGGACGTGCCCCAGCACATGCGGAGGGAAAATCAGAACTACAGGAGATCCCATCGCTCCTCTCTCAAAAGCGTCACTAGCATTTAAAGCCTTAGCCGCAACCAAACAAGGCTTGAATGGAGAATTTGTTCATTGCCGGACCTCCAATACTCTTATTTATCAAAGATCTGGGAGAAACTCCACCTCCGAAGAGTATTGTAGGGATGGGTAAAGGTGAATAGGGACTGCGCATAGGATTGGAATGATGAATAAGGTTCTGATGAAATTTGGAGAATTTGGATGGAATAAGCCCTAAAACAAATGGAATATTAAGGTCATGATATAGAGTATTTTTGGTTACACAGTATGGAGCAACAAATCAAAGAACAACTAATTGTTCGAAGGACTTTGAACTGAAAGGATTGGATGCGTTTGATGTTCGAAAATTTAGCAGTCCCTCACAATTCGAGCCTGCAGTACCAGGTAGGTTTTAGAATTGTCTTGTAAATTAATAGTTTGTTATCAGCTGAAAGCTGTCTATTTAGTAGTTCATATGATTGTCCAAATCATCGGTTAAGTTCTTGACTTAAGTATGGTACTTAGGTTTCATCTACGTTAGTCTTCTGTCTAGAAAGAAGCCAAGGTACCGGGATGTGTCTGAGAAAGAAAGTAGCACAGAATTAAAATGAACTGACTAACATAATCGGCGTGGGAGTGTGAAGATGATATGTTTGCGTTTGGGTTTATTTATTTGGATATTCCAATACCAGTGCTCCATCAGGGAGAGAGTTGAAGTTAAAAAAACCCAGATTAAATGGTTTCCAAGATTATCTCAATCGACCGAATAATGCCCGTCACTGAACACACAGCACTGGATTCTAGGAATACAATCTAAACGTTCTAGAGTCGTTATTGGGTTGAGGGTTTTGGCTGTATTGTAGATTGTATTCGATTTATTAATGGAGGCATGTCTATCTTTTAAGTACTTCTTTTTTTAATTAAATTATAGCTAGGGTGTTACAGAAAATTACTGAATACGCTCTTGAATTCCTTATGAAAAATATAACTCAATAATATGGAAAATGAAATTCCCTACAAAGAAGAATCAATGTCACATAATAACCATTAAAAAAAATCGCCTTACAAACTAAGTTTACTTCCCATTCTAAAACAAAAACAAATACTATATCCCTAATTAAATGACGTATTAATATACTAATAAATAATACCAGACCATAGCTTAGTGTTCCGAAAATTACATCCAGGAGCATAACAATTACATAAATGAACGTTTATATTTCGGCTGAACCCAGCAAAAACTATATGAAACTGGTATGTTTCTGGATCTTAATTGATGTATGTTATTATTGATTTTTTATTATTTTATAATCTATATAAATTTAAAATGGAATCTAAAAAACTAACACAAACTTGGAACATAACGTACTATCCTTCTTCATGCAGGCTTCGCCTTCAATTGTGCGAGCAACTATACTACAATACACAACTGTTAATCCTGCTTAGAAAAGGTCTTTTTCCTCCTTTTTTCTTTTTTTTTTTTTTTTTAAGAACAAAGCAAGATATTTTTTTTATTTCCACTAATATCTCTACTGGTTATTTCTTAGCTCCATAGAAATATCAATACATACGTCTGCCGGATTCATTCCAAAGATGCTTTATTTGTTTAACGCACCCAACAATTTAAGCTCTTAGATTTTTTTTAAATATTCAGAATTATAATGCTATATCCAATCTGGAGGTCCAGTAAAGGAAAGATCACTACGCACAAACCAATTTTCAGTAGATCTTCGTTTCACTTTCTAATTCTATAATATGATTTAAAGAAAAAATTAAGAGCTCCACAGACAAGCAGAAAATACTATACAAGTACGACAATCGTGTTTTGCATAGTGGTAGCCCAAGTAATTGAAGGCACAACTATTGACCGCTTGTTTCACAATTGCTTGTTTCTTTTTACTGCCGGCTTTTTCTTAATTTTATTGGTGAGTTTATTGCCTATCGGTTACCAATCAGAAGAAAAAAACTTTCATTGTTATGTATTATATTATAGAGTTGGTTGGTGCAAACAAATTTAGCTATTTATCTCTTTTATAATTTTAGATTAATTTATAAAGTTTTATAAATCTTTCAGTTTGAAATAAACAAAAGGCTCTTGCAACCAATTTTGTATATTAGTTTTATAATTGGGTGTAGAATTCAGTGTTTTGGCGTTAAAAGAATTACTGAATCTAAAGAGTCGTTTAAAAATTGATTCTCAAATATCCCTTTCGATTTTAAATTATATACTAAATCTATATCTGTATTCTTATTTATTTTTTATTTTTGTCATGGGTCAATAAATAAACTGTTATATTGGCTGTCCAAAGGTTTCTTGAAGTTCTGCAATTTTCATTTTTTCGGTATTTATTTATTTTGAGCCTTCTGAGCCTTCCAAACTTGATGAAACGGGATATATCCTGTTCAGGATATAAATGATACAGCTACAGATTGTTTCTCCGTCTTCATTCATTGTTTTCAGACACACCTCCATAAATTCGGCGCAACACTTTCCGCTCAAATATAAGAAGGAGCTGGTCCTCAGCTCTGGATGTAGTGCAGGTATCTGAGCCATAGCAAAGTACAGGCCGAATAAGAGTCTTATAAATGATAATTTATGTTCGCCTTGTCACCAGATTGCTTGAAAGGTAATTTCGGAGTCCAAAATAGCAGAGGTTCGCAGCTAATATTCTCCTCTTGATCTCAACTGCTGCTTAATTATTGCAAGTTATAATAGATCCAAGGTAGACAAATTATGAGACCTGCTCAAATCTGTAAGCAACACTGGCATCTGCCAAACTTGGAGCTTGATCCGAAATCATACATGGTACACTTGGTTTTAGCTTCATTGATAATGTGTCCCATACGTCTTACGACAGCTTTTAGAGCAAGGAATGCTTCAACTGCAGCTTTTCTGAATCTCTCCACAATACCTACGTCGTATGCGTATGGCAAAATTGGCGCCGATTCGTTCCATACCCAACCAGTAGTTTGTATCTGAGATTCACTTATTGCTTTCTTTTGTGCCATGATAAAAAGTAGGCACGCCAGGGCTTCACCATACCTGACTCCTTTCCTGTATGAGAATACTAATGACCTCCAACCTAGTACCAGGACCACACACTCAACACTTGCCATTGTCAGCCTTGTAAGTCGTATGAGCTTGGATGGAACATTCAGCTCATGTAATGCTTTGTAAAGCTCTGCTCGGTGAATACTATCGTTTGCCGACTTAAAATTAGCAAACATATGACGTAGAGTCACATTATAATCCCTTCCTCTCTCAAATATTGTTCGGAGGCTGAAAAATCGGTCTGTAGTAGATCTACCTTGCCGAAATCCACATTGATAACGACCAATCTCCCATTCAACAATTGGGAGAAGCCGGCAGAATAATATTCGAGAGGATTTTAAATGCACATGGAAGCAAGGGACATTTCTCTATAATTGGTGCATTTAAACATATCTCCCTTTTTGTGTATGGGACAGATCAACATTTTTAAATATATAAAATCCTTTAAAAATGTATAATGCTATTCAAAATTAATTTTAAAAATGTTATCTACCTAGTTTTAAAGTCCTTTGATGCGCACTAATAACCTAATAATTAAGGGGATTTATTTCATGTTTTCCTCCTTTCTGACATTTATCTTTAGCTTTTTCCTCGAAGTACTCAAAAGGCTCAGAATATTTCCTGTAATTATTTTTTTTTTGGAGGGGAGAGGTGAGGGGAGATTTCTGAAAGGGTAAATACAGGATTTCCTGTATATTCGAGGAGAGAAGGTAAGTAACCGGAAAATTATTTCGTCGAAGATAAGTTATACAAATATTACAGAGACATCGTTTTTGTTCGAATCACTTTAATTAGACATCTTGCCAAAACAGTAGTAGTTATTGAACCGCCATTATTTTTAATAATGATGTGTTCTTTTGATATCATACCGAATTCATCGCTCATTAAAACAACGAAGTATGTCTAAAAAGAAGAGTGGCATGGGGTTCAAGTACCCTAAGCCAAAGACTGAGACTATTATTCTCACTTCTTGCAAGACGTTCGAAATTAAAACAGAAAGAAATTATGAATCAGACTTAATTAACTAAATCTATTAATCTAATGGTATAAGAGCGTTTTAAGTAAACAAATTATCTAGACAGCTTCGACCTTTACGCAATCCAAACCCTTAGGGACAACTTTCTTCTCGTCAAACCAAATCACAAACCTATTCAGAATTATCTGAGTAAATATTTTTGTGATGATAATTTTCTGCGAGACTTCGGTCACCTTTTTTAAAGAGCATTGTGTGAAAAATCTTCTTTGCTTTGCTTGTCGATTTTAAGTGGGTCATAATTTGTTGTGGAGTCTCTTCACGACCGGGGTATAAGTAACAAAATTATCAGAAGCTTAAAAAATATTTCTCAGAATGCTTCAGTTAGAGTTTGAAGGTACAGTGAAAACCGATGTTACTTTGGGTCTGCTGCACCTTACTTCTTTAGCCTCTATTTTAGTGCTATAGAAATGTTTTTCCAGAGTCAGAATGTTGGAGGCATAAGAAGACATACTGCTGCTTCTTTACGCTGACGATCTAAGAATCATAGCCGATAGTCTAGGACTAACTGATGGAAAAAAGAAGCTAAATATTTTAAATTAGTATTGCATGATAAAAAATCTAGAGGTCAATACAAAAATGTTTTGTTATACAGTGGAGGATAAAAAAAAAAATAGGAAAACTGTTTTAACATGATAGAGAAATTGAGGATGTTCCCGAATATATTTACCTAGGAGGTACTATTTTCGAATTCATATATATTTCATGAAGTAGCAAATTATTATGAATCAAAAACAAATACAGCAATATGCTCTGTCATCGTCCTTTGTACGATATCTAAACTCAGATCGTTGGAAAATAAAATAAAAATTAATAACGCAATTGGCATGAGTCTTCTGTACTATTTGTACAACTAGAAGACCTAAGAGGGATAGACTGGAAAGTGTAAACTTAAACTGTTATAAACGGTTAATTTCTTTAAATAAATATACGCCTTTCTGGATAACGAGATTGCAATTTAATGTTCTCCAATGCTCTGTTGCGATGTGATGGATTTTGAAAATCAGAAATATCAGGTTTCCAAACATTTATTTTAACAAATTGAGGGAAATATATAATTGGAACAAAACAGATCAGAAATACAATTGGTGGAATCAGTTATGCACTCTATAGTGCTCTGTAAATAAACAGTCAATCTTTGAATAAGAGAGTGAAATCTTGTATTCCAGAGTGAAATGGAGGAAGCGCTATTTAAGATCTAAGATTTAAAAGACTATTTAAGGGCTACATGGAGGAGCTAGATAAACAAAAACTGACCACCCTAAATACTATCCATTATACTCTCTCATGTAATTAGAAAGTGGTAAACCTCAGCCATATCTCCCATGTCTCCTAAACGCTCCATTCTCTATGACTAAAACATTACTGCAAATCAGCTTATGCAGCAACTTCTTCTTCTCCTTCTTCATCTTCCTCCTTTGTGCCTCTCAGCGAGGAGGTGCCCCAGTCCAAGTCAGCCAGGCATCACGATCCCGAGCCACCGCTCTCATGGAGTCCAGACTCTTTCCCTTTTTCTGTCCTATCGTGGAGATATGATCAGTCCATAACAGTCTGGGTCTTCCTCGAGGGCGACGTCCAGTGGTCCTGGCTTCAAAAAACTTTCGTGGATCTCGGTCTTCATTCATTCGGCATACATGACCAAACTGCCTCTTTTCGACGGTGTCCCTCAAGACGGGTACTCCGAGGTCTCCACGTATTCGCTCATTTCTGACCCGATGTCTCCTTGTTCGGCCTGCCAATCTCCGGAGGTACTTCATTTCAGCGGCTGTAGCTCTACTCCATTGCCTGTCCAGCGGGACCCAGCTTTCACTGCTATAAAGAGGGGTAGGTAATAGATAGCTTTTAATATGTGCAGTTTTACACTATTTTCCATCTCCCTTTTTTCCACTGCAAAGCTGATAATATGTATTATTTGCTTTTTGATCCTGTTGGAAAGCTCTTGGTCAATTTTTCCATTTCTGCTGAGCACAATCCCAAGATAAGTGTAGTCCTCTACTATTTCCAATATCTCCTCCTTGCAGCGAACTATCATTTCTTCTTCCTCACGACTAATGTGCATCACCTTACTTTTCTTTGCATTCAGTACCATGCCCTTTCTTTCCAACTCGGCTTCCCACTCAATGACAGCTTGCTGGAGATTTCATGGGAACCACAAATGCCAGTATTGTCCTCATATTCCACTTTTCCATGACTGTCTATGTAGTCCTCCGTTTGCATAATTTTAAAATTTCATCCATGAATATGGTGAAAAGTAGAGGACTAAGGTTGTCACCTTGTTTAACTCCTCATGCGGCATCTATTACATTAAATTAACCTTTAATAATACTTATTATTATTTCAAGCAGAAAGAAAAATGCACTTAATTATAATTTAAATGAACTTGAGGATCTTTTCCATATTTTCTTCCGGTGCCTGATCTATCTGCATCTTTCCGCCATCACTACTTATCTTATTCCATAAATTATTATTCCTAAGTATTATCATAGGATTTTATCATTAAGATGAAATTATGTAGAGTTATTCAGAATTGGCAATGATTATCTTCTTAAGAACCTGTTTTTCTTCGATAGGCAATGCTGTAGACTGAAATCGTCCATTGTCAATGAATGATTTTGTCGATTTGTTTATCATAGCAATTGTTCTATTCGTGTGTTTCGTATGTTACTTAATGTATTCAAGCTTTTTAAGAAAATGTATTTATGTATTGTTTATATTTTTTTTCTATTTTATTTTTAAATTGTTTTGTATAATATTATATTACATTATATGATTTCTACATTCTTATGTCTTGGAGATGACGTTGACATAGCAACCTAGTGAACTAATATTTCCTAAATTAGCACTTAAATATTTCTTTCAAAACTATTATTATTGCTGAGCATTTTAGCCAACTCTATACTCTAAAAGCGAATAAAATATTCATTCATTTACTTAAATTCAGCTAGGTATCACAGATGTATGCCAACAGTTTTTTTGGCATACATCTGAGATGTCTAAACAGTGGAAGTGAGCCTTTTACAAATCCGCGAACTACAATATTTTCAATCAAAAACATTCAAAGGCTTCTTCCTTTCTTACTTATTTTATATCTGGTTTAAACTGATCCTCTAACTATTGGTGCCTTCAGATTTTTTCAATTCAAATTAAAAAAGACTGCTTTCTTATTTTTTAGAAAAGATACTAGCACCAGGTAACTATTAAGTTCGCATAAGTTTGAACCAGTTTATTCTAGAACGTTTTGCCGGTTGATATCATCAAAATTTTCGAATAGTATTTGAACTATATTTTGTGAATCAGTTTAACTAGTGCCAGAATGGTGAAAATCAGAAAAATCGTAAAAAGGAACTTCACTCTAGCATGAAAATAGCAAATTCATGACTTGTATGAAAGATGCAAATTTCTGCATTATAGTGCGACTAATGGTTAATGTAAAGAAACCATTAATGAAATTGTACCGAGCCCGGTCTCATGACAAAGTAAGCAAGCACCGTTAAACATCCGTTGGTCGAGCGCACCTGACAAGTGCATGATTTTTTTACTTTTTCCCACCACGGCTAAGCACTTCTAACTTTTGTTTCTCCTTCTGAAAGTCCACTCGTCACTATCGAACATGTCAGGAGTACTGGCGGCTACGGGCTTGGCACCACTCTAGTGCGGCACGATTATTCATAAGTTTCTAGGATGTGACATTCCCCCTCTCCCTCCCCAAATACATTTTTGCTTTCCATGTAAGTATTACTGTAATTTTATTCTGCCAAAAAATTAATAATTTCTGCCCACAGAAGGTGCAAAGTGACTATGCGTGTTATTTCACTAATATAATTGTGATTTTAGAATGGACCCGACAAACCTACGAACGACCTACGATCCAAGGGATGCCCAAGACACCAGCAGACTTCCTCCGGCACTTCTTGATAATCATTACGATGAAACGACCAATTATAAGGACTTCGAGGGCTAATCGGATGTCGTCGCTGAAGACATCGAAGAGCTTGCCGTAAAAGAGCAAAGTTTTGATGAGTCTGAAGAAGATGACGACGATAAAATTTCAGATGATGTTTTTCACGGCAAGCCGAATGAAAAACAAAATTATTGTTGGCGATTCAATGGAGTGAACGTCCCCTAACACAAAGGAAGAAAGTACCGAAGCAGAATTTGTTAATTTGCCCTCCGGGTGAGGCAAAAGAGGTGAAAATCATTTTTGATATCTTCTTTTTGATGAGTCGATGTTACACGGACAAGCCAATGTATCGACTTTGGTTGACCGGGATTCACATGCAGAAGACATGAATCTCATTCATAAAAAATCTTTCACAGGTCTGTTATACCTTGCCATGAGAACTGATGAAAGTTCATAAACTTTTTTAGAATGTCGAGATATTGTTTGTTTGAACATTTTTCTTAAATTAAAGATGTTATATTTATTAAATTTGAAGTTTCTTAGAATGTATTGACAATTTTTGTCGTATTATGTTATATTTTAGTTATTCAAGTAAAAAATGTCTTCAAATGAAAGCTCCTTTTTTCCTAAATAAATTGGAATTTATATAATACTTGGTTGTTTTATTATCATTTCCTCACATTTAAATTCTCTCTTTGGCTTGAAAGATCATCTTTGGGATGAAAAAATAGGAGAGCACAACTCATTGTTAAACACAACAGTTATTGTAAGAAACATGGTCCCGCCTAACAGAAGGCCAAGCAGTTTAATCAATTTTATTTATTTCCTTTCATTATATATGAATTTGCAACCGTCAACAGTTTATTGACAATCGATGGAAATAGTGATATGCCAGGTGTATGCAAGGATCAAACCCTCTTTGATTGGCTTGATTCACTTACCTTTGTTAGTTAAGGTAGGATATCCCTCATCCACTGCCTTTTCATTTTCCTCTTCGGATTCATAGCATGTAAGCTATAGCTATACCTCTTATCAATCAGTCTTTTTGTGTGTCCGTGTGAATTAATTACCTAAGTAATTAACAGCCATATTTCACTCACTTCATGAAACTTTCCTTTGTAATTCTGGTTTAATTTTTACATTTTCCAACAACTTACGAATAATTTTTTTTTAATTACGGCTAATTATGAAACTGTATACAGTAAAAACATAAAACATGCAATTTACACAAATAAGCTAAAAACGTGTAACTTCATGCAAAATAAAATCTATCTTTTATCTTATATCAATTTCTAACTTTGATAGATATAATGTTTTTTTGATAAAAATGGCATTCAATAACTTTTTAATTCGCATAATTATAATAAAAATAAAAATATCTTGGAAACTGCCCTCTGTTGCTCCTTCCATCAATTGAGATACCATTTTGCAAAGCAATGAAGTCGTGCGGAATGAAGCCAGCCTCTATTGAAGGCGTCATAAACTGATTTGCCTGCCTTATCTCCGGCCGGTGGGGGGCATCCTCACCCATCTCCTCCTCCTAAATGGCTGCATTCATGTAATTACCTTCGTTCAAAAATAGCAGGAGGGGGGCGACTTATCTGTTGCAGTTTTTGATTAGATCGACCGTTTCAACTACCGCCCCTTAATGTCTTCTTTCCTTTCAGATAAACTAAAACAGCGAACATTAGGCGGGAGAGCTCTAAAACTAATCATTACTCAATTTTAATCATTACAGAATATGTAAATTAAAAATATAAAAACAAAGAATATAATGATTGTCATTATCTTAACCATTGCAATTTGTCTTAAAATTTTAGGACTTCAAGGAATCGAAATTTTCCTTACATAAAAAATCGTTTATTATTGATAGTTTGAATTCTGGCTTCCTCGGTTTTTTTTTTGTTTTAAAAAAAGAAGTGATATAATTAAGATATAAGGTGAGGTGGGGTGAATGCGCACACAGGCTCTAAAAAGTCCGCGCTAAAATGCTCAGAAAACTTTGATTATTTTTCAACAACGGTTATAACTTCATTTTGAAACCATTGGACTAATATTATGCCCTATAGAGCCAGTGCACGCCCTTTTATAATTTATTTTGTGCATATTTTATGAATGATTTCTTATTTAATTTCTTGGTAATTAACTGTCAATTTAATATGACAGCAGTTTTGAAGATGTTCCTATTTATGTTTGGTTTATTATATTTCCAGATGCCTTATTATTTTTTCTTAATGGCATCATATTTTGGTAATCCAATTTTGTCAGTTTATTATTTACTATATTTTTTAATGTATGATTAAATAGATATCTTTTAGATAGTATTGTTTTGTTCTCTTTGCATATTTCAAAGTCTTAATCTTTGTAGTTAGTTATATTGCATTTAGTATTTTTCCCATATTTTGTATATTTGTATTTTATTTCTTGTTTTTTTTTCTTATTTCATACCTACGCATTTTTTGTAATTCTACATATTACGTATTAGGCCAACTCCCTATGTTTGAACGATAACAGATATAAATAAATAAAATGAAATAAAAATGTTTTATGAATGAGAATAATTATGACATTATTTTTTATATTTAATTAATTATTTATTAACAATTTTGGGTTCTTCAACCACTTGGGTTATTTTTGTCCTTCACTATGCTTATAGACATTGGTAACTTGGTAATTTAAATTTTGGTACAAATTTCAACTTGTTTGAGAAATAGTATCAATTTTGCCGCTGTCTTGATGTGTTTTTTTTTCGAAATCTCTTTTAGATCTATCCCGAGTCCAATTTCATTCCATTTAGCTTCATACGCTTTCTGTATAGATTTGCGATATCGTCTATCGTACCCCGCAGAAGACACATTGAGGCGGTGTACCCCTCGTCATAAGATACTCATGGGTGATTCTTGTGTATCCTATCCTTAAGCGGGTTATTACTGTTTCGTCTCATCTTGATATCTGAAGGTCAGCTCGGCTAGGTAGTACATATGCTTCTAATATTCTTAATTTATTTTCACTAACTCTAAATCAAATGTATTGTCATTTATCCCAAACCTTTTCTTTTGCCAAGTTAACGATTTCTTCTGTTAATGCAGATGATTCTGCGACTCCTTCGTTAATTGATTTTTTAGCCATAGCATCGGCTAGCTCATTTTCTCTAATGCCACAGTGACGCGGTAACCACAAAAACTGATTCCAATTATTTTTATATAATTATAATATGCAAAAAAGGTTTCAATTCAAATTATTTATATTTAATAATGGCATATTAATTTACGTAATGATGATGTGCTTTACGTAATATTAAGACTATTACTATAATTAATGGTATAATTTTGACAGATCATTCCCCATACATACTATATTGTAATATTTACAAATTAAAATGTTTAAATTTTATCGAATTCAGAGCGGTTAAAAACAGTAAAAAAAAAATTGTAAAGTTATCAAAGCATTGTTGTTTCATTTGTGACACAAACATAACTTAATATCTTCTACTCGCTGCTAATCAATACGGACGGATTCTGAGCTTTTTGGAATGGTCAAACATACAGAAAGGTTCTAAGTGAAGACAAACAGAAAAGAGCATGAACTCAGGTACTGGTTTTAACTCTAATTAAATTTGAAGAATGGACTTAATTATAACTTGAGAACAGTATGCAAATAATATCAATCACGGTTGAATTTTCCTCTGTGCGTAAGTGTTTACTGACTTAAATAAATATTCTATTTACGTCAAGCCTGGATTTAACTCTGGAACGTAGGAGATTGATTTTAAATATTTAATCACACCCTACTGTGGAGCGAAAACCAAACTGTGCGGTTTTAATCAAGTAAAATCATGTCAAAATAAAATTCATTAACTAGAAATAATATTTATTATTTATAAGGCTAACAGTGTTGTCATTTTTGCCTACACAAATTTAGCAAGATATTTTTCTTAACGTAACAGGTAATTGAATTTTTTCTCCATTTGTCAGTTTAAACAACATTACACAATCCTATTACACTCAATTACAAAATTTTGGTTATACATAAACAGACATTTGCGGTGGATGGACTGACATCATAATATATTAAACGACTGTAGATTATTTGAAAAACAATAGTTTGATTTAATGAAGGTTCGTTATTATCATTATTTGTGTGGCAGGTGCGAATAATGATTTAAATTTAAAATAATAATGAATGAAATGTGTATTGTACAAGATCCATGAAAAAAGGGGGAGGGGAAGTGTTGACACTAAATGGCATAGAAACGCGACGTAAACATATTTGTTTTACTTTGACTTCTATTTTTGATCTTGGATAATTTTTTTGAACGTTTTATTCTTCACAGAATTATTATTATTATATGTTATTATTTATTTATTTTTTTTTACTTCCCTACCGCAACCAGGTATGAAAATTACTGTAAACAGTAAAATTTCGTTATATAAATTTTTAACAGATTCATGCGTTTCAGAGTCTCCTGAATCAAAAAATGATTTTGTGGTCACAGTCTTCCTGTGTGTCTGTGAAAGGATAAATGGCGTGGACCTATTTCTTTAGTTGAGGGTATTGGCCCCTTATACCTGAGTACTGTATCGCAATAGCGGCTGCGCTAATCCGTAAACGTGTTTTTCTATTTTAGCGTCAAAATGATATCAACGAATTTGACGAAAATTGTCTAAAATCTACAAAAAATCAGACAAACATTAGCGAACATACAGCAAACAATTATTGTATTGGACTTCGAAGCCCAAGATTAAAACCCAAAGTGGTGAGGAAAATCGTGTAAATCGGCACCACTTATACGAAGGCAAAAAAAAATCCTAAATGAAAGCCAGTCTCTGAAGTCAAAATTTAGCTAAACTGAAAAATCGTCAATATTTAATTATATAAAAGTCCTAAGGAATTAATTTTAGAGAATCTATTTTCTACGAGATTACCGGCAACATTGATAGCACAATACAAACTTAATACCCATAGGTCATGCCGAATTTCACATCATGCAGATAATTTCCGAAAGAAAACGTTGTGGACGAGTCAAAGGAAAAGCAGTATCTGAATTTATCGGACCGTTAATAGTTTAGATACTAACTGTGGCTAAAATGTACTAAGATAATTGTTTTGGATCTTTATCAAAAATAGCATAATATTTGTCTCTAACTGAAGTATCGAAAAGTTTTGCAAATATTATATTCCAAAAAGGGAGGAAGCTTAAATTAAATCCCCTGAACAATCATATCATTAATATTTAAATTACTTCCGACAAGTTATTTTTTAAAATAGAAAACTGCTACGATCGTATGTAAAATTAATTAAAGTATAATAAATTTATATTCAAAACAAAAACGAACCATAATCTATCTAAGCTCTTTATACTGGGATATTAATGGATGTTTTTAGTTAGTTTGCTTTTATGTAGTTGCTTTGTTTATGAATTTGCTACAGTGCGATGTTTCCTTATATTTCATTTAATCATTTATATTGTTAAGAGAGTCATTTCTAATTGCCAAATTGCCAGATCTATGCGTTTCAGTGATCATTGAGTTCAAAGAAGGCATTTTTGACTATTGGTTTGTCTGTATGCCGGGGCCGCGATTATCTCTTAAACGAGTGTACTGATGATTTTTTTTTTTTTTTTTTTTTTTTTGTAGGGTTTTAGATCCTGATACCAAATTGAGCGCCCACTGGGCAATTGTCGAAAAATGTGGTTTTCCATAGACTGTCCCACCTCGTGATGTCAATAATTTAGGAGGTTATTCTAGAAGTCATTTGTAATTAAATGGCGCAGAAATGAAATTTCTATCTTAACCCATCGAAGAGATATCCTATTTTTTGTGTATTTTTAAAAATACACGATTTTTTAGTGAAAAACTGTAATTATTTAATTTCTGGTTGATGTATCGTAAAACACGAGGATATTTTCAAAAACTACATTAAATTTCCTATAAGGAACACCCCCTTTTTAAAATTTTATTTATTCACACAAGCGGTATACAGTAATTAATGGCAGTTAAAAATTAAAAAATTAGTATTTTCTGATTGTGTTTACACTTTTCTAGCACAGCCAATTTTAGGCGCAGAGATTTGCCTCTGGCTCAAAAGTTGCATCAATCCAAAAGCTTTAAAATGATACCCCATTCACCCAGAAAAATAAAGGTTTTGTGCACAAAACTTTAATTTCCAATTCCAAAACCATAATTACGCTAAATTTATCGGCGGCGTAGAACAAAGAGTAAACACACTGAGAACATAATACAAAGAAGGAGAGGATTGTTTTTGCTTTTCTTTTTTATTTTATTATAACAATCTAATGTTTGGAGAACCTATTTAGTCACTCACATTCACATAGGATGAAGACCCAAATTTTTCACTAGAACATAAAAACTTTTTTCTAGTAAATGTATTTCTGAACATCTAAACTACATGTTAAATACTATTTTTGACGTTGGTCACTCTCGAGCATTGTGTAAATTGTGAAATTCCGCTTTAGACCGGACGGTTTTTCAATGGGAGCTTGCTTTTTTCTAAAATTATAATTTGTAAAAATTAAACTTCAAATCGTTATAATTCTGCAATTTTTGCCCCTAGGGAGCTACAGAAGAGCTCATTTGATTCGTCTCTTCTAAAAATTAATGGGAAGAAATAGATTTTCATTTGTTTATCCTAAGCTCCCTTTTCTCATGGCGCGTCACAATAATTATTACAAAGGTAAATAAGGATTATTTTTTAAAAATTGTTTTATGAAAAATATTAAATTTAAGACAATCATAAATTTAGTTCTTACAAATTATTATAAGTAATATGTATCTAGATACATAATGTCTTTATACACTTTAAAATAAAAATGTCTGAAATGTAGGTACCTAATAATACTAATACTAATTACTACTCTTTTAAAAGAAACAATAAAATAAAAAATATTATTTACAATAAAAAAATACAAAACACGAAAAGTAAAAAAACTTGTTTATGAAAAGTAAAAGTACTCCTAGGGAAACTGTTAATAATAATACATAATATGTATAAGAATATTATCCTTAAAATAAAAAAAAAAATCAATATTGAAATATTCAAATTAATTTATTGGCCCATTAAATGCTCAAAATGCCCCCCTGCCTGCTGTCTACACATATGAGCCCGTAATCTAACCGAATCAACGGCTTTGCGCAGAATGTCTCGCCCTTCTCTCCTCCATTGCTCTACTCTTCAATCCTGGCAAGGAGTTCCTCCCTTGATGCTACAGGCTCGGAGTAAACTTTGCTCTTCAACGTTCCCCATACGTGGAAGTCGAGAGGAGTAAGATCGGGGGATCGAGCAGGCCATGGAACAGGTCCATATCGACCAATCCAACGGTTTGGGAAGTGGTTATCCAACCAAGCCGTCACTTCTCTCCCACTGAGGGCCGGGCGTCCATCCATTTGGAACCATGTGCGATTGATGTCAGGCAGGGGATCTTCAGGCTGATTAAAAAGAGGATACAACTGAAAAAAAAAACAGGGAACTTTCCAGAAGTTCCCTAAATAATTCCGCATTCATTCGTCTGGGCAATATTATCGGGCCAATTAGACGATTATCTACCACTCCCATCCATACATTTGTGTTGAACTGGTATTGGAAGGAGGATGGCCTAACAGCATGGGGATTATCCTCCGCCCAGACATGAGTATTGCGGGCATTAAAAAGCACCCCACGCGTAAATGTTGCTTCATCAGACCACAAAACACGTCTAGGGAACCAGCGGTCTTCCTGGCACTGGTCTGCAAATCATTCGCAAAATTGTCTCCTGGCCGCCATGTCTCTATCCAGCAATTCTTGAACCGGGCTGAGGTGGAAGGGATGTCTTCTGTCACCGACTAAAAATCGGTGCACTGAGCTGTGGGGGATCCCAAGTTGTGCTTCTGCTTCACGAACACTAGAAGAGGGGTTTTCATCAAAAAAATTCAGCACCTCTTCCTCACGATCAGCATCCTGGACATCCCGTGACCCGACAGGCTGTTTCGGCAGCGATGGGTCTCCCTCAAGGTACGAAAAGTAGAAGAAAACGTTCTGCAATCCGGCAACTGTCTGTCTGGGAAACGACGACCGTATTCACGGACAGCTTCCGAGGCATTGCCATCGGCAAAGCCATATACAAACACAATATCAGCGTATTCTTCAGTTGTGAAAAAATTAGGCATGTTGCTGGAAGCAAGTGCACCTCACCACTAGTAAAGTGATAATGAATGGCCATTTGATACTGGGAGCGAGTCTCGAGCTAGACAAGCACGGACAGGATTGGTTGACTAAAGGTATGAGCTTACCTTTGATCTATCTTTAGACAAGAAAGTATTAGAAATATTAATATTATTATTATTCAATAAAAGTTCTTTTGGGTTGGACCATGCCACATTATTGTAAACCTAGATTTTGCTCATCTTGCTGTGAGCCTCTTCAAGGTTAATATCGTAATGAAAAAATAAATAAATAAATAAAATAATTCTAATTTACCTATGTAAGTATGGAAATTTCAATATGTGGGTGACTAAATAGGTTCTCCAAACATTAGATTGTTATAATAAAATAAAAAAGAAAAGCAAAAAAAATCCCCTCCTTCTTTGTATTATGTTCTCAGTGTGTTCACTCTTTGTTCTAGGCCGCCGATAAATTTAGCGTAATTATGGTTTTGGAATTGGAAATTAAAGTTTTTTACATAAAACCTTTATTTTTCTGGGTGAATGGGGTATCATTTTAAAGCCTTTGAATTGATGCAACTTTTGAGCCAGAGGCAAACCTCTGCGCCTAAAATTGGCTATGCTAGAAAAGTGTAAACACAATCAAAAAATACTAATTTTTAAATTTTTAACTGCTATTAATTACTGTATACCGCTTGTGTGAATAAATAAAATTTTAAAGGGGGGTTCCTTATAGGAAATTTAATGTAGTTTTTGAAAATATTTTCGCGTTTTACGATACATCAACCAGAAATTAAATAATTACAGTTTTTCACTAAAAAAATCGTGTATTTTTAAAAATACACAAAAAATTGGATATCTCTTCGATGGGTTAAGATAGAAATTTCATTTCTGCGCCATTTAACTACAAATGACTTCTAGAATAACCTCCTAAAGTATTGACATCACGAGGTGGGACACCCTGTATAGTAAATTCCCAAGAAATGCAGCAAAAAGTTATAAAGAAAATTTGTGTATTATTCAGAAATTATAGATTTTTTGTTGGATTATGTGTATGAATATATATTAATGCTTAATGTTTGCTTTATTCAATGTTTTAAATTTTTTGCGTCAGAAGAGACAAGGCAATGTAAAATATTTTCGGTATTAGCAATTTGGTATGATATACATTTTTTTAAAAATAATTTCTCTAAAAAATATTATATTATTATATTAGTAAAATCAAATAATATACGGAACTAAAAAAGTATGAAAAAACATTCAGACCGAAATATTAATTAAAATTGTTTATAATTAAAATATATTAGCATTTAGTATTTTAAAATGAATGGAACTAATAAAAGAAAATGAATTTCATCCTTAATCCTACCTCTCTAATCCAAAATCCATCACGAAATCCCTAAGCTGATTATAATAAATCAATTATTCCTAATATGTTAAGTCCTTAATAGAACCCAAGTCAGTTCATCATTTTATAATTTATATTAATATTTTGTGTATTTAATATGGAAACTTATATCCGTAGATATATGTATCATATTTTCGAAAATGTATTCATGTTTAAATTTATTTATGTGTATAACTTATTCAAGTATTTTTTAAATAGTACTTTTTACTTCAAAACAATACTAATATTTTTTTTAAAGAAAAATGTTTGGTTCTGGTTGTTAAAATCTACAAACTTTTAGCCCAATTTAGTTTAAAGAAGTAGTAATTCAGAAATATATATATCTCAACATTTTTCATCAGAATTAATTCAATTTTTTTATTTCTGTAAAAACTATTATTTCGTGTTAATCAAATATCTTCATTATCAAGATAGCATTCTAAGTATTCCTTCCTCTTTCATTTAATTTATTGATCTGGTCATTTTAATACATTATCATTAAATATGAACAACAAGTGATTCATTCATAACTTTTTTCGATAGTCACTAAGAATACTTGTACTAGCTGTGAAGGATAACCTGTTAAGAGTCAATTGTCTGTTGGTGATAGAAAATCTCTTGATTAACGCATGGAGGAAAAGTTTTGTAATGTATTCTAAATTTTTCTTCGGTGATGGAAAAATATTTCTTCTTCTTATAGCCAGTAAATCAAAAAAATACTAATAGCTAAGAAGATGACAATATGATCGGAGAATATTTCTTTATAATCCAATTACAAAAATATTTGTCTAGAAAATTACAATACTTAGCGCTGCTATTGCATTTCTCATATAATTTTTCAGAAACCTCCTTCGGCGTTGAGCTTATTTTATGATGATCCTTAGGAACAAGAGGAAAGAGAGTTACTCGCTTTTCCATAATTAAATACAGAGTAATTAATAAATTAAATTAATTAAGTTGTTACACGAAATAGACGGACAATGGCGGCTGCTGCCTAACAAAGTAGTCTACAAGGAAATTGAGTTAATAACAGACACTATGAGAAAAAGGAGAGTTGCCTTTTTCTGCCACATATCACATATGTTGTTCACAGGAAGTTTATAGAAAAATTAATTTATTATGGACACTCGCTGAGTAGAAAAAAAAAATCCAACCAGCACGTGTTTAGGTATAAAATCGAAGCACTTTTTATTACCGAAAAAGATGGAGTTGATATATTTATTACTACGAATAAGAAACAAAGGAAAATACTCGTGGAAAAAGAAAAGGATTTTTTTAACCAAACATATTACATAATGTAATATTTTCACTTCAACAAATTTAATTTCAAGTCCAACTGACTACATAATATGGATGCCCTAGGTCTCAAAAAGAGGTGACTTTCAACTTCAATAGAAACAAGACCACTTGTTACCAATTGATATGGTAGTCTTTGGTTGTTGGAACCAATTTCATTCAGTTTCTTGTGGACTACGTTGCCAACAACTTATCGAACATGGGGTGCCCTGAACAGTTATGTTCAGTCATTATATCGTTTTTATACGAGTGATCTTTGGCAGTAAGTTTCCAAACCAATTTCAGGTCCCATTAATCTCACGTTTGGGTTTCTCGAAGGCACGTCATTATATCCAGTTATTTTTTCTGTTTATACTGAATGAATTATTGGGACCAAGATCGAACACGCAGCCGAAACAACTTTTGATTGTGATATTGCTTTAATTATTAGTAGCTTCGAGGCCAACAAGACTGTGGAATATTCAAAAAATGTTTCTCGAAAAATATCTGAGGAACAGAGACAATTTAATATCGAAGAGAAGCCAAAAGGAAATAGTTTTTTTTCGTTTTAAAAGGCGTAGAAATACTTTAAAATATACTATACAGGAGCAAAAGCTCCAAATGAGACATAAATAATTGTTAATACATAAATAGAAAGTTACAAACGATACGCCAAGAGTCTCAAAGATAACATAAAATAGATCACATTTCGATATTTTGCCAATTTAGGCATCATCAGGACAGAAGGTGAGAATACCCTCCAAAAAAACCTACTTAAAGCAATAAATGCTACACATCGCACGTCCGTAGTCAAAATGACACTAACCAGAGACTACAGCCCACACCAAGACATACTGAGGAACAAGGTAGCTGACAAAAAAAAATCATACTAAAAATACAAAATTGCTAATTACAATATTTTCTATACCTATAAGGGGTAGAAAAGTAAAAATATATATTCTAAAGTTAGAGTACTCTATAAAAAATATTATAACAAAAACGTAAACATATTATCCTTTTTTTAAAAATGATTATAATGTTTATTTTCAAAATAATTATTATTTCTGAATTTACTACTTATATTTATACGTTTAAATGTTGTTTTTTTTCTGTAAATTGCTTGGTGATTAATCAATCTAAAAAAATTAATAATTTTTATTATTTTGTACGTAGTATTGTTAAAGGATAGAGAAATAAGAAGTATCGCAATTCTTATTATCTGAGTCCTAACTTACTGGAAAAGCATTTCATAAATATTTCTCTGCTTTCACTTCAACTTGTACCTTTGTTTCCTCTTCGGCAGAGTAATTATTAATGTACTGTTCGAAAGACAGCAATTTACTTTGACAACTTGAAGATGGGCTTTTTGTAGCCCGTTGCAATATTTAATGATCCTAAGCCCCTGAGAGTATACCTAAAAATCTTTCATCGGTTGATGTCATCACGACTTGACCTTTAAGTTACACGAAGGGTCAATTTCAGGGATAACAAGAGGGAATTTAGGAACCTCTTAAGTAAAATTTCAGAAAATGATGTACACAATTCCAGAATGTGTATTATTTTAATCATTAATAGTGTATTATTCTGTTAAAAAAGGTTAATTTATTAATTTTTTTACGTTCACCAATACATTTAATTTTCTGATTGAATGTGAGCTCCTTCGTAACTATATTAATTTGCCCCATTTTTACAGCTTTCTGCCATCACTAATTGCCTCATTCCGTGAATACATCCAGATCAAATTTTGTGGAATTATTGAGAAGTGACAATGGCGATCTTCATTCATTCAACTATATTTATTTTGATAATAACATGAGACAGAGGTATAGCTGCAAAAAGAACCTTTTTAAACAAAATTCCAAGCTGAACATAAAATTATTTAAAAAAAAATTTATTGAGGATTTCTTCATGTATGCAATTTTCTCAACCAAATTCCTCCCAGAAACTCATAATAATAATATACAGCACTGCTCTCCTTGAATGGCGTGTGCCTCCCCCCAGATTGTCCGCCTGGCTGGTCTATCGGTAGCTCTCCGTTTCTGCCTCCAAGCTGTCGCATGCCCGCTTCAACGTCAACCAACCATCTTATTCTTGGATGCTTAGGACTCCCACTTCTTGGGGCACTACCTGCTTTTTCAAAATTGGGAGACGATTTGCATCCATACGCTCCACATGACCTTCACTTATTTTAAATGTCTGGCTAATCATATAATACTCTAAAATCTTTGTGTTTTTTTTCTATTTTTACACTCTCCGTCAGTGTAGACTGGTCCATATATTTTTCTGAGCACATTTCTTTCCCATATGTAATGGCGTCTTTCCATATATCTTGTCAGAACCCATGTCTCGCTACCATAGATTATTATTGGGAGAATGAATGAATGAATGAATAAAGCCTTTTATTACAAAAAGTAACAGAATTCTACTGATTATATTACTTTTAATTCAGATGCTACTTACAATATTTACAATTTTATACAATATTATGATTTTTTTTTCCGTTAATTTATGGGGGCCTTCCCCTTAGGGAGTGATGGTCTAACTTCCCTGGAGACCAATTCCTACTGGGAAGTAGGATACGCTGTTTCTCTCCACAGTTCCTTCCAGGCTTCTTTGTTTCTGGCTGTCCTCATCCAGTTTGGCCCTGCTATGGCTTTTATGCAGTTACTCCAACGCCTTCTTTGCCTTCCACGTTTTCTTTTCAAGTCATAAGGAGTCCAATCTGTTGTCGTTAAGGACCATCTTCCATCCGTAATTCTAGCCAGATGGCCAGCCCATCTCCATTTAATTTCTTTTACAAGAAGATTTATGTTTTTGAAGCCTGTTCGTCTCTTTATGTCGATGATTTTAATCCGGTCCTTTTTCTTAATGTTTAGCACACTCCTTTCAATAGAATTTTTCCAGACTATTAATTTATTTTCTAATTTCTTTGTCAGAGACCATGTTTGGCAACCATAGCTTACATAGAGCATTATGCAACTTTCAAAAATAATGTTTTTGTTTATAATTTCAAAGTTTCCTTTCATTGAATAGGCTTGAGGGTCCAATATTTTTTCCATCCTAAAGTGGTTCTCCTCTGGATCTCTTTTGAGGTCCTTTCAGAGAAAGAAATGAGTTGACTTAAATAAATGTACTCTTCTACATAATTTAATATTTTATTGCTCCAACTGATTTCAGTTTTTTCACTGTTCGTCATCATAATTGTCTTGTCGTAGTTAGGAGCCAGACCTACCTCTATGCAGCATGTTTCCAATTTCCTCAACATCGTGATTATTTCATCAGCTTTATTAGAAATCAGAATAACGTCATCAGCATACTTTAGGTTATTTAATTTAGATCCATTTATGCTTAGCCCCAAATTGTCGATGTCTGCCTTTTCAAATATTCTTTCCAGTAATGATGTAAAGAGTATGGATAAAAGTGGATCTCCTTGTCTAACTCCCTTGTCTATTTTAAACTTCGGGCCTTTCTTTTCAGTTTCAATGAAAGCTATATTATCCTTGTAGAGCTATTTGATAATTCTGATGTACTTTTGTTCAATTCCCATGTCATCCAGTGCCTACAGAATACTACTGTGGTGAACGCTGTCGAATGCTTTCCGGAAATCAATGAAACAAAAGTAGACCGGGAAATTATATTCTTTAGCCTTTTCGACAAGCTGGTTCACCACGTGTAGGTTATCAGCAATTGAGAAGCCTCTCCTAAAGCCTGCTTGTTCGCTTGACATTGAAGTCGTTATGTGGTTATTCGACTAGTGATAATGCTAGTAAAAACTTTTGCAATGGTTGGACAGAGCGAGATTGGTCTATAATTTTCTATGTTCTTTTTATTGCCTTTTTCATAAGAATTATTTTTGCTGTTTTCCATTATTCGGGACTGTTTCTTCCTCCAGAATGGAATTGAACAATTTAAGTAATTCTTCGCATACTACTGAACCGCCTGCTAGGAGGTTCTCATTTCTTATATTGTCAGGTCCAGCCGCTTTATTTTTCTTGAGAACATTGATGGCACTTTCTACTTCTGATAGTAGTATTTCAAGAACTTTTTCTTCGGACTGAAAGATCAAAGAATGATATTTATATTAATGCTGATAAAGTTCTGTAAAGTAATCAGTTGCCACACCTAATATATCTTCTCTGTTCATTACTAGTCGATTTTTATTATCCTGAATAGAATAAGACCATTGTCTGCCTGAAGATAATTCAGATAGTATTTATTAGAATTTATTTATTTCAATGACGCCTCTGATAATTCCATGGTCAGTATGGTAATCGAGATTTTGAATAACATGTATAGTTTTAAGATATTTTATATGGTTAATGAGTAAATAATCAATTTCAAATTTCTGATCTCTAGGTGACTACCATGTCCATTTATTTTTCTGTTTCTTACCGAAAAAGGTGTTTCCTATTTTGAGGTTCTGTGAAAGAGCAAAATTCACTATTCTATTCCCTCCTTCATTTCTTCATCCAAAACTACAACTTCCCAATACTGCTTCTTCTCCAACAATTCTCTCACCAACACGCCCATTGAAATCTCCCATTATCACTACATAGTTGTTTTTCCTGCTGGTGTTGTTAAGAATTTCTTCTAACTGTCTATAGAAATTGTATTTATCTTGTTCTGGGGAGTCTGCAGTGGGAATATAAACCTGAATCAAAGTTATAGTTTTACTTTTTCCTAGACATAGAATTAAGGTGGCAATTCTAAAGTTATTCTCTTCAAATAATGGTCTTATAAATGATAACCTTGGCGCTCCAAGAAAGGTCTTAAAGATTTAAAACTTTAATACAAAAAAAAAACAACGGTTTCCTGATGCTATTCTTGCCTCAATTTCCTTGAGGAGTTCATTTTTCTCTGTGACTAGCGGCCCAAGATATTCAAAGACCCTACAAACTGGGAAGTTATACCGATTGATATTCATTGTATGTGGTGGCATCGGTGGATGGTTCTGGGGGCTCTCTCAGTATACCGTCTCATTGATCTGGGGACTTCTTCAATTTGCGTTCCAACTATTCTAACGCTCCAGCAAGTGTCGGCAGCGTTTTGGCCACAAGGTATAAATCATCAGCGTAGGCCAATACCTATGTGTATCTGTTATATACAGTGCCTCCAGGATTGGTCCTTATTCCTCACACTGCGCCCTCCTTGGAAAAATTAAAGGGAATTGCTGATTGAGGATCTCCTTGCCAAAGTCCATTATTGGCTCCTGTCCATTGGAACTCCTTTCCTAGTGCACCTTGTGATTTGGCCCGGCATTTATAATTTGTCATCGTCAAACGAACCATACGCACTATCTTCTTTGAGATTCAAAATTTCCGTAAATCGTGCTGGAGTTTCATCCTATCAACACGGTCATATGTCTCCTGGAAATCTATGAAGAGATGGTGAGGCGTGGTGTCAAATTTGTGGATCTTTTCCTACAGATGTCTTTGGACAAAAATGAATTTAATAAGTTGTCGACCTATCTTGCTTGAATCCATTTTGGTAATCACCAACAATGCTCTCCATTTACACCTTCAGTCCTCCGCAGATCAAAGACGATAGTACTTCGTAGGCTACATTAAGTAGATCTATACCTATGTAATTTTCGCATTCCAGTTTGTCTCCTTTCTTGTGGATAGGGCATATAATATCTGTAGTCCAATTCGACGGCATCTTTTCATTTATCTATACATCGAAAATTATTTCATACAGCTCATCGAGACTGCATTTCCACTGTACTTCAATAGTTCTGCTGGTATGCAGTCGACCTCAAGAGTGATATAACTTTTCATAGTGTGGAGTATTTCTCTAACCTCCTTCTCAGATGGAGTATCCACGTCCTCTTCATCGCCTTTTTCTAGGGTCTGATCAAAGTTTGCTTTATTTTGTCTTCATTTTGCTCTTCCTCTTTGTTCAGTAGTCCCTGGAAATACGTACCAAAAACGCGTCCATCTACTCATGATATCACCCCTGTCAGCTAGAAGATTGCCTTTTTCGTCCTTCATGAAGTTCTGTTATTAGTATCCCTGTCTGATCTATCGTATTCCACCAAAGAAACCTCTGATATTTTTATCGGTTGATGAGTTCGTATTTTTCTCTTTCGTGCTCTATTCTTAAATCGCCAGAGACCACTAGCCGCTTTCCTCTTGTTATTGAATATATACATAAATATATATATATATATATATATATATATATATATATATATATATATATATATATATATATATATATATTTATATATATATTCAACAACAAGAGGAAAGCGGCTAGTGGATATATATATATATATATATATATAAGTTAAGCGTCAGCAACTCCAAACATCAAAAAAAAAAAGGAAAAGGTTTAAGAAGAGACACGCACAATATCCGAAATAAGACTGACTTTATTGAGGTTTTAATTCTCCTTATATACATTCTGGCTGTTGTTTACAGCCGCATATGGTATTAAGGCTAATAATGCTGCACTCCGGGCCTTAACTTATATATATATATATATATATATATATATATATATATATATATATATATATATATATATATATATATATATATATATATATATATATATATATATAAGCTAAGCGTCAGCAACTCAAACATCAAAAAAAAGGAAAAGATTTAAGAAATGACACGCACAATATCCGAAATAAGACTAACTTTATTCAGCTTTTAATTCGGCTTTATACATTCTGGCTATTGTCCGCGACTACATTTTCTTTCCCGAGCTTATACACTATTTCCATATTGTACTGGGCCAGGAGCTCTTTCCAGCACGTAACCCTCGCTGAGGATTCTTTCAATGTCTCCACCCATTGCAGAGGTCTGTGATCGGTATGTACGCGGAATCGCCGCCCGAACATGTAGGGTCTAAAGTGGTCAACCGCCCACTCAATGCCTAGCAACTCCCTGTAGCGCTGTATCTCGTTTCCGCGTCCGTAAGGCATCTGCTGGCGTATGCTACTGGGCGTTCGCCGCCGTCTGCTTCTGGGATAACACCGCCCCGACCGCATATTCGCTCGCATCCGTGGTAACATTAAAGGTTTTGTTAAAGTCCGGATATGCCAATACCGGTTCCTCTAGTAACCGCTGCATACATTTACGGATGTTACTCTCCATGAGGAGGCCAGGGACCACACCGGTTTGTAGCGCCACGGAAGAAGAAGAAGAATCTCCATGAGCGGCGTCACTATGATCTTTGCTCCCTTTTTTAGTACTCTATTGAGAGGTACAAGGTACTCCGCCATTTCTGGCACAAACCGTCTGTAATAATTAAGGGTTCCCAGTAACATACGAATTCCCTTTACGTCTCGCGGAACCGCCATGTTCCGTATGGCCTCTACTTTATCGTTTTCGGGTTTGACTCCTTCTTTCATGATGGTATGAGCTAAAAATTTGATTTGGTCCTTGCCCTAAGAGTGATTTTTCGCTCAGTTAACAAAGCCGATGGATGTAAGCTTTAAAAATAACTTTATTAAACAGAGTACAATGATATACATGATATACATATAATGAGGCTACTGAGTGACAGATAGACTTTAAAGATATTATGATTAGACTTAAAGCTAAACATAGTGAGAGTGTCTCACATTATCTTATTCTACCTTACATTCTAATACTACATTCTAATACTTATTCTAAGACTACATTCTAATACTTATTCTAAGACTACATTCAAATACTTATTCTAAGACTACATTCTAGATACTGGTTATTACATTGTGATAATGCTAATGCTATATTGTGATACTGGTTCTAAGACTACATTCTAAGACTAATTCTTATTCTAGTCCTACATTCTAAATACTTATTCTAATACTGATTCTTACATTCTAATTAACATTATGATACTGTTACTACTACTGTTACTGCTGTCTTTTTCAGATAGGCTTTTATACATACAATAGGAGAAGGGATGTTTAAGGAAATGGAACTTGTTTTAATGCTGACAATCAGGAAGGACAACGGTGACTTCCTGGGTTGTAAACATTATTTAACAACAAATATTTCCTGGGTCAATGGCATTTGTTAACTGCTCGATAATTTTAGACCGAACTGGCAGACCCGTTCGAACACACTACGCAGGTGGGCTTCTGTTTTACTGAACACTAATAGGTCGTCCATGTACACCTGACATATTGTTTCGTCAATTCCTCTTAGAAATTCATCCATAAGGCGTTGGAAAGTTATTGGAGCGTTCTTCAACCCGAACGGATTCCGCGTGAACTCATAGTGCCCTCTCTCAAAAGTGAATGCCGTTATATATTGATCCCTGGGGTGCATTCGGATTTGGTGGTATCCCGCTTTTAAATCCAAAGTACTAAATACCGTCGCCCCACTCAGTCTATCCAAAATGTCCTCAAACCTGGGGATCTTGTATTTTTCGTCTACCGTGTTTTCATTTAATTTGCGGTAGTCTATCACCACCCTGTATTTTCCCTCCTCTACTTCCGGTGCACTCTTTACCTTAACTGCCCAAAGGGGGCTATTATACGGTGACGTACTGTCCACAATTATTCCCTGACTCTTTAGACTGGCTAATTCTTCCCGAATATGTTGCCATAGCGCTTGTGGGTACCATCTGCTTTTCCAGCGGGATCTCTTGTATCGTTTTTCCCGTTACTCCGACTGTATCTCCCTCCCTGAAGAAGATGTCCCTGTACTCCCTCCTGATCGCCTGCCTCCAGTCCTCCGCATAGCTAATGCCCCTGCCCGTGCCCTGCCGTCTTATGTAAGCTACTGGCACTCGTATCTTTTCATCCCTATTCTTATGTGCCATCTTCCCTTGCGGATCCTAACGCGCGCGCCTACTCTTCCCAACAGATCGCATCCGATAATCTCCTGGTATTCCCGAGGCATGCTCCCTACTATATGCACCGCTAATGTGCCGCTCTCGATTTCCCACCTATTCAGTCCTATCTCCGCTTCCCCCTCTACTCTACATGGGCCACCCGGAGTGATTAGTTTACAGTTACATACCTGAATCCTCCTCACGGTTCCTCCAGCGCTCTCCGGGTCATGATGGTGTTGGAGATTCCTGTGTCCACCAGGCACCTCACTCCTTTGATTACTCTTATGATAGGCAACCAGCAAGCCTCTTTAGCGATGTTATGGCTTTTGTGTATTATGCTTTGTGTGTAAAGTACCGCCACCTCTCTCCTGGCACTCTCCTCAGATCACCTCCTCTGCTCTCGAACGTCTGCTTCCTCCACTCTTCCAGCCGCCTCTGTTTCCTCCGGTTCTTCGGCCTTCTGGTTCGCCACATTCTACCTCTGACTCGGACGAGCCCGATACCTCCGAAGGTTCTCGCGATGATCCGCTCCTTCTTGGTGATTCATCTCTCCTCTTTACTTTCTGAGCTTTCACTTCCATGGGTTCCGCTCTCTGTGGGTCCTTTCTCTGGTAGAGGTACGGACAATGTCTTGCGATGTGTCCCTCCGTCCCGCATTCGAAGGACCTGGTGCATGAGCACTGCGCTACCAAGTATCCGCTCCTCCCACATCCGTGACATTTCCTGCTATCTCCTCCTCTCGTCCTGATCTGGAGTCTGCCTTGACATCTCCTTTTTCCCGACACCGCAATCCTCTCCTGGTTCCCGTAGACCTGGCCCTTTTTTCTCCAGGTCGACGGCATGTTCTCAGGTCGCCCGTAGGTTACCTTGCTCCCTCTGACCTCTTCTATTTCCATCCGGGTCTCCTCCACTCTTGCGCTGCTATCCACCATTTCTTACGCGCATTTCATGAATTAGCACTCCCCTGGAAAGCCACCTTTGGTTCCAGTTTTCTTGGCCAATTGTACATTTAGGATAGTGGATACAAATGCCATCCTTCCTGCTGTCTCGGCCGCACTCACCGTCTCTCTCATCTTTTCCGTGATTTGGTTGAATTTATACAACTCCGGCGTACTGTCCTTTCGTCTGCTGGGGCGTTATTACCTTCCTGAATAGCTGGAAGATATCTTCTTCTGGTGTCCATCTGCCTCCGCCATACGCCTTCTTCAACCTCTCCTTCACCACTACGGTGTCTCCTCATCCGCCAGTACCTGGTTTAGGATGCTGCGTTTGACTCTACACACCAGGGCCGCTTTCAACGCTTCCGCGTCTCCAGGGTTCACCAGATCTTCAGTTAGTTTGGCCTTTATTCGTGCTATTAGGCGGTCACCTCCTTTTATAAAGTGATTTAACTCACCTATGTCACCCAAGAAGCGCTTCAGGTCTGATACGGCATTTCTCAGGTCCCCTGACGTAGCCACTCTAATCTTCATCCATTCAAGCGCATTTGCATGTGCTGCTGCTAGCGTGTCTTGGGCTAATGTTCTGCACGTTCAGGACCGCCGGTTTCAGCACTCCTTCGCTGGTCATTACTTAATTCCTTTTCCGTGACGTCTTTTAAAAGAAATAAAAAAAAATCTTATCGAACGCTTCGTCCCGGGTTTCGGCACCAGTCAAACGTCAGCAACTCCAAACATAAAAAAAAAAAAGGAAAAGGTTTAAGAAATGACACGCACACTACCCGAAATAAGACTAACTTTATTCAGCTTTTAATTCGCCTTTTATACTTTCTGGCTATTGTTTACAGCGGTAGATGGTATTAAGGCTAATACTGCTGCACTCCGGGCCTTAAAGGGCCTGGCTCGTCTTCTTCGCATGGCATCGTTCCTATCCTGTATCAATCTGATTAATTCCTCATCCAACCAACCTGCTATTCTTATGCTGGGAATCCAGAACCTACTCAGCAAATGATCTTAGTAATATTTCTAGGTCTGCCCATCCGGCATTGGCATCCGTCCCACAGCGACCTTCTCAGAGTTTCTTGTTGATATCATCATATGCCTGTCTAACTTCTTCATTACTGAGGTTTTCTTGATATTTTTCGGAATAATCTTTTCTCCGGTTTCTCTATTGTTGTGTGCGATTTTCTGTGTGTGTTTGATGATTCTGAGGAAGTGGTCAGAGTTGCAATCGGCGCCTTTATACACTCGAACGTCTCTAACGCATGTTGCACGTCTAAAATCCACTAGTACATGCTCAATTTGGTTTCTTGTTTTTCCATCCGAAGAGACCCATGTTTCCTTATGCATATTCTTGTGCGGGAAATTTGTGGTGGTAATTGAGAGACCTCTTTCACTTGAAAAATCAACAAATCTTCGACCGTCCTCGTTGGGTTATTGGTGTATACTGTGCCTACCTACTGCCGGTTGCCTACCTAAATTCTTCCTGAAAGCCCACCTCCACATTGAAATCTCCTAAGATCATCTTGACATCATATCTGGGCTAACATCATAAATTCTTTCCAACGCACCATAAAAATCATCCTTGTCGTCATCCTCACTTTCCTCTGTAGAAGCGTTTAGGCATACACTTCAAAACCATCTTTTGATTCTCAGATAGCATATCCTATTACTGACAGTTTCATATTTCTGGATACTTTCATTCCACTTCTTTTTGATCAAGAAAACAGTCTCTAGTATACTGGCTCTGTCTCTGTTGTTAATTAGGATATAATCTTCGTCCAACTCTGCAGATACGTTTTGTTTATTCACTATTGACGCTTAAGCCCCATTATTAGTATTGTTACATTATTAGGGTCATATTCATCTTGTTCGATGATCACCTGGTACTTGCCATTGATGGGGTGCCCATCAAGCCACATTTATTTGTCGAACTTTTTAAGCAACCATCAATAAACATTTTTTATTTTAAAGAATTAAAATAAATAACGTTCAAATTGTTCACGAAAAATTGTCTTTTAACAATAAGCATATTTACTTAAGTCACAAAAAAAGTTGAAATATCTCTCTACTCTGATATGTACCCATTCTTATGTTTTAATTAAAGTTAGTTATTATGAAATTATTTTTGAAAAAAATATATATATTTTATGTCATATTATCATATCATATTTCTATTTGACATTGTTACGTTATTCATATGATCACACCATTTTTCTGTAATTTCTTTACCGTTTTTGTTTATAAACGATTGTGTTTATTTAAAGAATATTATTAATTTTTAACTGTTTCTCGACATCTCCTAAACATGTCTCTAAATAACATGAGACAATTGCAATACTTAATATGCTTAATATTTTACAGTTCATTATTTTTATAAATTTCATGTTTATACTTAATATAAATGCTTTAGAAATTTTGAATACGTATTTTCAATACTAAATATTGAATGATCTGGTTGGTCTAGGAAGTTACTGTGAAATAAGTAGCTGCATCTACATTCATCAAGAATACTTGTTATTTCTTATATAATTTAGTGATTTAATTTAAATCAGAATTGAAGCCCTTATCTACCTACCTTGAAATCCTACCACGAATTCCTTTGTGTACAAGTGGGGTTAATCAAGGAGAAGTAGCCTCAAACAGTAGTGAACTGCTTCTGTAGGGGATGGAATGCAATATCCTAGGAAACAATTGAGTAACTTATCAGGCAAAATAACTGGATTACTACAGTATTTGATCAGAGTAAGAAAACTTAATGAACAATACTACAAACTATAATAGAATAATGAATTACTTATAATTAATGTTATGTCCTTCTTCCTTTAGAATTATGTTTTTTTTTAAAAAGAAGTTTATAAAAACGTACATTAATATATATCAACCGAAACATCAGACATAAATAACGTAAAATAGTTTAGTTTATTTTATGAAAAGTATAAACGGGGTTAAGGACATCTGTAATATTTAGTGAGTTAGTTGATAAATTAGATTTTTTGCACATAAACCATTACGCTACGTTTTATATTTGATTTACACTTGTAAAATATAATAATAATTAAAATTATAATAAACATTGGCTAAAAAGATAAAAAACAATTCTATTTTAGAAGACATTTTCGATCGTTTCAATCCAGTTACCTGAGAACCATAGTCAACGCGCCATATAACGTTTCCATTATAACACTACACTATCTCTTAAGTTCTTGACCTTATACCAATCAAATTTTCAAAATTTCATCTGAATCTTTACTTTCATCCAAATCCTCTGGTTCATCTTATTCTAAGCATCTCTGCAACACATATAAAAGGTTAAAATGGCAGTGACCACTGGATCTACGACAAAATAAATTTGATAAGTGGAGTTCTGACAATGGCAGATCTCTCACTTATATTCAAAGAGATTGGTCTTACTCTTCCTCCATTGGTTAAGTAGCAGAGACGCGGTGAGTGATGCACTGGGATTCCAAAGAGTCCTGCTTTACCCCTCACGTGTGGGGAAATATTGTATGTAAGTGTAGATATTATTAGGTCCTTATTTTTACCATTACGTTTTACTATTACATATTTGCTAATATTTTATTCTTATTTTTTATACATTTCATCATTTTTATTTACGTATTTGATTGTGTTTTTTTTTTTTTTTTTTGTACGAGTGTAATCAATCGTCACCATTCAAGATAGTACCAGATACCTATTATCCAAGATAGTTACAGTTTGTAATATTTGTCAATAAATAAGTTATAAAATTAAAATAAATAGATAAATTTAATATAAACATGTGTCCAATCTGTGCAAAAACGTTATATAGGATAATGCTAATAAAAAATATATTAATTAGGGATTGATCCTTCTATACCATTATGCGGATGTCAACTAAAAATATATTAGGTATATGAGATGCCATACAGCGACTAAAACTTTTACTTTTTCTTCTTGTGATTTTAGCATCATATCTTTTAAAAACCCAGAAATGGTCACCACACAGAGATGGATTCCAGCGTCCCTGGTATCATATTCCATCATCCTCATGTCCTGGTGAAATATTTCTCCTTGTTTGTTGCTTACTGCGCCCAAATTTTCTGGAAAAAAGTCCAGTATAATACATTTATAAGGATATGCGACACTCTAGTGTTCCTCAGGCTTTCAAGAGTTCATACGTCTTTCTTGTTGTCCGAAATTACTTTAACTACACTTCCAAGCAGCCAATTCTTTTTTAATTTAATTTCTCTTAAAAACTGAAATCATCTAGAAGCTTCCTTATTTGAGGTCTGCTAAATATGCTTTCTTTTAGTTTTGCATTACTTGAAATCATTATCTTCTTTGTCCATGGCTATAATAAAGTTTTCGTTTGTCCAAGCTTAATATGGAGAGGTGAAAGAAGCACCTTATTGGAGTTGATTGATTCAAAAAAAGTTCTGTGGGATGTTCAATAATCAATGTTTCTCACTGTTATGTTCTTTTGATTCCCTACCGTCCCACAGAAACAAAAAACAACATTTTTTAAAAATACCCTTGAACTCCGGTAGTAGTATGTACTTATTACTTTACCTGTCACAAATATGAGATCCCATGATGTGTTTTAACAACTACCGAACTCAACTTAAACTATTTATTTCCATTACACACTGGATATTTTTTATAATATTTTATAATATTTTTTTTGTATCATTTTTTGCATTTGTTTTATTTTCTTGAGTTTTCTTTTATTCTTTTTTTTTTCAAGAAACTTACAATAGTGTTTCCATCATAAAGTTTTAAAATTAAATGTTTAAAAAAAAATTAAATTAAGGTACGCACACACATATACACATGTATATATATATATATATATATATATATATATATATATATATATATATATATATATATATATATATATATATATATCTAAGGAAAAATAAATTACATGAACATAAATGATGTGTGTTTGTATTTTTATACTTACCAATTTGTCTATTTATGGAAGCTAAATCATAAACTAGAATATAGAAAATGGACCGTTGTTCAGTAAACACCACTTTTTTCTATAAATTTATTCTTATTTGTTATCATTTTAAGTGTTTGTGCTATAAAAGTCAATTTAAAAAGAAAATCTGTAAAGAACAATAAAAAAAAGGCTATTAAGGACTAAATCAAATTTATATGAATTAAAATAATTTGCTTGATTCTATTGCTAGAGGAAGATTTATCTCTATCTATAGCACTGAAGATTGCACTACTCGCGGACTGAATTAGCTCGGGTTCCCATTGTCATTGTGGCCAAGACAATTGACATCTCTGCTTAGAACGATCTCTTGTTTTGGTATCTTCTGATGGCCAACCCGAAAGGGGGCTGCCTCCTTGCTTATCCAATGAATTAACCTAATTTTCTTCTTTTATCTTTTCTGTCTAGTGAAGCAAACAGGATGATAAGATCAGTTAAGATAGGATGATGTAAAATATATATATATATATATATATATATATATATATATATATATATATATCTTTTATTACTTTTGGTGAAGATTAAACGATAATATAAAAAAAAAATCAAATCAAATATGCATATTGTTGTGTTTCTGGTTAACTTGCGATTTCTTATGTGTTCAAATACCAAATATACTTAAAGTACATACTTTCAAACGGTTCCTGAAGGGAAACGGTCGAACAGAATTTGATAATGTATAATGTGTATATTGATAATATGGTGCACATGTCGGTACTGGAAGCTTGTTGCTGAGGAAAATCTGGAAAAATCGACTTTCTCTAAAATTATTATTTCAATATTGCTTGGCGTCTGTTGGGATTAATCACATATATTATGCTTGAATCTTGTAATAAACTTAATCTTCCACAAAAAATTTTATCACGTATTTTGTTCTAAAGTGCACTGAAAAATAGTAAGGCGAAAGCACTGTATATATAACTTTTTGCGTTTTATAATATTTTTACTACGGGCCACGCATGGTGATTACAGGAAATTTTGGAAACTCACAAAAGCGGCAACCAAGAAGACCTCTAATGTCCGCCTACATGATGGAGACCGCCTTCTAAATCATGCTGAGCAAGCCGAGCTACTAGTTGGGCACTATCAGCATGATATGGATACGCGGACAGGGGCCCAGCTCTCAATACCGGAGATGGCTAAGGAGAATAATTACATGTTCGTTACTCCGAAGAAACTGAAGGCCATCCTCAGAAGAGCCCACGGAAACAGGGCCCCTGGCCATGAGGGGGTACAGACGATACTCCTGAAACAACTACCGAGAAAAGGGATTGCTCATCTCACAAATCTGTACAATTCGTGCTTGAGGCTGAGATACTTCCCCGAAAAATGGAAGCATGCCATCCTTTTTCCACTCCTCAAGCCGAATAAGCCAGGGAACGAGGCAGATCACTATAGACCAATCAGTCTGTTGCCGCACCTCGGTAAGGTATACGAAAAGATCATCCTGAATTACCTTGGAGAATTCTGTGATGAAAACTCCGTAATTCCTTACGAACAGACCGGTTTTCAAGCACACCTCAGTACGGAACATCATCTAATGAAGCTACAAACTGAGGTGAACACCAGCTTCAATCGGAACAAGGCAACGGCTATGATCTCCATCGACTGTACAAAGGCATTCGACTCAGTGTCTCACGGTATTCTATGCCGTAAACTCTTAGACCTCGAGTGCCCGGAACAGCTCTACAGTGTCATTGTCTCCTTTCTCGGCAACAGGACCATCTCTGTGCGAGTTTGTGATGAGCAATCCCGGACCATCTCACTGAAGTGCGGAGTGCCGCAAGGAGCAGTCCTCTCTCCGGTGCTGTTTTCAATATATACTGCTGAGTTGGCAAAAACTACAGAATAGCGAAGGTCGCTGCATATGCAGATGATATAGCCATCGACAGCACCAGTATGAGCGCCAAACATGCACTGAAACAGGCCATGGAAACCTGTAAAGAGATAGTTCAACAGCTGAAAAACCTCAACATACAGGTCAATCCAGCAAAAACGGACTGTGTAGTATTCTCGCACCAACAGGGCAAGAAATCAACACTGCCGAGGACTCTCCAGGTGGCTGACACCGTCATCTCGCCTTCTAACTCCATAGTATACTTGGGTATGAAGCTTGATCGGCATCTCAAGCTTAGTACCCATCTATATCAAAAGACCAGGACGGTCAGGAGAAGATCTTACCGTCTTCACCACCTACTGACTTCGCCAGTTAATATCTGTGAATTACGATAAATAACCTAGTGATCCCCTATTCTAATAAGAGTGAATATCTCGTAATGAAATTGGATGCAAAGCTCCGAAAGAAAGAGCTTGTAAAAGAAAATTAACTGTATTGAACTTGAGGTATAAAAAAAATTATTGGCATTTAGGTAGACAATTCAATCTACCTCTAGAAAAAAAAAAACTTAGGTACAATCAAGTCCTAAAACCTCTTTGGACCTATGGAATCCAACTGTGAAGATCCCTGAAGGAATCCAACAGACAAATTATAGAAAGACTCTAAAATAAAGTTCTTAGAGGAATGCGTAAATTTTAAGGTGTGTCTGTCTTTTGTAAAGATGATTAACTCATCAAATGTTAGCGTTCATTTTTTTATTTGTCTAATATTTAAAATACAATTATGACAAATAAATTGGTCTATTTTCAAGTGCTTACATGTTTTCACTCACCGTCGTTGATGGAACACCGATCTTGGTGCAGTTTTATTATATATGTGTATATATATATATATATATATATATATATATATATATATATATATATATATATATATATATATATATATATGTATTTATTTATTTATTTATTAGTATGGGTACTAATGGTATGAGTACTATTGGGATAGTTGCAAGCAAGTGAAGAAATTTGCGTATTTGAATTTGGTCATTTCCTTAATTTTAGGTAATAGGAGGTCGTCATGAATTTCGTCGGTATTTTTCTTTTGAATTGACGTTCCGTTCACGATTTCTCAATTAACAGCATTCAGACCTATTATTTTATGAATTCGTGAACCAATGATAGTCCTATAGATTGAAAAAAGTAGTGGTGACAAAACTGCTGCTTGAGGAACTCCACAAGTAACAGGTACTTTTTATGAATATTTTGGTCAATCCTTTGAACAATCACTGAGAAATAACTTCAAAATTAAAAAGATCGGATCCAACATTAAATAATAATCTCTGTTCAAGTGTTTATCAGTTCATTTTAAATCACCAGATCTAAAATTATTTTCTCTTCAAACACCAGAAGCCTAAGTCGACTCATACTTTAGAGGACCTTGATCAATTCATTAGAAGTGTGGACCATCCGAATGGAATAAACAAACTGATTTTTTTTTCTCTTCTTTTTAGACTTCGTTGCTTGATCGATGATCAATGAGTGGCGACTCAGTAATAAATCCAAGATATGCCACCATAAATCACGAATTGTCGTCGTTAATATTTTTATTACCCCAGGGACAGGAGAAAAAGAATTGAAATAAATATTTGAGAGGTAAGGTACATAAAGGACGTACGTGACGGCGATAAGGCTAGTTGAGGGCTAATACAAATTTTATCCCGGGCACGTACGTGAGCGGACTACGTTGCCATCGGCTCTTCAATGTCTGGTAATTAGCAGATCCTTCATCAATCCTCCTCATCACTTTCTCTCTGTTATAGAATCTATTGACTGTCAATCAGCCTTACCCTATCTTGTATTCACCCATCCCATCTGATACATATGGCTCACTTATTTCCTAAAGTATATTCAAATAAATTTTATTAGCAGTGGAATCTCCGCTACCACAAGGTAATATCTCTCAGCAAGTAATAGATATAATTACATTAATTTATTCCTCTGTTTGTAAACTGACAAATATTTGTTTTATTCACAGAAAAATACCTAAAAAGAATTGCTCAAATTGGAATTATTTTTCAGGTCTCATATAAAAGTTAATTTAAGATTTCTACAAAATCTGTTTTCCCAAAGATCTTACATAACGTGCATATCTTGGTTCCCATGTTAAAATAACGAATATCACCACTTTTCAAGAGCGCAAAAATCCATCCAAAGGCGGCTTCGATATTTTTTTTCTGTTGGTGTTGCATTTATCAAAAAAAAAAAAAAAAAATTAAAACTAGGTACAAAACCTTTCCCTTACTCACAGACCAATTCAACGGTTTCTTTTTTCGCAATTCGAAAAATTGTGATTTTTTTCTTCTTTTTTTTTGTCGCTTGTAATTTCAAAAGTATGTCTGGTAGCCGAAATAATCATTTTTACAATTTTAAAGTACATTAAATTTACCACAATTTGAGCTCAACCGTAAATATGTAGGTAAAATAGTGTCCTAGATAAAGCACTTCAAAATTCCAATAAATTCAAGAAAAAAACGACGCCTGTAGACCCAATGGCTATCTCATTTTTTGTAAACAAATTAGAAAATTGGATTTTTATTGAAATTTTAAACGCCGGTTATAAAAAGAAAAATATTTAACAAATGTTTGGGTTAATAATGAGACCGAAAACTCAATAAAAGGTACTAAAATTTCACTTAGAATATTATTGTAAAAGCCCTAAACAAAGCTTTAAGCTTCTTAAATGTCACTAAATAACAAACTTGAACACATTTCCATAATTCAGGCATGATTAGGATGGAAAAAGATAAGATCACAGAAATTCAGACTAGATCCACCACATCTCAGATGAAGTCTTAAATAGACTAACCAAAAAGATATTGTACATTGCTCAGAGACTGTTCAACCTGAATAATCTATATGTGCATACTCAAATGTCTTTACAGTTAGTAATTCTCGACTAACAAGAGAAATATCAAAATTGGAAATCACATATAGCGATCACTTTTATATATGTTATTGGGCTGAGTCCCCTCAATCCCCTTAAAGTGACAAAACGTAATTCGCTTCTTTTCTCGAGATATATCGATTTGAAATTCTATGTGTAATTTAAATAGAAGTAGCTGCTTCCCTATCTGTAGGATTTTGGCCGCGTGGCCGATCGGTAACGCTCTGAGTCACTTTACTGTGAGTTCGTCGTTCGAATCCCGTTTTTTTTTTTAAATTCTTATTGTTTTTTCCTAACACCTTCTGTGAGAAACCCCGAGCTCAGGGGACCAGGCGGGGCCACTGGAGGCGGATAGTGGATTTGCACATCCCTGATCATGAGCGACAGACGCCAATAGGGCGGGTGGGGGTGGTCAGTGTTGCGGCCATCCTCGCAAATACACCGCAGGGCTCCACGACGCTGACTGTGTCGAGGAGAGTTTGGGTCGCCACTATATATGCACAACCACTCCCCCCATCACTGCGGGGATACCTCCGACAACTCCGAATATAAACCCGAACAGATAGGGGTCGTCAGCTATGGCAGCCAACTTATCTAAGGGAAGGAGACCCCGATAGAAAACCCCTGGTCCTCCAGGTTGGGGATTGTCAATTGGCTCAGCAGCTCATTGACGTAAAACTCTTCCCGCTACAAGTAGTCAGAGAAGAGCCTCGGAATTGGATAGTCATGACGGTAGTAGACTTTGGAAACGGAAACGGACTTTTCATTTTGGTACGTGGAATATTCAGAGCCTCACCAACAAAAAATCTCTGGTGCAAAAGGATAGATTTGGATCTGGTCGTGCCAACAGAGGAGAAATTGAAGGGTCAAGTAGGTGCACATCTGGAGTGGTGTGGGCAGAGATTTGCGAGTTAAGGGCGGTGTGTCGGTCCTGATAAAGAAGCAACGTAGAGAAAAGGTCAAGCACTGTGAGGAAACATCGGAGAAGGTTATCCGGGTGGATCTTGATGTTTTTGGCAGAAGTTCCGCGGTCATAGGCGTCTACGGTCCTGGTAATAACGAGCCTCCTCAAGTGTAGGATGAATTCGAAAAGGATTTCAGGCTAGTGCTGGAGCAACAGGCAGGTCCGTGGGAGCGAAGAAGTCATCATTCTTGGGGACTTCAATGCACGAGTTGGTCGTCAAGTAGGAAGTAGAGTTGTCGGAAGGTGTGGAGAAATTCAGGTTACTGACAACTGAAAAAGGCTTATCAATGTCTGTGAATCGTTCGATTTGCAGATTCAGAACACATTCTTTCAGCACAAACCCATCCACCAATTCACATGGAGTATACTGGTTTCCAATCCTCCATATTGGATTATGGCATCACCAGGCAAAAAATCAAGTTGTAAAGTGGAAGATGTTAGGGTGTTCGGGAGTTGGGAATATGGAACTGACCAATATATGCTCCGGGCCAAGATTCTTTTCCCGTGGAAAGGTAGGTGGTGCCCAAAAGCGGGACGTTGCAGAGCAGAGACCATTATTTCTCCAAAGTACAAGCTGTATATTCTTGCGGATGACAGTGTTGGGTGGTTATACAATAGCAGATTAGAGGAGAAAATAAATTTGAGCCGGGGAAGCAGTTCTGAAAAGTACGACCACTTAAGAGAATGCACTCAGCAGCTTGAGAGACGTTAGAGATTGGTGGTCTGAGGAGATCAGAAGGCCAAAAAAGAAGCATACGAGAAGCACATAGCGTCGAATAGAGACCAGGACTGGATCCCCTACCGAGTTTTGATCAAACGCGTTAATGAGGCAGTTGTAAAGGAGAAGAATAACTCCTGGAAAAGATGCTGCCAGAAAATAGATGGAACCCTGTGTTTCAATCGTGTAAGAGAAGCTTGGGGTGTACTAAAGAGCTTCAGGGCACCACGTAAAGGCAATATTCTTTCTCCAATCAGTGAGACCACTTAGAAAAAGCATTATGAGACCCTCCTTAACGAAAGTAGAGCGCAGTTTATGACGCAAGAGGGCAGCGTACAGGAAAACCCCATGCCAAACCCTATGTAAGTAACGGAGGAAGAAGTGAGGGCTGATTTGGGCAGAGTTAAAAGTGGAACAGCTCCAGGACCAGATGGCTTGCGTATGGAGCTTTTAAAGGCTGGCGGCTTACACTTCTCATCAGTTTAGTGAACATGGCTCTGGAAGGATACGATCTACCGGATAGGATACATCTGATCCATCTTTAAAAAAGGAGATAGGAGGTAAAGCCAGAATTATCGCGGCATTTGTGTGTAAGGCTCAGAGAGCAGAATGATCGGGAGACCAGTCCTGGATAAGCTCGAAGAGGAGTACACTACGCCTGTGAAACAAGCTGGTTTCACTTCGGGAAGATCGTGCATGGACAATATTTTTGTACTTCGACAACTCATTCAGAAATGCAGCGCGAAGAATAGGAAGCTCCATTTAGCAATCGTTGATCTGGAGCAGGCATATGATAGTGTGACGAGAGAAAGAATATGGCCAGCACTGAGAAGAGCGGGTATTAATGAGTCCGTTATACAAGCAATATAACATTTGTACGGAAGCGATTTGAACAGAGTGAAGATTGGAAACCGCCTCTCTGAGCCATTTTACGGGACCAAAGGGCTGAAGCAACAGAGTTCGAAGTGAAGTGGTTAGGCAGCGGATGGGTGTAGCGGAGACCGTCTCCGAAAGAATAGGAAAACGGCAATTGAGGTGGTATGGGCACTGCAGAAGAATGCCGGCAGAGCATTAGCCGAACAGAGTCCTGTAATAGCAGCCGCCCGGAAAGCGTAGAAGAGGACGACCTAGAACCACGTGGATAGAAGGAGTCCAAGAGGAGAGATGACCGGCTGAGGTCTGCAGAAGGGAGACTGGGCTGATAGAGCTGTGTGGAGTTCAGCTCTCACCTGAAGCAGTATCCAACATTGGAAGAAGAATTGTTTTTTTATAACTCCGATGTTTATAAATGATTAAATATTGGATTCATTAATTTATTTTTTTAATTTGAACTTTTTTCTACGGTCAGTATTGTTTTTTTACAATAAAATATGTAATATTCAAAAATTGGCATTGATATTGAAGTGAAATAAATTAAAATAGTAATACTAATCATACAAGTAGGAGATAATAATTATAATAAAAAAGTGATAATTGTCATCTAATATAATATATTAATTAAAATTACAATACTGTGTTTTGAAAATAATTATACATACATATATCTTCGGCTCTACAGCCCAGTCCGGGCTCTGGCCTCCAGAAGAAACTGTCCCCACCGGTCTCTGCCCCTGGCCATCGTCCACCAGCTTGACGCCCACAGCCGCACTGCGTCCCTTCCAACCTGGTCTAACCATCTTGTCCGAGGTCTTTCTACTTTTCTTTTTCCCACTGGTGCATGGTTCATTATCCTCTTGGGAATACTATCTTCAGCCATCCTTCGTACATGACCAGCCCAACGAAGTCTGCTGATCCGCATAAATTTTACTGCTGGGACATCCTTATACTTTTCGTACAGTTTCCGGTTGTGCCTTATTCTCCAGGTACCATTTTCTTTGATGGACCCATAAATCCTTCGGAGAATTTTTCTTTCGAAAGCTTCAATCTTCTGTTCATCGACTTTCTTTAGCACCCAGCATTCACAAACATATGTCAGTTTGGGTCTGATGAGGGTCTTGTAGAGTGTAGCCGTTGTGTCTTTATTTATTGCTTTTGTTTTAAAGAGCTTGATTATACCGTAATAGCCGCTCGTGGCGGCTATGATTCTCTTTTCTATTTCATTGGAGAAGTTATTGTCAGTATCTACAAATGACCCAAGGTACACAAATCCCCGAACTGTTTCGAACTTGTATCCACCTATGTCTATGTGTCGATCACATACCTCAGTCTCTGCAATCATATACCTTTTTTTGACATCGTTTATTACTAGCCCCATTGCTTGAGCAGATTGCTCCAAAGGTTTAAAGGCTTCTTTCATGCCTGATTCCGATCTACTGATTATATCAATGTCATCGGCATAAGCCAGAAGCTGTACGCCCTTATTGAAGATATGCCCGCCTATTTGTATCTGCGAATCTCTAATCACTCTCTCCAGATCTAGGTTGAATAGAAGGCACGCCAGGACTTCACCCTGCTTCAATCCATTCCTTGTTTGTAGGGGATCTGATAGATGGGACTGGATCTCAATTTGACATTTAGACTTGGATATGGCCACTCTTACCATTCGGACCAGCTTGGACGGTACATTCATCTCCCTCATTGCCTTATAGAGCATCTCTCGATTTACAGAATCATACGCGGCCTGAAAATCCACAAACAGATGCTGCGTACCAATTCCATATTCCAGCGTCTTTTCCAGGATTTACCTTAACGTGAAGATCTGGTCAGTCGTTGATCTACCTCGCCTGAACCCACACTGGTAGTCAATATAATATAAGAAGTCGAGCAAACATTATATAGGACAATATCTTGTATGCTCTATTCAGCAAAGAAATGCCTCTATAGTTTTTACATACAAGCGGGTCATCTTTCTCGTGTATCAGGCAGATCACTCCATTATTCCATTCATCAGGCATCTCTTCCTCTATCCAGATGCGTTCCATTAAACGTGTAAGCTCCTTGACGAAGTCCTGGATTTGTTATTATTGAGATTCTCTATTGCCTCATTTACCTTATCACAGGATGGGAGCAGTTCTTCTCTGTCATCTTCCGTCATTTCCTCCCTCTGATAATTGCCACCCTCTCGAGCACTCCTCGTTCATACCTAACAGTTCACTAAAGTGGTCTGTCCATCTACTGACCACGCTGGCAGTGTCATTAAGGAGGTTTCCACTTTTATCTCTGCACGCAATAGATCGAAGCTGTAACTCTTGCCTCATGTTGTTTACTTTTTTATATATATCCCGGCTTAATTTCTGACTTTAGTATTCCTCTATGCTTCGCAGATGCTTCATCGTGTGCCTTCTCTTTTCCCCCCTGTGCACCCTCTTTTCGGGGGACGAAACGTATAAGAGGGTAGAATCCTGGCAAATAATTTCATTAATGATCATTGCTATTGATGTTGAACTGTCAATCGGTAAAACTACTGTTATACAGGTATACGCACCGGTAGAAGACGCAGCCGCATTTGACAAGGCTCAGTTCTATGAAGATCTCCAGAGGACAGTAGATGATATCAAGAACAAAAGCAGAATGATAATGATAAGCGGGGATCTTAAAACGATAGGACGTTAGGACTGGAAACGATAAAGTTAATGCGCATGGAGTGATGGGTCCGTGGGGAGGAGAAAGTGTACTCAATAGTAACGGCCAAAGACTCATAGAATTCTCCATAGAGAATAATATGCTCATAGGCAACTCTTGGTTTAAACACAAAACGATACACAAGATCACCTTTGAGAGTAGAGGAGAACGAACTATGAGGAAGAGCATCATTGATTATTTTGTGATCGACCGGGACCTAAGAAGGCTCTTCACTGATATAAAGGTCATAAGGGGGCAGAACTAAGCACAGACCACAAACTACTTATAGCGGATACAAGAATAATCAAACCAGGAAAGAGATTCAACAAATCATATAATCGGATTGATGTTAGTAAGCTGAAAATAGAAAATAAACAAGAAGAATATCGGTCACTGCTCGAAAGTCGCCTCCAAGAAGTAAACGGCGAGAAGACGATGGATAACCTCTGGAATGAAATTAAGAACAACATACTCAATACAGCAAGTGAAGTATGTGGACAACAAAAAATAAGGCCCTATACCAAGAAAACAAAATATTAAGACAAGCATGGGAAGTTGGTGACCGAAGAAATGGAAGTGCTGGAGGTCTGGAGGCAGTTCTTTCAGACGAAATTTAGGATGGAAGAACGTCTTCACCATAACTACAGGGACTGCAGAAGAAGAGGTAGAGTAGATGATACTCATCCTGAAGATATGGACGATTGGGGAAGACGAGGTGGAATTGGCAGTCAACAAAATCCAGCTGGGAAAAGCTCCAGGACCAGATGGCATAGCTCCGGAATTTATAAAATATGGAGGCAATGAAATGATTAAATGCCTTCAAATGCTGTTCCAGAAGATTTGGGATCTTAAGTTGCTTCCACGAGAATGGGAAAACAACATCATAATTCCAATACACAAGAAAGGTAACCAAAGCGAATGTGGCAACTATAGACCAATTTGCCTCAGCAGTGTACAAAATATATACTAGGATATTAGAGCAGCGACTACGGGGTATTGTGGAAGAAGATATCGAAGAGGAGCAAGCGGCTTTCCGACATGGAAGACATACTCAGGACCACATTTTTTCCTTAAGAATGATAGTAGAAATATCGTGGGACAGAGGAAAGGCAGTCTATTTGGTATTCCTGGATCTAAGGGCGGCTTTTGACTCAGTCCAGAGGCAGGAGATATGTGACACACTAACTACAAGAAGAGTGCCAGCAAACTTGATGAGTGCAATAAAATCAGTGTACCAAGATCCAAAGGGCATTGTAAGACTTAATGGTCAGACATCGCGGCCTTTCCACTTTTATAAGGGAGTAAATCAGGGAGACAGCCTAAGCCCACTACTATTTGTCCTCCTTATGGATGAGATATGGAAGGTGTGTTAAAGGAGATGCCCAAGAGCACTAGTAGGTTTTTGGAACCTAACTCCAGTACTGGCTCAAGCGATGATATACGCGGATGATATCGTACTCATAGCTGACTCTGAAGAGGATCTCCAGGCATCCTTGGAGGAATGGAATGAGGAGCTGAAGATTAGGGGTTTACAAATAAACCCTAACAAAAGTAAAATCATGTATGTCGGAAGAGAAAACGCAGAGCCTAGGATTGTGTGTAATGGTGAACCCCTTGATCTTACGAATACTTATACGTATCTAGGAACCATAATAAGTAAAGATGGTAAAATAGACCAGGATGTCCTGAATCGAGTGAAGAAGGCCAATGGAGTGTACCATCAGATCTCCCAAACTGTTATAGGCAAGCAAGAAGTAAGTAGAGATGCCAAAATACGAATTTTTAAATCCGTGTTCCTCCCAGTTCTCCTGTATGGATCAGACAGTTGGACGGCCCTCGACAAACACGTAAGTGTGATAACATCTGCAGAAATGAGATTCCTCCGTAGAATAGTTGGCAAGACCAGGAGAGACTGCGTCAGAAATGATAGAGTTCGGGAGGATCTGGGTGTTAGATCAGTGCGCGACACCATGCAAGGGCGGCAACTAAAATGGTATGGACACGTCTGTAGAATGGACGATACCAGAAAAGCCAGGTGGTATTTGGAAGCTAGGCCGGAAGGAAGACGGCCTCGTGGCAGATCCAGAGGCATGTACTCTGATCACATTGAAAAACTGGGGGTAGCTAGAGGACGCCCCATCCCGGAAATGAGAAGATTAGCCAGGGACAGGGGGACCAGTGGGCTAGATGGACCGAGACTGCAACTCCACGCTTCACGGCACAAAGGAGGTAGAAGAAGAAGCATCCTCTTTTCCATCTTCCTTGCTCCTTCATATTCTTCATGGGAAGCCCTCGTGCATTTCCTTTGAAACATCAATTGATAGGTCTTGTTCTTTATTATATGTAACTTCCCTGCACTCCTCATCAAACCACTCACTCTTTGGGTCGTCACGCTTCAGACCAACACCAACAGTATCCACCATCGCGGCAGTCAACAGACTCCTCAGACCATTCCAGTGACTCTGCACCTTTTGTCCCATGACATCAGTCCGTCTCCAAGCCATAGTTTTCTGATTGGTACATTCTTCAAATTGCTTCTTTAGAATCTCTTTCTTGAGCCTCTCTGTATTGTATCTTGTAATCCTCGTGCCTCTCTCATTTCTACTGTTAGATATTCTAGCTCTTAATTTAGCCACCAAAAGGAAGTGATCACTGTTGATATTGGCACTTCTGAACACTCTAACATCCTGTAGGTCTGATCTATGGCGTCCCTCGATTAGGATATGGTCTATCTGATTTACTGTGTTGCCATCCGGAGAGGTCCACGTACCCTTGTGTACTTCTTTGTGATCAAACAATGTTCTCCCTATAACTAGATTCTGGCTAACAGCAAAATTCAGTAGTCTGAAAATAATTATAGTCTTTTAAAAATTGTCATTATTATTGATAGTTTATCAGATTCGTATTTTTTGAAAATTGAATGTTTTTCTAATGGAACGTTTTTAATGTCCATTAATTATCGATTCGTGGTATGTTGAAACAGACCTGACATTGCATGACAATATTTTTGTGAATGAAAATGGTGAAGCTTCTTGTACACTGAAGATCATTTCACATATATATATATACACACATCTGCCAACCGTTTGAATTTTTTTTTTTCAAGACAAATAAAAATATTTGTTTACAAAATCTAAAACGCTCAGGACTTACTAAAATAAACCGGAGAATTAACATCAAGAGAAGACGTAATGAAAATTCATTCACCTATATTCTATCAATTGACCTCACCTCAATATACAGCGATGATCCGGTGTGCTTGGTTCTCCTCCAAGATGATTGTTAAAAAAAAAATGTTTGAATGTGAATGAATTTTATATCTCACTAACCAATTTAAAAAAATAAATTGTACAAAATACAATTAAAATTCCCCTTGTTAGTCGTTTTCAGACTGTTGCTCTGAGATGTGCTGTCTTTGATCTGCCTTTATGTGATCTTATCTTTTTCTGTCCTGATGATGCCTGAAATGGTGAAATGTCGACTGGTTAGTTATTACTTCATATTTGAGATACTGGAATCTTTTTGAGAGTTTTTGGAATCTTCTATTATTTTTTCTCTAATTTGTGAGAAAAAAAAAACTTAAAGAAATAGGCTATACCCAAAAGTATTTTTCAGGTATAAAATAAAAGTCCAGTTTTAAATTTATATTTAAAACTCCAGTTTTAATCAGCTACAAAAGGTAAGTCCAGAATTATAAGTAATTGAAAACCGGTGGAAACTAGTCAGATAGTTAAATACTTTTATTTCATTATTTTATAATGAATTTATTTTATAATACGTTTATTATACGGGACTCTTTCAATTTTATTTTAAGTCATCCTAAAAGTTACCCGTTAGGTTGTCTAATTAACCATAAGTATATCTTTTCCAAGATTTAAATACTATCGATTATTTAATACTGATTTTAGTTATAGTGATGTAGGTAATAATGTTAAAGGAGGGGCTTATTCCTATTCTGTTCGTTATATTAATACTGAGTAAATGGTGAGTCTTGATGTTACTGTGTTGCTTTATTAACTTCAATATATTACATGATACATTTTTACATGATAAATGTACATGTACATTTTTACATGAGTTGTTACATGATAAATTTTCATCTATCTACACATAACCGTTCATGTGGTATATCATTTAAAATAAATAAGCGATTTCGGATAAGTAATTCGTTAAGTTTTCTTTAATTTAATTAATAGAGGTCATATTAAGATCCATTGTTCGTTATTTGGAATTAAATGTCCCATGACCTAAAAAACGATTACAATTAATATTAAACGTATACACCAACAAAAATCAAATACAAATATAGAATAACACACCCCAGTCCAATCTGCCCGATCATACTGGGACAGGATCTCGAGTCCGGATAATTTTACAATCGTATTGGCAAGCAAGTTATGTTTCGAAAATGAAGCACTATATGAGAAAAAACAGCACAATTTAAAATCGGTTAGAAACAAGAGCCTACAGATATGAGAGAGCACGGACAAAAGAGAAGACAAGACAGAATCTGAGGAGCTCCTCAGAGTGGAACAGTGGCTAATTTAATCTTCTCCACAGCATTCCTTGCATAGTTTAACTCAGCCGCCATCTTCCCCAGGCCCTTTCATGCTACACAAGCCCTATTGACTATTGGATTCCTTTCTTAACATAATTCAACCTTCACTTAACATAATTCTCCTAATAAGAGCCCTTCCACTAAGTGAACTTAAGTAAGCTGTAAGATTCCTTGAGAAGAATGGATTCTGGAAATTCTTGGGATAGCAATATAGATGCAACATTCTCCTCGCTCCTTAATATGCTCGTAAACTTTTATACAAGTCATCATTACTTTCTATTCTTTAGCGATTTTATCTCCTAAGCAATAAAAAAAAGAGATATTATAAAAAAATAAATTATTGTAAATTTTTAAGCCTAAACATTCGCTTAAAAGTTGCTTGGCAAACTAATATAGGTATTCTAATATCAATCTAGAACGTTCTTATCTGGAAAATTGTATCTAAGTATGGCAATCATTAATTTCGGAGAATTATATGACTGGTAAATCATTTTTATATTCAGTTTAGGCACATTTTATTTATTTAAGATTTCTTGTTTGAATACCGAACCTATATATTATACAGTTAACCCCTCCTCATAGCGCAATAATAATACCTTGAGCAAGAAGAAAAATTGTGAGGGTGGCCGAGTTCTATTCTTAACCTTATAAAGGCGCTAATGTCGGCACTTAGTTGCTTCCTTCACGGTTGGCTACCTGGACTGATTTATTCTTTTCTGACATCGGTGTATTTCAACATTAGTCGCCTATAAAAGTTATGAAAAATAAGGGGTGTACTTTATTAATTTCTTCATATATATCTATATTATAAGGTACTTTTCAAAAATATAAATATATTAAGTTTGTATCCTAAAAACCGTAAATTCACATCACCTTATTTGTTAAAGGTAAATCAGTTAGAGTTACAAATATTATTTTATGGTTAAACAGAATATCTAGATCAATAATGGGTTCATGGATGTAAAATTTTACTTATACAAACTTTGATATGATAGGTTCAACGTCTTTGAATTCCCATTGTTGCTCATCACTCAATCCATTGTTGCAGGAAGGGAGGTTCTCAACACTCTGAGGTTGGATTCAAACCGATGCGGCTTCTGGGGGGAGACCGATGTGATTGGTACTTTTTCGGCCACTATGGTCTCAAAATATTGTATTTCATAGTGAATTTTCAACTTTTAAAAAGTGTTTCTTTTTCAAATAACTATTTTGTATTTTGTATTTCTTCATTTTATTTCCTTAGTATTATTTAGTATTATATAGCACTTAGGAATTATTATCAACGCAGAATATTTTAACATATTGATATTCAAAGAAAAACTTGAGCAATTATGATATTAGTTAGCTATAAAGTTTATTGATATTCAAAGAAAAACTTGAGCAATTATGATATTAGTTAGCTATAAAGTTCAAAATTGAAAAATTATTTTTACAACGATGACATATTTCGTAGACATTTACCTAAAGAAAGAAAAAAAAAAAAAAAACCTGGCGACGTTTTATCTAAAGAAAACAAATAATGTTTCTTCCATTATTAACAGACACATATCATAGGTCTCATAAAGATTTTTCCTGTTCATCATTAATTTTTACATCTGGCTATACCTCCTGCTAAAAATATCATATACATTAAAATAAATTCACTTATATTTCTATATCATGAATAAAGTAATGGTATGATTAACACGTGCTAAAAGCATGGAGTTGATCAAATTTTTTTTCCGATGGTTAGAAAACAAACAAAAGAAGAAAGGAGAGCAAGGGAGGTTTTGGAGGACAGAGGAAAACCTCTTAGCCAATTAGGAAAGAGGACGTCCGCTGTGATAAGGGAAGAAAGGTCGGTGTAGAACTCACAAAGGGTGTTAGGACCAGAGAAAGGAAAAACAGAACTAGCCTTTGCAAGAAAGACAAAAACCTTCTTGTATGATATAGAGAGCCTTATTATTAGATTGAGTGCTACGAGGAAGGAAGGAATAAATCTTATGAAATCTGATTTTCATTTCAGGATCATAAAGGAAATATTAAGATCTTGTAATTATATTGATAATCAGTTAACTGTTTAAATAAACAAAATAAGGGAAGATTTTTTTTATATATTATTTGAACAACCAAAAGGAACATTTTTATTTTGCGATAGGAATATGCAAATTTCTAGGTAACGTCGGTTTGGTTGAAGAAATCTGGGATGGTCTGTAAACGTTCATGAAAGATCTTAGTGTTTCTGTAAGGAGGTTCATGTTGAAAGTCAGTCCTTGGTGGAAATTATGCTGTTATTGTTACTTTGTTGTTAACAGTGTCCATAACGGTTGGGTTACCTAGTTCCTGGTGTAGTACGCTATTTGTAAAGAACAGCATTAATGCCTTCTTGTGGGAAGACTTGAACACGATTTTTTCCTGTACAACAAATATGACTCTAATACTACGACCCCTAATAGAACACTTACACTTACACTCTTGCCTAAGCAGTAATCACTTGCATCAAAATTAAACATTTTTTGTTTAATGACAAAAAAAGAGTAAAATATCAGTTTTGACCGATATTACCCCGACTCTGGGGTAATACTAATTGGTCGAGTCGAATATTTTTTGACTATGAAATAAGAATTTTGGGGATTTATTTAATGGCATAACCGTGTATAACTGAAAAACTGATATATTTGTGTACTTTTTTTCAAATCGTCTACAGTTGCTTAGCATTTATCTATAGATCTCTTTATCATATATTTTTCTAACCATCTGAAACACAAAAGAAAATAGACATGGTTACCATAAACATAGACACCATTACCCATTAGGTTTTAGAACGTATGGTTTTATTCATTTTAACAAATAATTAAAACCCTTTTCAACAACTGCGTGTTAAAAAATTAGGTCATTATAATCATTATAATTATAATGATACTATGTCAGTAAGAGCAGTGAAAACGTCAATAAATTGTGATCTATCTTTATATCATGGTTTTGCTAACAACAAACAACTCTTTATCTCGCTCAACATCCAAACAACTGCAGCTGCCTATAAACAACTGCATGAAAAAACATGGTGACCACGGTTGCTCCTTGGCTTCCATTACTCCAGTCTACCCTATAAAAAAACCACGTTTATATACAGATAATCCATAATGACGGTAAAATATATAATCCTCAAGATATGACGCCTTGTGTCTTTTGGAGGTTAGTAATTCGAGCCTCAATGCGGGATTGGAGGGCCACAATGCGAGCCTCAACCAGCGCATTTTAAATTGGTTTCTTTTTATTTTACTAGTTATATACTTTTATGAATTTCATCTTTATGATATATAGCCTTGAAATAGGTCGAAATATAGGTCGAAACGTCGGAATTCATTAAATATTTGTTGTGATAATATTGACCACCATCCTGACCATCTTGATCTTCATGATTTTGTTTCATTTTTAATATAAAAATCGAACATATAACAATGGAATTCCGTCGTATGATCTTTAGATATGCAAATTACTGAAGATCATTGTTGAAAAAAATAAATAAATAAACTTGAATGAAATTCGAGTATTTGTTTATTTGTATCCAGTGTGAACTTCCTAGAATAATATAAGAAAAATACTACAAAAAAAATTTTTAGTTCAAAGTGTCATTAAACATTAAAATATACTTTTTTAAATTAATGTAGGTAAGTAGTCCATTCTTCACCATGACATAATTTATAAAATTTTATCATAATCGACTTAACTCAGGCCTTTGTCCGCAAATAAATTTTAAGTCGAGGAATAATTAGGTTAATCTCGTGAGTGACTTGATATTATAATAGTAAAAGACATGATAAATAGCGATAAAGATAGCCGCAATGAGATATAGATAAGAAGAGGACTGGGAGAGCGGAGAGAGGAGGGGTGGAAAAGCGAGAGGGCTTCCTTAATGAAACTCGACTCAGAGTAAACGGCCTTTAATGCCGGACCATTAGCAGTAATTCATCCCTCGGCCCCTTCGATAATAGTTCAGATACTATAAACCATAAGATCTCGCTACCGTTTTATTTTCTTTTTGATATCAGTCCACCTGTCAGGATTCCTGGCAATTTATTTCTACTCGCCGACCTCAGAACATAGTTCGTAGGGCGATTACTCTGGAAATGGAGTAGTACTTACGGATGTGTTTTACTAAACGATGCCACGTTAGATTACTCAAATTTAGGACTAAGTATCATCCTTTTTTCGATACCCTAGCATCGATGACTAGGATTATTATATACCGGCATAATCAATTTCCCTTGAACAGCTTATAATAATTTTGTAACTTGTTTTTTTCATGAATACATCAATGATAATGGAATATTTTTCCATTGAAGGCTCCTCGTAGTCATTCTTGAATACTGATAAGATCTTCACGTTTTATTTGTGGTAGTAGAATTTTCTAATCATTTATTTCACTATTGCGATGTTTAATCACTACGCACGGCGACAACCGTCGATCTAAACATGGACGAACCTCGCAGCTTCACAGACATGCGTCAAAAGTTATGTTGCGCAGAAAATATAAAAAAAAAGGAAACACTCCGGCCCTCGCAGTGCCTCACGATCCTCACTAAACAAAACAAATTGATCCTTTGGTGGAATTTAATTTTGAATGTAGGAGATTCATGTGAGGCAGCAATGCCAAACTGCATTGTTCCCATCAGGTTTTCGGTATTGTCTTTCACTATAGCGAATTAAATGACTTATTCAAGCCGAAAACATATATAGGATAAACACATGAAAAGAAAGAAATGTTAACCGAAATGCAAAAATAGTAGACTCTATTTATTTGAATTAATTCATGTAAATCAATTGTTATATACTTAAAAAATACAACGAAATAACGTTATAATTATATTAAAGTTATAATTTATGTACAATGTATTATTATTAAAGGTTTATTTGTGACAGTTCACAATTGAATTATAATCACATAAATTCTAGATGAATTAATTCAGAAGTCTAAAAAAACACGTGCAAATGGTTATGCTCCTGCATACATATGCACAGTGAGGCCAATAGCGGATCTAGGAGGACAAAATTCAATAACCATAATTTTTTATTACAAATCACGTGTTTCTCATAAAAAAATAAAAATAAGCCTTTGATGCTTTTAATTGATTAATAAAGTTATTTTATTAATGAAAAATTAAATTTCATATTTGTAATTTCAAAGAATTTTAAAGAAATAGCTCGAAACAACATTATTAAATCGAAAATCAATGTAGACATATTCAAATTAATTTAATCTATTTGCCGGCCTGTAAGAGCGCTACTTCATCTGGAACGAGAAAATAATACAGTCGGTTTTCTTGGGATTAATTGTAATATTTAATCCTTCCAGTTTCTTTGTGATCTCCTCTCAAGCCTCCTCCATCTTCCGTAGAGCTCTTGATGCGTTAATAGAACTACTCTAGATAATTTTTCATCGCCCTATGCCGCCAGAATAGTTTTCTTATATCTCGCTCCTATAGTTTCAGCCGTGCACATTGAAAACAATATTGGAGATAGCACAGACCCTCGGGGGACACCGCAAGTGAGTGCAATGCCTCGGGGACCCGTGCCCTGATTGAACGGTGCTCCAGAAATGACGGCAGTAGTGAAGTAGTATGAGAATCATTCATAATATATAGACCCTAGTGCTCTAAGGCTATCGAGCGTCAGTTCTGTTGTCAGCGCCACAGTCAGTTGTGGGTATAATATATTTACATTTTAATACGCAAAGGAGCACTTTGAATGCTTTTGTATTAATGTAATGTATGCAAATATAAATAAGGTAACGTTTGCAATAAGGTAAAGTTTGCAATAAAGTGATGTACCACCTGTTGTAGTATTTACAAATAATGATATTAATAAAATTATTTTACTGTCTGCCTTCTATTTATGGTTTATACGCATTAAAAACTAATTCATACTTGTCCGTCAAAGTTTTCCTTTCAGCAATCTTAATACTTTGTCATTATTCCTATTTGGTTATATTTATTATTCTAAATAATAATAATTCGGAGCATAAAGGTTTAAAAATTGATTGAGGAAAAAAAGATGTTTCTATATTTACTTCTACATTAAAAAAAATATTCTATTCATGTTATGTATGTTAAACTTTATTCTGTAGAAATCAAATATATTTGGACAGCATCACTGAATTAATAAAATTTGTCAGTTTGTAGGTCCGCTAATATTAAGATATTTAATAAAGGATTTGGTAAATACAAATAATCTGATAAAATAATAATAATACTTATGTTTAGTAAAAGAAATTTATTTGTAGCTATACACATTTACATAGCATTACACAATTTTTTTACATACAATACAATTACATTGCAATTAGCCTGTCAGGACAAGTTGGTAAAATTACAGCAAACAAAATATAATCATACACCATATAGCAATTTTATTTTATTTCACATCTATGATACATTAGGCCAGAAATAAATCTTTTTTTTTTTCTAATATTTTTTCATTTATTTTTAAAATTCACAAAATTATTCTCCAAACAACTGTTTATTTATGAATTTATATTGACTTAAACTATTAACATGTAAGTAATATTTGTAAATTAAAAGAAAATATGTTTAGGGGTATATATAGAGTATATATTGAATACATTATAGGAATTTAATATTCAAAAAGATATGCACGATGTGAATCTAAAAATTGCTTATAAATATTTGATCTTATACTTACTTTCTAGAATCGTGAACATTAAAAAATTAGAAAGTTTAAAGTTCTTAATAATTAGTGACTCGTATTCTATGAACTTTCTTTTAAAATTTCAAGATCTGATCCATCCTGAGCTTACAGTCCATAAAAGGTTCTTTGGTAAATATTTTTTTGGTTGAAACTAAGTTTCTTTGGCTTCCACCGTAGTGCACAAAATGAATTGGTGGTGAACACATACAGCAATATATAAATTTGATATCGAAACAATGAAATATCAGCCAATATTTTAATCAGTATATACACATTGGACACATCACAATCGTTAATTTTTTTTTTTCAAATTTAGCTCCGCTCCTTATTATTAAAAAAGAAATTTAATATCAAGAGATTTATAATCGTAGTCTAATGCCAATAAAAATATACATTTTCAAATATATTAAAAAAATAGTTGACCGCACGTTAACCACATCTGTCTGCACTAAAACGGTCTTTATAAAAAGTTTAAAGTTAACAATTATTAATATTTATATAATTCAAATACGTAATAAGTCGTATTTTTCTTATACAATCAAAAATGTTTTTTAAAGCATTATTTTTTTAAACACTTATTTTTCTGTTTCTCTAAACATGCAATTTTCTCCAGTAAACACTCATTAAATCACAAAAATTGTGCTTGAACAAAGTGGCCAATAATTACAACAAGACTAGAAAAAAACTATAAATATAAATATAACAACTTTATAATAAACTCTGAAATAAACAATACGATGTTCGCAGTCACACCGCTAATAAATAAGCAAATCCGTAAATATATAATTCAAATATTCACAATCGAAATTCGGTTTTTATCTTTTTTTTTTCTTTTTTTTTCTTTTTTCTCTTATTTTTTTTTTTTTTGTTAGTTCAATTTTCACAAGTTAAAGATGAAAGCTGAATGTAATACACCGAGTGAACAGTTCAAAAACAAGGTAACACTGATAACATCGATAAATGAAAAATCTACCCAATTACTTACTAGAAAGATTTGTAAGAAGAAAAAAAAAATACGATTAATGAAACAAAAAATCAAATTGAAAAAGGTTCTCTTTGAGATGCAACCCTAAGATGAAGATTGACCCTGTGAGTTGGAGGTGGGAGGCTCCAAACGCTGAAAGTGTTCTTGTAGATGTTCACCATGGCCGCCGTAGGAAGACACTCGCCCGCTCTGGTCCTGCAAAGACAAACATTGATTAGTGACTCTTGTTAATTAGCACGGTTCTGGTCAGTTAAGCCAATCTTAGCAGATATTAGTCTTCCTAAACCAACAATCCAAAGTAACTAACAGGGCAAACATAATTATAAAATGCAGGCAAATTTTGAAGTATTGACTTATTAAAGGTTGAAAGTTCTGATTTGAAAATTAACTTGTTTCTGCAATAGTTGGGTTCTGCAGGTAAGTTGTTATTAGACTGCTATTGTTGCTGAAGCTTGGCCAAATATTTGTTGACCAAAATTTCCAGTTCAATTACAGTGGCGGATGAAATTAAATGCCTCTTAATTAACTGTTTCAACTTTTGTCAGGATAGATTTAAGTAAAGATTTAACTAGTAAATCTTCCTTCCACGTTACCACTGGCATTGGAAAAACTTAAATAAATAGATTTCATAAAATATAAATCGGATATATTAAATGATTAAAGCAATAACTTTAATTAATACAAATAGCCAATGATAGAATTAGGGATTGATAAATTATTTGCCACTTCTATTAATTTATCAATCCCCAATGAGATTGATGCTTCTATAATCATCATGCGGACGTTAGCTTTATGCTAGAATTAACAGTTTTGAATAGAACTTATAGACTGGATCAAATAAATAAATAAAGATTAGACCAAGTCTAATTATTAGCAAGTAAATACACTGTGACAATAAAATTGATATAAGAATATGGCAATCTCATTTTAAATTTATTAAATGTTTAGAATTACTTTTTCATTTTAATTAATCGAATTTATTAATTAATGAGATGAAAAAGACATAAAACCTATAATTTGTATATTATTGGAGAAAAAAAAATATAACTTGTATTATCTATTCTGATAATCAGAATCGCTGTCATGTCAAGACATTTTTTTTTTTTATTGTTTGTATTTTTACTTGAGATGATATTGGAGCCTATATATAGGCAATTTTTAAATATGAAAAATAAAGTTTTGCTTATAGTGTTATTTTCATTAGAAAATAAATATATTCAACATTACTTTATCATTTTAATTAATTGAATGTATTAATTAATGAGATAACAAAGAGACAATACTCATAACTTTTCTATTCTATAATCTTGTCAAGAAATTTTAAATTTTATAAATTACAGACGGACATTTGCATTTGTGTATTTTGGAATTATTTTATTCAAAAAAGTATAAAAAAAAATAATGAATACAACTTCTATTTTATTCATGAATAATGAAAAACCCATTTATTTGATATTGTATTATATTATTCAGTGTTTAAATTTATTAATCATTTTTTCAATCAGCAATCAAATACAAATAATCATTCGAATGAAAAAAATTATTTCAATAAAAATATGTATTTGAATAAGAAAAAAAATATTCGAATAAAAATTACAATTTAAATATGAAAAAACAAATGCATGTAAAGTTATTCCTCGGTGAAATTTTCGGAATTCTAAACTCATGACTTATCTCTAGCGTATTCAACTTCCTTGGATTTCCTTTCGACATTCCGTGCGTCTTAACTTTTATAAAAGTCAGAATGTTTGGCTATACATTTAAACACAGGTTAGGACCAATGCCATATGCAATTCATAAAATTTCTTGACTAGACTTATAGAATAGAAAAGCTATAGGCTTTGTATCTGTTTTTATCTCATTAATAAATTCGATTAATTAAAATGATAAAGTAATGATAAATATATTTGTTTTCTAATGAAAATAACACTATCAGCAAACCTTTATTTTTCTTACATAAAAATCGCCTATAAACAACATCGCTGAAATAACATGTCAACTAAAAATACCACCAAATATTAAAATTTCTTGACATGAAAGACATTCTGATTTTGAGAATAGATAATACAGGTAATTTTTTTTTTTCTCCAATATTATACAAATTATAGGTTTTTCATCTCATTAATTAATAAATTGGATCAATTAAAATGAAAAAGTAATGCTAAAAATTTAATAAATTTAATTTTTTAACAATAACACTAGAAGCAATTCTTTATTTTATTTGATATCATCTCAAATAATTATATATTGCTTTTGGATTGTTTTGGAATACAAATGAATTATTTTTTAAAAACTTTATGACCTATAACTTTTTAAAAAATATATGAGGAATGAAATGGGTAGTAACAATAATGAAATGAAAAAAAATAATTTATAATATGAATTCACACAAATAATCATGGTATGAGAGGATTAGATAGAGGACGGAGTTGAAATTGAAATCGAATGAAAATCGCCCAGTGTGGACATAGATTAAGGCAGTCGTTCCCAACAAAAATTTTCAAGAACCCCCTCATTCAATCGCTGTAATGCCAAGGAACCCCTGCATGCTAAACATCGTAAAATTTCTTTTCTCTCATAAATATGTCCAGACGGGTATTCCTGAACTCTCTGAAACTATTTAGTAAAACTTAATCGTTGTAACATTTTAAAATTAAAAACTAAATAAAGTAGGTAGAAACTTCAAATTTGGCAAAGAGGTGTAGTTTGTGGGCTAAAAAATATGTCAGATATCATTAAATTTTATTGAATCATTTTAATATGGCGGCCTAAAAACCTATGATTTAGTGAACATTTGAACCTCAATCAAGTAAAAAACAAAGAACTTTTAAAAACGGCTTTTAAGTTTTTAAGCCGAGAAAAAATTTCCCAAAACAGCCAAGTTTTTGCAACATTAAATCCACATTTCTGATTAAAATTTTTGTAAACTCACCAATTTTATGGAAAGTAATCTCATAAAAATTTATTAAGAGGTGAAACAATTGTTAAGCTATTAAATGTACTCAATTCAGAAATAAAATATGACTAACTATTGTTTTTGTTAATATAAAATATAAATCTTATATTAATAAACTTACTTTATATTCATATATTTAATATTGGCTCTTTACTGCAGTTTTCTCAAGTTAAAAATCTTAGACTTTTAAATAATCAACGGATATAATTGTTAAAGCATTGACACCGGAATTTATTATATGACATATCATATAAACATTTCATTGGAATGGTACTGTACAGCTGAAAATTAAATTTATAAGGAAAAATTAATCCTTTGAGATTAATAAAAGTCAAATTTGTCAAATCAATTCCACTGATGGGTAAAACCGAGGTGAGATCAGAATGATTATCTCACCGCACAGAGTTCCTCCTTTATGCCTCACTGTCCTAGAAAAGAGAATGACCTCTGATTAGGATCAGGGATTGATATGGTTATTCACTTAATAAGAGCTTCTCGAATCACTCACAAATAACGGAGGAGGGAGGGGGGTGTCTAGATCGTCATTAACACGTTTTGATTTCTAACGGATGTAAATAAATACTTGATCATACAAGACTGCTATTGGTACTTTCTCTAATGTGGGACATACATGGGGGGGACACGGGGAATATAGGGAACACGTGTTTAAAATGCCACAAGGTTACAACAAAATATCTGATGTGGACTCCATCACATGACTTCCTTGTACGCCTATTAAACTATAAATCGGTGGCTCAAAAAGTGATCCTGAATTTGGTTACTAGTTTCCGAAGGTTGCAGTATCTCAAAAACGACACTCGGCGTCGCGATATCCATCTATTGACACACACACACACACACACACACCCTTGTTTTTGAAGGTCTTTTCCCGTTATTATATGTCGTTTTTCTTCAGTAGGTAACTAGTTTCCAAGAGATTTCTTTGTGTTTCGTGACAACATTAGAATTTTAATGTCACTAAAATGGACAGGTTCCAGATTGTAAGCGGAAGAACTCACTTAACTTATATATTATTCTCCTGCAGCTGACATGTTCATCTCAAAACTGGGGAGGATAACCAGTAATAAAAATGTTTAATTGGAGTGGAAAAACCGCGGAACACGGAACCATATGATCTCTGTATATAATTTTAATATAATTTTTGAAGTAAGTTATTATGACCTACAAGTAAAGTCCTTGTACAAGTATATTGATATAAAAGTCCTATTTACCAAATTTGAGATGTTTTACATTATATTTTAATATATTTAGTCTGTTATGGCCTTCAAGTAAAGTACCACTTCCGGTCTCTCAATGTTAACCAAAATTTATTATGTTATTTGTTATATAAGTTTCATATACCTAATTTGAGAAGTTTTGTATTATATTTGAACATAATTTTTGATGAAAATCAATAATGACCTTCAAGTAAAATACCACTTCCGGTAATCATGTCGTGACCAAACAGGTAGGCACACAACTAGATTTTACAGTAATTTTAAATACAAAATTTTATCTTTCTACAGCTAACCGTTTTTGAGTTATGCAAGCTACGCACGTACGTACAGACGTCACGACGAAACTAGTCAAAATGGATATTTCCGTTGAAATCTGAAAATCGAAAATTTTCGCGATTACAATTACAATTTTATACAATTCGCGATTACAATATTTTCCCTATACTTCGTACAAGGAAGTATTGTAAAAAGAAAAAAACATAACCATGAGCAGCAGAGCTCCATCACTAAGGTCATATTTAAAAATAATATTAACTATAATATAAAATTTAAAAAATCAAAATGGTCGCGATGGGAGAAAAAAGTTGGCATTTCCAAAAAGCACTTTTTTAACGTCCACTCAATTCACTTACAAATTGTCAACCCTCTAACTCAATTTGGAGGGGCTGTGCGAAAAATCTTAAAAACCGCGAGGAATGGAGAAAACAACTGGGACCCTAAAAGGCACTTCTCTAACCCCAACTTAATTCACATACAAATTTGCAACTCTCTAACGAGATTTAGAGATGCGTAAAGAATAAATGTAAACATGCCGAAATTATTAATGATATTTAGCCCCACTTCTAAGGTATTGTTTTGCCTAGAAATCAAACGCACAGAGAGCCGCTGGAAGTGCCCAAATGCAGCGAAAATTTAGGAAACAAGGTAATGTGGAAAACAAACAATAAATTACCAATCCAACACTAATTTATACCAAACATTTCACATTACTATAAAGATGAAATTAAAATAACTATTGACAAACTTACACAATTATTAAAGGAGCATGAGAAGGCAAAATCAAATTTAAAAAAATTTAATTTAGCATAAGAAATCAGATATACTTGCATTTATTCACACAATTACGAGCATCCATTACGGAGTTATAAAATAATTCTGGCAAGCTATCTATAAAGGATGTACTTGGCAATAGTTCTAGTTTCTTCTGCAAGTACTATTAAATTGATTAAATCATTAATTAAGAATTATATTAGATAATTTAAAAATAAAAGACTTTGTGAGTGGACAATGTTTTGATTAGGGATTGATCCTTCTATGCGGATGTCAATTGAATGTTTTGATTTAGGAGTTCAAATTTATAAATAATAAATAAGCCTGTTTCGATACAGAGTAATTAATGAATTGTTTATTATATTATTTTTATATATTATATTATACATATTATTTTACTAGATTGTTACAAAAGTCCTTGTATATTAGTACAGCTTTATTTCAGATTACATATTTTAAACATTATTGAATACTACTCTAGAAGCCCATTGTTTTCTATTTATTTCACCCATCTTTCTGCCAGTAATTGGATTTGATCCCAACAAGAACTCTTCACATCCAATTTTTACGTCCTCGTAATTAACAAATATCCGACCTTTTAAAAAATGAGCCATTGGTCTAAACATACCATAATTTGATGGTGCAAAATCTGGGCTATACGCAGGATGAGGCAAAACGTTTACTCCTTGCAATTCCGATAATTGTTCCTTGATCAAACGAGAATGATGTACAGGGGCATTGTCATGTTGCTAAATAGCTTGGTTCCTAATGACAAAAGACGGGCACTTTGCACTCAAAACTGCATAGACTCTATCTAACTGTTAATAAGGTCCTACTACAGCCGATAAATCACAAATAGTTGCATGTGGAGTCCTGGTTCACACATTAAAGAAGACCGTCATCATCAACGACCAATGGACGACCAACGAGATCTGGACTCATCTGCAAGGCTCATATTCCCAATGTTGAAACGCCTGAACAAAAGTGCGCCAGTATTTCGCTGGATAATTGGCTCTTCTTTGTCACAAATTTCTTTGGCGACTGCATTTGCGCTTAAACCTTTTTTCCAGTAATGTCTCAAAAGATCGCGAATCAAGATTTTTTCTTCTGACATAGCACTTGCGTTTTAAAGATATAAATAACCCTATAAAGCCAACTCAATTCACAAGGAACTAACAGATTAGTCAAAGTAAACATTGACATAAATAGCAAGAACGAAAAGATTCTAGTAGTATTAATTATGAGAACTGGAATTAAGGGTTGTGTTCATGCAATAGAACTTATGTAACAACTTAGTATATCTTTATTGTATTACATAATTGTTTATTAGGTATTATGTATTTTAATATTGGTTTATTTTAATTTTTTAGATTCCTTAAGCTAGGCGAAATATTAAGTAATATACTCAATTTATTTTGTGTGATAATACATGATCCGACAGTGAAACGGAGATGATTTCAAAATTAAAATGTTTTTTAAATAATCAATTTTACATTGATAAATATAAAGTACAAGAATAGCCATTTGGCTTACAATACAAAAAAAAAAATATCTAAGAACTACGCTCGCCAAATATCCTTCATTGAAATTTATGCAATCCTGGGGTCTTACCTCAAAGTTTTGTATTACCTTCCGCAGCATATTAACGGATATTGCTTCTATCTCGGACAAGCCTCAACAATTTTTTGTTTAAAAAGTTGTAAGCCGTTAAATCGGGAGAGGGAGGGGACCAAATAAAATCCCCGTTTCGAGAAACGTCGCGGCCCTGGAACAAAGCATTCCCAACATTCATTCACAGTCATAATCGACTTACTACCACCTTACGAGCTCACTATTCTACCTCACATCGTCCCTTTTCACTGTTGGACCAACGTAAGGCACAAGGCGAACGTGTTATTGTATCGTACGCCAATAGCTATTTTTGTACTTTATATTTACACAGAGATAATTAATAAAAAGTTAATTCTTTAATAAGTAATTTAATTTTGAAATCATCCTGTTACACTGTCAGATCCTGTATTACAACGGCCAAATACGAGAAATAGTCAGAACTTGAACAAGATGAGTTAATGCGATTCAAGGGATTAAACAAAACATGACGAATTTGCAAACCACTGGGGAGGGAGGTTCCGAGGAAATTCAGATGAGAAATTCACTAAGCATGAACTATATTGAATAAGAAGCCAATTTCCCAGGTCAAGTATAGCCGGAGTATGCATAACAAGCCCCGATGAAATTTGCATTTCATTAATCCCCCGAATACTGATTCACCGCAAACTAAACCAATTAAATAACGTTTAGCAATACTAAAAGCTGTTGGAAAAGTTCATCGACGACTCCTTTATTTTTATCTGGTCCTTGAATAAGAAATACTTGTAAAATACTAAGAATCTTGGATGGAGATGTTTGAAATTTCCAATTTATTTACTTAGTTCTCTTCTTCTTATGTTATTTCTTAATAAAACCCTAAATTTATGAAATAGAAATTGAAAATCATATATATTTATCAGTACTCATATTAAGTTTAACATAATTCGCTAAACCCCATTTTAATTATTTATATTAAATTAGAAACATATATTTAAGTTAATTGTGAAAATGTCCTCCCGCTAATTGGATGTAATTAAAAAATGGCCAAGAGTGGATCACTGAAAGGGGTTAATTGGCAATGGTACAGGGTTGAGATGAAGCAACTAATTTATCCGCCTAGAAGACAAATATGAAGATTGCCTGGCAAACACTATCAACTAATTACAGTATCCACCGCCACTTTGATAGCAATCACTGTCCTTTCGCGTTGGCTAAATTGAAACCACTATCGGCTACTGTATTAGGCTGTTATTATTATAATTATTATTTCTGGATTTTTTAGTGTAACTTAGATAAAATGATTACTCGTATGAATAACCAGTTAAGATAAAATGATTATTCGTGTGAACAACCGGGCAACATTTATTGAATGAATGAAGGCTACGAAAAACTAGAATGTTTTTTTGTAGTTATCCGTTTTAAACTTTAATTCGAACGCTAAAATAAACAATGTTGCAATATGTTGATCGTTCTAATTCTGCCGCTATCATTACAAAATTTTGATGTAAGACGATTGTCCATCTAAAGAATATTGCCTTACCAATTGCCAATGTTTGGTTCGTTAGACCCTCAATCGTTTCAACCCGGCTATTATCTTTATGCAATTTCAATATAATGCACTGCAATATGTTATGCAGCTCTGCGCAAGCCCTAGATTGTAATGGTCAACTTTCACATCGTCTCTCAGAGTTATTCATTTTCTAGAAGAATTTTCAGTAATTTTTTACTGAAAATCTGACGAGATCGTAAGTAAACAGCAGCTATAAACAGTGGACTAATCCCACACTGACGTTATTATTTACTGTGTATAGTTGGGAAAAGTGAAAGCAGTGTCTAATGGCTTATCACTATTTCTGTTGTCGTGACTTATACTCCGGCCAGCTGACTTCAGTTCGGCACCATCCTCAGGAGAGGCCGATCAAGGCCCTTCATAGAGAGAAGACCAAGTTCAAGCAGACGTAATTTTTTTTACCGATATTATTATAATAATCTTCTCTTATTTTTTCTTTTCTAATGAGATATGAGTTACTTTATCAAGTAATGTCGGTTAAGACTTCTAAAAAAAGATCGAGATCTATTGGTTTGACACCTCGTGCTTCACTTGCCAAACAACAACGTCGCAGTAAACGTGTAACTCTACCAGTAACGCTACCTAGTTCAATAGAATCCGAACCTCAAACAGGAATATCGTCACAAGGGATGTCTGAATAATCTCCTTTCTTCATCAGTAATACCTATTCAAAATGACAAAGAAAATATGGAGATAGCACCAAGAGTCAGAGATCCACGGCCTTCCCTAATTATTGTTAATAATTTCAGCTACTATGCACCCAGTTAAATAAAATTACTGACTCTGGTAATTACCGAATACTACACGTGTCTTAGTAGAACCTATGATACTAAAATATCACCGAATACAGCCGAAGCCTATCGAAAAATGGTAAAATATCTTACCGAAAAAAAAGCGGATTTACACACATACCAATTTCGTCAGGAGAAATCATTAAGGGTAGTGATTAGAAACTTACACCCCACTTGCAGACGCCAAAGGGGGGGGAGGGAGGATCTGACGGCTCTAGGTTATAAAGTCCGCCAAATAACAAATGTTATAAAAGAAAATAAAGAACACTCAGGTGAGAAAAATAAAGAACTAGAACCATCGCGGGGGCTGGAAAAATATTTACGATATTAACAGAATATATTAAACCAGGTTAAACGTTGAAAAACCTTATACCAAGAGGGAAATTGTCCAGTGTCACAATTGCCAGGCATATGGTCATACTAAAACATACGGTCACCACTTACCGCGATGCGTGAAATGCGGAGAATATCAAAATCAGAATAGTGCAACAAACCGAAAATAACCCCTGCAATATGCGCTCTATGTCTGAAGGGATATCCGGCTAACTATAAAGACTGCCAGATTTATAATAATCTTAAATCAAGATTCCAAAAACCCCGGTGGCAAGATGAAACGATCAGGCCAACCAAACCAAGAAGAGAATCTTCCAAAATTGTGGATTCAGCGTTATAATTCGCTCAACTACTTGGAGGTGGAAACAAGAGAAATAAATGTGATGCCCTTCCGGAAAAACATACACTTCAACATCCCCAACCTCAACAACCTATTCCACAAAATGTATCCAATTCGCAACAACCCTATCACCATACAATTTCACACATCCCTCCTCCATCAAATCCCACAGAACTGACCGGTCTGCTAACATCGTTACTTTCAGAATTCAAAACCCTTGTTACCCCTCTGATATCACTCCTTAACAATCTCTTATCCCACTTCATCCCTCCCTTAAGAAATCCTTAAACGAGTTTTACTAAACCCATATCCATTCTCCTTTGGAATGCTGATGTCGAAATCACACCGACAAACTAACTACATTATCACTGAAACTGGACTTACCAGTAAACAGCTTTTCAAAATACCTCAATACTTAACATATCATACTAACTACCCAGGTGGTAAAACCCATACCAGTACTGCTATTTTTGTCCATCATAATTAACCTCAGAGTAAACCTAAAAAACCCCGAAAGACCTTGATGATGGCATGTATTCCTTTACCACCACAGTACTACCACCCAAGCTGACTGCACAGCCCCTTTCTCCAATCCCTTCCCAATAATTCCTAACAAAAACTATTCACCGCAACACCTCATAGACCTAATCCAAATCAAACGCCATGCCAGATCATTGTGGTAACGTACCAGATATCGCCGCTCCTATAACTATTATTCTAAACAATTAAAGCGTGAATAGGCAACCTTTCGTTCTCAATCCTTTAATTTCTACATATCCTCTCTCTCTTCTCATGACAATCCTCTGTGGAATATCACTAAAAAAAAATCTAAACTCCCACTACATTTCCCATCCCCTCCGGCGAAGTGATGGTTCCTGGGCAACGTCTGATGAAGATAAACAATCCCACTCTCCTTACCTCCTAAAGCTGTTAATCCCTCTGAGGTCAAATATCTCCTACAAAACCTTACTCCCCGTAAATCTCCTGGTTACGACCTTCTTACCGCTCAGATCCTTCGACAACTTCCACCTAAACAGTCATGCTCCTGACATACAACTACAATCTTACATCCTACGTACAACCCACTTTCCTCTCTTATGGAAACATTCAACTATCATCCTTTTTCTAAAACCAGGCAAACCTCCCAACAGCATGACATCTTATAGAACAATTACTCTACTCTCAATCCTTTCAAAAATCTTCGAAAAAATCCTTCTGAAACGAATCCAACCTATATTAGAAGCTCAAAATCTTCCTTCCCATCAGTTCGGAATTCGTTCGCAACTCTCCACTGTTCAACAAGTACTCCGAGTTGTTGACCAAATTTCCTCTGCCCTAGAATACAAACAGATTATTCCGGTGCATTTTTGGACATAATCGACCGGGTATGGCACGCCGGACTACTCTTCAAGCTTAAAATCCATTTACCTCAATCTTCATACCTAGTCCTCCGATCGTACCTCTCTAACAGCTCCTTCCGAGTCCGCTGTCTGAAGAAGAATTTTCCAACCATTGTACAGTTGAGGCCAGTGTTCTTCAAGGTAGCGTCTCTAACCCATCCTCTAAATTTTATTTACCGCTGACATTCCTATTCATTCCGAAACCTTCCTGGCAACATTTGCTGATGACACCGCCACCCTATCATCCAACTCAGATTCTGAAACAGCATTGCGAGCATCAAACGCATCCAATCCTTTCAGTTCAAAGTCCTTCGAACAATAATCTATGCTCCACATTAAGTAAACAACAATACACTACATCATGGCCTTAATACCCCATTTGTTTTAGATCTTATTCCATCCTAATTCTCCAAATTTCATCAGAGCCTTGCCTATCATCCTAATCCCTTAGCACAATCCCTATCCAGCTCTACTCATGCCTACAATCCTCCTCGAAGGATGAAACAGACCTGTTGTAAATATGTATATTGAAGTTCTGGCAAAGGCCAGATTCTACACTCAAGTTCTGTGTGCCTGAGGCTGCAGCGCACTCGCTCAGTCTCCACTGGCTTTCAGTGACGCGACTGAGTGAGAAGCGCTGGGATATCCTGGAGTCATGCTTTTTCATCCATATGGGGGGGGACAAGCCTGGCACGGGGAGTCCCAGGCCGATTGTAAATAGTTTATATAACTGTGCCTGCGTTTAAGATGTTACGTTTATTTTATTTAATATAAGTATATTTATATTATTTCTTGTATAAAGTTTATTTTTTTTTTGCCATTATTTAATATTTTTTTATTTTAATTTTTTGTAAATATGGCATGAATGATTTCTTTTATTACTATTACCATTGTATCTGCTGAGATAGAATGTAATATTACTGAATATATATATATATATATATATATATATATATATATATATATATATATATATATATATATATATATATATACATTTCCCGCTACATGTGGGCATTTCCTGTGGCTCCTTTTTTTGGCTCAAATGAGCTGCAATTCGGTATGGAGGATTGTTTTCTAGGCCTAACAATTTGATAAAAGTGGGTACAAAAATAAGTCAAAATTAATGTATACTTAAAATTTCGTTTTGCATTTTTTTTTTAAGTTTTGCGTACATTTAAATTATCTATAAAGCAAAAGAAGATTTCACTTCCAGAGCCTCCCTTAGCGTCAAATGAGTTGAAATTTGGTATGTAGGGTTGTTTGGTCAAGTCACAGTGGGAACTGACACTGTTTTCCGCTGTTTTTCATGATTTTCGCACCTCAACATTTTTCAATTTTGTATTTTTTTGAAAATAAAACCTTAGTGACGGAGTTCTGCTTCTCAAGTTTTTTTTTTATTGATTATTTTTTTATTTTCAATAACGCATCCTGAGAATCTATCGTTCTAAATAAATCAAAATTATATTATAAAGGAAACAAGATATGTGGCATTAAAGGTATAGGAATCGTCACTGCCAGCAACATACAATTGAATCCGACAATTAGAAAAAGGATCGGCATTAAAAAAAAAAATTAACCTTTAACTGAAAACTTTTGTGACCGTCAACAAGATGAAGTACCATTTAAAATTATCACGCCAGAGCGCACTGGAATTTCGCTTTGAAACAACAGGATCCCAAGTGCTAGGACCTTTGAGGAAAGCCTTATTGTTACCTTTCACTTCCGACTAACTCGTTGTGAATGCTGTACTAAATGCCCTTCCAGTCCTCCAACGTATCAGGCACAAAGCCGTTTACAGTCCACTGCTCTTTATATCATCATAAGCCGCATTATTCAGTCGGAGATACTTGCTTATCACATTTCCAATATTAAAAGAACTATTGAATCTTTAACATCTTGGCTTATTCTATTATATTCAAGATGTTTTCCAAACGTTGAATTCTGAATAATTCAATTCATACGAACTTTATATTTATAAATTTTAGAAATTAAAGACAAGAAAGCTACTGCACATTTTAAAAACAATTTACCTTGATAGTTAACAATAACAGTTTATTATTATTGAATCATTACAAATTAGGGTACCTGTCTCTAAAATAAGAGTTTATACAGTTTATTCAGGCGTCATATTATTATATTATTTTCCTTGACGAAGAACCTATAGTAGAATATAGATATAAGAATAAATGTGTAGAGAGATTATTTATCAGGTTCTGCAAGGTCTTGAAGAAAATATTACTGTTGATAGAAAGTTATTGTTATCATTCTATTGTAAAATCTCTTAGTTCAGGCCTATTGAAGAGAATCCTTGCAGTAAAAATCGGCGAGACAATTAAAATTAATATCAAACATTATGAAAGCAAAATATGTACGCGGTATTTTAGGTAAGAAAAGCTATTGAATTTTTTGCGATAATGTTGCTTGCAGAAGATACTCTTATTTCGTCCAAAGGTTAAGTCGACAAGAATCGCGTAAATGGTACGTCTTGGCGTAGAGCAAGACGTAAATGAAAGGTTTTTTTTTTTTCAAAATTAATTTTGATAAGTGTTTGCAACTAAACTCTTGATCACTGAACCGAATTATCAATATTTATTAAATTATTTCCAACAGGTTTCCAGATTTTTTCCAGTTTATAAGCTATTATATTCCCTTTTTTACCCGATGGGGTAGAGAAATCACCTATTTTCAAATACGTCACTTTTTTTCTATTTTAAAGAGTTTATTGTATTTTTATTTAAGCGGTAAAGTTAAAAAGCTTATCTTGGTTTAAAAATTTAATGGGGAAAATATAACTGTACAGGTGGTATATCATTGCAGTAAATAAATGCAGGGTAAGCCGAATCAGTACATACTAAGCACTGAAACAGACCAACCCTCAGACTGGACTGTTTGTTGATGTTGAACATAAATGAACGGATAATTTACAAGCCTTTAATTTTAACAAAACGATGTCATATATATTAAATATATAAGCATGCTCGTATGAAGACAGAATAACAAACTATTGGAAATACTGATATTTTAAAATGAAGTAGTGTTTTTACAAATTAAAACTGAGGACTGTTGAATGCCATTTATAATTTTAGAGTAATGATTAGTTCAAGGATATTTTCCGCAACCAGCCTAACTTCCGTCATGTCGGCATAATTTATTTGTTAATTCAATGGATATTATAATATATATAAGAATTGTTTAAACATGGTATATTACGTCAGCCGTCAAAAAAATAAAAACAACTTTCTGTGACATCATGGGCTCGTCCTTTTTGCATGCAGCGCCTTCTATATAAAATGAAGAGTGATTACAATAAATAAATTAACAATCAGAATGTGGTTTTAATGAAAATATTTTATTTTGTCAAATCCTACTAACCGACAGATGCAATAACATTATTTTTAATTACAATACAGTTTTCAAGCCGAAAATTTTTAATAACAATCATCCATTGAAATAATTTGTATAAAGGGCATTCTCATGAGGCTTGTCAAATTCGCATATCTTGAATTTGAGGTTATAATTATTATGGAATTGACGCCAATATGCGTGCATATTATTGGTGAATACACCTGTCATTAGTAAATAGTGAATAGCAAAAATTTTTACATTTCAACTAAATTGAGATACAATAAATGCAGATATTTTGGCCATTCACTATTTAATAATGATAAGTGAACTAGGAAATGTTAAAACATTTGAATGCCATTATTTTTTTTTAAAAATAGCACGCTTTTGCTTAGTAAGCGCTACTTTTAATTTGGACTAGGATTATTTTTTTTACCAATATATGTAGTTTATTATTTTTTTAACAATTTGGACAGTAACCTACTTCAGAATTTTAAAATTTAAAATTTAATTTAAATGTAAATATTTTGGCCGTTCACGATTTACTATTGATAGGTTTAAATACCAATAATGTATAGGAAAATTGGAACCAACTCCATTATAATTATAGGCATGTAAAACCAACCTTAAAGTCAAAAGACGTGAATGTTACTATCTCATGAGAATGACTCGATTCCCTTTTCATAGTACTGTTTTTTTTTTTAAATCCTTTATCATTCTGATGAAGGTAAATAACATAAGGATTGGAGATAAAAAATAAAAGAGGAGAGATATATTAGTGATAAGGATACAAATAATAATAATATACAAGTAATAATAAAGTAAAACAAGAGAACGCTGGGGAATTATAAAAAAACAAATGGATATGTTAAAACAATATTATAAAACACGAATTAATAAGAGAAGAAGAAAAAAAAGGTGATTAAATAAATGGATGGAGAGCAGATGAAATAAAAAAAAAAACTAAATAAATAAAACTAGTATATACAATATAAATAATCTATTAATACTAATATAAATAATTGAAGGCAGACCGAACATGTTTTTTTTTAAGTTTTTTTTGCAGTTTACTGAATCGATTACTAATCTACCGAAGTTAAAAAATGCTACAAACGAAATTACTTTAAAATTTGATTACAAAAAAGAGACAAGTAAAAAATTGTGATAGTAAAGAGAATTGAATAACAATGTATAGAATCGTAATTGTCTTGATAACCCTCTGTAAGAAATGCACTACAGATCAATACAACATAAGCTGTATTTCCGGTTTTTAACCATTGTGATGTCTATCCCTGCGTCTTCTTCCCAGTAAATTGTGGACGGACTGGTTACCAACGCTAGAGTTCAAGTTATACTATAATGGCTGGGATATAATAAAATACAGAAAAAAATCACTTCCAAAGAGGAAATATTTTAAGAAAACTGCCGGCTATGGTAATTTATACAAATAGAGGAAAAGCAGTTTTTAAAAAGTTTCCAAAAACAATAAATAGTTGATATAATCGTACCTGGGTACTACAACATAAATTCTTGTTTCTCCTAATCGACAATAAACGTTATTTATTCCTGAGTAAATTTAATTGCATCAACAGTTCATAAATGAATGATACAATAAAAAGGCTTATGAACCACAGGGTTCTAAAGCTAGCAATAAGGGAAAAAACTTAAATTTACGAGATAAGACCAAACATTATCTTCATATATACGCCTTAGGCCGTCTTATCTTAAAAGTTCCCTATTCGTTTACAATTTTACATTACCAATTCAATGTCATTTTTTCAATTACTATGTACTATGTACTATTATTGTTGTCTAATTATAAGCTAAAAGGCTCTAATTCCAAATCAGTTTTTAAATACGTTTTGTATCGTACCCAAATTCCTAAAAAAAATACAGCATTTTAAACCAATAATTAAGATCCAACTATTGTATTCAGGGCTTTCTAAAGCCTTTAAAAGTTTTTGGAGCAATTCGGGAGAAATAAAAACATGTATTTAAAAAAAATGATTTGCAGTTAGGTCCTTTTAGCTTATCAGGGCAGTATAATACACCCATTTAATAGTGTAGAATCATAAATTGTACGGTTTATCGCCCTAGTTGAATATTATTCCGTAAGAACGACTTTTTAAATCACAGATTCCAATTTTAAATTAACAGATAGAATTGAACAATAATTCAATTTTCCGATAATAATTTTTGAAAAGAAAAATATTAATAATCTCTTAGTCTAATATGGTAATAATATAATATAGACATTTCCATTAAATTGAAAATCATACTTTGAAATCCAAGAGAAAAAGCTTATTTGAAGCGTATTCTTTGAAAGTGGTGTAAGTCCACTTTTGACAAAAAGTTAGTTAATGATAACAATGAATGCAATCTTCCAGAAGCTCTTAATCTATAAACAGTTTCCAAAAGAAATCCTTCAAAATTTTCATCATTTTGTCAATATAAATTAACGTAGTTAATGAAATTGCAAATATAATTGCTTTGAAAATGGTAATAGTAATTATTATTACTTTATTTTTATACGAAGTAATGACTGCGAATGACTTAAATATTTTCGTTCGTTCACTGGAATTTTGGTATTTCCCACGTTTATTGTTGAGTATGTAACATAGCAGTGTGTTCTGTTTGTTCACCTAACTTGAAGTAAGTAAGTCCGCTTACCTCTAAAATTATTTATTTTTATTTCCGTAAAAGTGCGAATTTTATATTATATGATATTTAAAATGGATTTCACTTAAGAATCGGGCAGTGATTCAGGAAGGTATTTATAAAACAAAAACTTATTTTGATACATTTCCTTCTAAATTTTAATAATTTTAATGTTATATTATTAATTTTTAATAGAAATCATCTCAATGAATAGAAACCGAACAAAAGAAAACAAATTAAAAATGGGCATATTAATATAAAACTGTTTTTATTTTGTATTTTGTTTTTTAAATATTTAATAAAAACTTCATAAAATAATCGGTTTGATTCAATTGAAATTCCGTATTTAATATTTCATAAATGTATGATTTTCAAATTTTTTTGACTTTGAAAGTGATGTAAGTACATTTAAGGTCACCAAAAGTATAAACTTCTTTCAACTAATACATTAAAAACTATCACATTATAAACTTAAATCAATTTAATATTTAAAAAACATAAAATAAGCGTATTAACATATAGAAATATTTTTCAAACCATTCAAATATTAATCCTTAATGGACTTACACCACTTTTAAAGAAAACGGCTCATTTATATCATTAAATGTGAATTAAAATTAATTAGAAATATCTGATGCAGGGAGGGTAGGCATAATAAATGGCTAATTAACTAATGATGTAGATTGGATCCAACTTACCAGGTAACATTCAAAGCCTGATAGTAACCAGGCTCATCAATATTGTGAACAGGCCCGGCAATGTCCTCCAACTTCCAGAACCTCCATCTTCTGTAACATATTATTTCGAAAATTAATCTCTCGAAAATTATGTATCTAGCAGTCGATAGAAATCATGATATAAATAACGAATGTCTGTATTTATTAATATAATATAATAATTATATAATACAATATAAAAATGTTTCATTATTTCTTTTAAGATTTTAGCAAGTTTCTGAATATATTTTTTTTTTATGCACGTTTATTTCCTTTTACAAAATTTTAAAATAAAGGCTACAATTTTTCTGGTGTAGAATCTCGCTAATTTTATCTTCGAGCCGCCATTGTAACACGCACATAATTTGGCTAACTTTAGGTAAATGTTTATTAAATGAGCGTGGTAAAAGAAACATAAAAAAAGAAGAGACGAAGAGTGGTGAGACATTTTTTTGTTTATTAATTCTTGCTACTTATTTACTACTTTTTTGGGAGGGGAAGGGATGAGGGAAAAAATTCTATAAGACCATTTATTAGATTATTTGGTATTTTAGGGAGTTAATAACCTATTAAAAATCATAAAAATAAGGTTAATTAATATATTTATTTGTCGTTGTATTTAATAATGTTTTGCAGCTGATTGCTGCTTTTTCCTATCTTTTTACTGAAACCATGTGGAATGAAGAAATAAATATTTTATATTTTTTAAAACCTCCCACTCAATGAAAAATTGGATTTTTGTAATTTTACCTCAATTATTATAATATAAAAATTATTTTGATATTTTACTTCTTTTTTAAAGATAATTTTTTATTTATAAAATATAAACAATAAATTACGGAAATTTAGTGACTACTTATGTTATGTTTTTTGTTTTGTTTTCCTGTAGCAAATATATCAGAAGGAACAAATAATGAATTTTACATTAAATATATGTTGTGGTCCGAAATTTAAAAAATAAGCTAAGATTTTTTTTAGTGATATACAGATTTAATTAAACAAATCATGATTAATTGTAAATGATTCCTAAAAAATGATAAGTATTAAATAAATAGCAATAACTATTTTTCTGTTTGTAACTGACATAAATTATAATTAATTGATTTTATAAACAGCAAAATATAACAAACAAACAAAAAAATAAAGTATTAATAAACTTCTTTAAAGTTATTTTATTAACTAATCTAACTAAAAAACTGTGTTAAAAATAGAAGGACGATTACTATTGTTTTATAATTTTCTATTATATGTTTACAAGTTTATGATTATATGATTACGAGTTCGTTTGCATTATTCTCTTTGTGTGCTTAATTAAATACGCATTAGGCGATTGTTATTGCTTTAGTATTAATGTTTTTTAAAATAATAATCATTGATTATAATAAAATTTAAAATTACTTAAATAATTGTAAATTACATTAAATTTACATGAATTATTTACTGTATGATGTAAGCAGAATTAAAATTAACGATCCTCCAAGAGGGTCACTGCTGGATATAAATATATATACTTGACTTTCGTGGAATTCAAAAACAAATAGATCAAAATTTCGAAATCTAAAAATTGAATCCGATGGTTTTCAATTTCGAATCCTCGTTCAGAGGCAAGACCTTATCATTTCATTTCTTCGCCATTGGATGGAAACATATTTTTCCAACGTCGGTTGCCAAACGATTATGAAAACTCCGTCGAACCAGACCCTCCAGAATCATCCCTATCCTGGAAAAGCTAAGTGGATACCTAAGTAAATGAGGAAAATTGAGTTTTTAGTATTGAGCTTGAGGAAGGAATAATGGAAAGTGCTTGCCGAGCGGTGGTAGCTTCGACCCACTTTGGCCAGCCTGATGTTTGAAATTAAAAACCATTTATTTTCTGTTAATTAAATGTCAACAGCAGCCGCTTCTAGCCAGAACTTGTTGTTATTTATCGTCACCAACTCATACATAAGTTCCAACCTCCCTTTTCTCGCCTCAGAAAATGAACTTAAACTAAGGTTGTTTATGGCATAACTATGATCTGCTACCACTAAAAATAGTTAGGAATTCAACAGACAATAGTCCCATCGCTTTGATACGATAAAAAACAATATATCTACTGCTGTTGAATTATTTTTATTTTTTTAATCGAATTTTTTATTTCGTAATATATGTATATATTACGAAATAAAAAATTCGATTAAAAAAAATAAAAATAAATCAACAGCAGTAGCACTTAAATAGAAGCTGATTGAGCCACATTTCCATAAATCGATTTGGCAATCTATCACAAAGGAGCTTGATTCTTGTCCCAAAAATAATTAAATTCACACAGGCCTATTGTTTTTTTCTTCCAAATCCCTTTAGTATTGAAATGGGTCAAGGAATTAATAAATTAATATTTAAATGATTAGGTTAGTTATTTCAAAGATAATTTTAAGGACATTTTTTTATCAATATTTTTAGTTTGAATTAGTGTTGGAACATGGAAAGAAAAATATCGATATTCGATATTTTGCGATATAGCTAAACTAAATATCGATATCCGCCGATAATCGGTAGAAAATATCGATATATCGAAAGGAAATGGAAGAAAAAGCAAAGAAAAGTGCATCAAATGAGTATAATGATAAACTGTGTAGAAGGTTATGAAATAATATTATTATTATTATTATTATTTATAAAACAAAACTTTTATTAGCGACAAATCATTTTAAAAAAATATGAAAAAGAATTATACTTAAAAAAAAAAGTATAACATATTTTTATTTTGAAGAGTTTTAGCCGTATTTCATATAATATAGTATTCTAGAAGTTTTTCAATAATAAAAACTTCTAAAAATGTTATTTATCTTATTTTTATATTTTATTTAACGTGTGATAAAAGCATGTTATTCATTCAATATACATCTCAGTGCAATCATTTATATAATTATCAATTTGTCATTACATAGGAAAAATTAACATTATTTTGTATTTAAATCTTATCTACTAATTATTATTTGGTAATTAAATATTGTTTATTGTTATATTTACTGGTAAAACTCCAAAATCGTTACACCAAAATGGCGGACATCTAGATCTTCGGCCTGTTGGTGTTACGATTCTGGAGTTTAACCGAATAAAGGAAATTGTTACTTAAAAATAAAATACAGTTGAATTTCGATAATTCATATGGTCAAGGATTCAAAAGGTAAATATGAATTATCGAGATATCCAAATTACACAGATTTCCAATAATTGATGGTAAAAAATAGTAAATAACAAACTCAATACAAAATTGTATTAATATGAATGGGCATACAAACGATATAGTTAAATCAAGAAAACCTTAAAGTATCACATTTGAAAAAAAATCGGTTATTTTCTTTTTGGTGCAATCCTTGAAGACAGGCCAGAGCAGAAAATAAGTTTACATGAACATCCGATTTTGCTAAGAAATGACACACGTTGTAGATGTATTGCTTCGCCATTTTAGAACTAATCGTCGGCATATCAATTTCTTCTTCATCTCCTTTTCACATGGAGTCGAAATTTCTTCGTCTTGCTCCCGCAAAACTTTGGCGAAATCTCGTTAAATTATGGGAGTTTCTTAATTTTGAGGTAGGTGATTCCCATCCTCGATGTTTTTTAAGAGTTTCATCACTACTTATATGCGTAAAATTTCTTAAATCGTTTAATTATGGCCAAGCCTAGATACTGCAGCTTAGAGGTTGTGTTGAGAAGCAAAAACAGAAGATTAACTGAATGGTGTGGTACTGGTACGCAGAAAAGGAAGTATTGTAATCAGGAAAATTTTCGGTTTTCAGATTTCAACGGAAAAATCCATTTTGCCCATCACTGAATCCATTTTGACAATTTTCGTCGTGACGTCTGTACGTAAGTTCGTTCGTGCATACGTATCTGGCATAACTCAAAAACGATTAGCCGTAGAAAGTTAAAATTTTGTATTTAGGATTACTGTAAAAACTAGTTGTGAACCTCCCTTTTAAGTAATGCTTTACTTGAAGTAATGCAAATTGAAATATAATTCAAAACATCTCAAATTTGGTAAATTAGAATTGTATATAAATACAAATAATATCATAGATTTTGGTTGAAATTGAAGAGCCGAAAGGGGGACTTTACTGGAAGGTCATAATAAATTCACATCAAAAGGTTTATTATTGACATTTAATACAGAGATCATATTGTTTGGCAATAAAGGTTATAAACGCGATTTTTTTTTCCATTTTAATTAAACAATTTTATTACTTGTTTTAAGTGTTAAAATCGACGATAATATACTTTTTTTCCTCCACATTTATGAGCTGAACAAGTCTGCAGCAGGAGAATAAGACATAAGTTAAGCGGGTTCTTCCACTTAAAATGTTGAAACCGTCGATTTCCAATGTTTTATCTCGTGACACAGACAGTTCTAATGTTGTCAAGGAACACGAAGAAATCTCTTAGGAACTTGTCACCAAATGAAAGAAAACGATATGTAATAAAGAAATTAGACCTCCAGAAAAAAGAGCTTATGTGTGAGTGTGTGTGTGTGTCTATATATGTCACTAGATGAACGTTGCGACTCCTAGTGTCGTTTTTGAGATATGTTTGGGAACTAGTAACCAAGTTTAGGGTCACTTTTTGAGCCACCGATTTATAGTTTAATAGGCGTAGAAATCATGGGGTGTTTATTTTTTATTCCATATCTGTACCCGTTAATAAGAAATAAGACTATAAGACAATAAGACTTAATTCTTTAATTAATAACAATAAGACTTTCAATTCTTGGAAGACGAAAATAAATAAGTTATCGAGGTGATCGGATTGCAATGTTTTTATACCAAATAAAGAAAGATTTTCAAGAAACCAGAAAATCCAAACGAATAATCGGGATATACGGATTACCGAGATATTAATTTTCGAGATTCTACTGTAATATAGTTTAGCATATGGTATCATCTATATATCGTTGTAAAATATCGATATTGGATGTTAAGATATCTATAGAAAATTTTCAACTCCGATATATCAGTATATACAATCCTAGTTTGAATATACATTCTTAGACAAATGTAGTGTTTCAAAATCACATCTATCTAAAAAGATGAAACAGAACCTTTGCAATTACGAATGTTAGTAATATTTCACTTGTAAGTATGATTATGACTTAAGTATTATTTTTTTAATTAAATTTCATTATTATGCATGTTTACGTTTAGCTTATTATTAAAATATTTAATGTTATTACTTTTCCATACCTATATGAAATATATAGTACTGGTACTAGTACTGGCCTTGGTGGGGGGAACTAGTCCGGCAAGTGGCCCTTTTTGCCAACCCCTGACGGCTACTTTTACGTCACTGTCGCGTACTAACCAGAGTGGGAGGGTCAAGATTCATTTCGCGGAATCGCCACGAAATAAATATTAACCAACCCAGGTGGGAATCAAACCCACAAAGCTCCGAACCGGGCACTCTGGAATCTTCGCCCCAACGTATTCGGCCGTCACGTCCTCTAAATATATGGTAAGAGAAATCATTGCGATCTTCAAAAAATTCGAATCCGAGTTTTCAACGGAAATACACGTTTTAAAGTGCTTCAAGTTCAAATAATTAAGTCTTGCAAAATGGAGTGTGTATGTGGTACCTCTAGCTCCAAAAAGAAAAATTGTACGAAACTGAAATTTACTTTTTAAGGTAGGTATAAGCCTGTCATGTTACGACGATTATTTCACCAAAATCAACTTACCAGAAGTACCACTTCATATCATCAATTTTACACATTTTTCTCGTAACAGGCTCTAATGATTTTACTCAAACTCGTTATATCTTGTACAATTTAATGCTCTTCAATATCAGCTAGATCTTTTCCTCATTGAAACAGGCTGACAGGGCTTAAATGCCGAATTTTCAAAATGGCTTCCTCTAAATTTTGTATACTTGAAGTAATTAACCATCCTTCATTTTTCCTAGTGATAAAAACTGGATAAATATAAACAATAAAGAAATTGAATAATAAACCAAAGGAGAAATATGTAAAAACCGCGTTGAAAACAAAATTCCGGAAATAAGAGTTGTAATACAGATGTATATTACATCCTTTGGAAAGCTAAAAATTTTAGAAAAATGATATCAGGGATATAAAATCGTATAAGGTAATAGAGGGTGACGATAAACGCATAAAAAGTTACTGTTGTAATCAGAGTTAGGCATTAGCTAACTAATATTTAGCTAGCTAAGGTTAAGCTAAACAGCTGATTAGTTGTGGCATTAACGATGAAAAAAATTCAGTTAAATTAGGTATTAGCTGTTGGCGCGCAGATAATTTTTACAGCTGAATTAACTGTTAGCTGAAATGAACAACTAACTATTTTTAGAAATAGAAAATAGCTGTAATGATAACTAAAACTAATTAGTTTAGCTTTTTCTGTCGAAAATAACTAACAACTAATTATTATCTATTTCCGTAATGTTTTTTAAAAATAATATCGGTATATTCTTCCTAAATTTCTTTTGATTAGATAATTAATGTTAAAAGCTAATTTCATCTAGTTATAAGTTAAAAAAAAAAATTGTCGTTTATTTATTTTTTGGAAGGAGGGGAGATGGATTTGATTAATTTGATAATCGTTCATTTGGCTTTCGCAGTTAAGAATTTCGAATATACCATGGACATTTTGTTCTATTGCGAGCGTTACGAATTGATTATTAGTATCGCAAAATTCATCCACATAGGTATCGTTTATTAGGTTTTCAAGGACGCTAATGCCGAATTGACTATCAGATTTTTGATCGCGCATGCGCTTTCGGGCTTACTGTTGAAACTTTCAACGATACAGGATCATTTTTTATGTTTTCCAGTGTTCGGATTCCATTTTTTTAATTGAACTATTTCAGTTGCCTTTTTTTCGTTAGGCACCGTTTATTAGGTTTTCTACGGAGCTAATTCCGAATTTACTATCGGATTTTTTACAACGCATGCGCTTTTCGGCTTACTGTTATTGTTGTAGTTTCCTACGCTATAGGGATAGTTTATTTCAGTTTTCGAGGGTTCTGATTCCATTTTTTGAAATGAATTTTTGATCGAGCATACGAATTTCGAATAATCATTCAGTTGACGTTTTTTTTCGGCTGAAGTATCGTAAATTAGGTTTTCAAGGACGCTAATCAGATTTTTAACCGAGCATGCGATTTACTACTTACTGTCACTGTTGAAGCTTTCTACGCTGCAGGGAACGTTTATTATGTTTTCGAGGATGCTAATTCAGAATGCGTATAAAAAATATGGAATCAGAACTCTCGTAAACCTAATCAATGCTCCCTATAGCGTAGAAAACTTCATTAATAACAGAAAGCCGAAAATCGCTTCATATACAATGGATCTGTAGGTCCTATCTTACGTAGGTCTGAAATAAACAAAAAGTCACCATGTCACCGTTTCTTTAATCTTTCTCACCATTCTTTAATCTTAATCACCATGCCACCATTCCTACATCTTTAATCTTTCTATCTATCTGCCAAGAAGAGCGAAATCTGAACTACTGTTGATCTATTTATCCTAAAACGAATTGGTAATCGCCGACTGCTCTTTCATAATAGGGTGCAAGTCGGTTGAACAGGGAGAAGATTTTGTATCTCACATTGAAGACAGTGATTCCTCTTTTATGCTATGTGACGGCATTGCCTTTCTTGTGAATCACTTTGATAATACCTCAGTTCCTTTTTCCCGGTACACGTTCTTCTTCCAAATTACATTATTATAAGTCTGTAAATTTCTTGTAGCATGTTATCACCCATGAGTTTGAATAGTTCGGCATTTATGCTGTCCCTACCAGAAGGTATTTATTTCTTTTCAATTCGCAAATTACTTCATCTAACTCTTCTAAAGTTGGGGGATGGTATTTTCTCAACCAAATTTTCTCAGTTATGCTTCTCTAGAGTAGATTTTTTTTATTTTGACGTTAGAGATATAAATTTCTTGCTTTTGATCCGGTTTACATCCTTTCTTGATTGCTCCTATTTTCCCAGAAAATTGCCTGCATTCGTTTTTGTTGGGCCTCTTCAATAACCTTTAGCTTCTCTTGAACTGCTTCATTTTTCTTCTTCGTGACGATATTCTTCGCCTCTCGCATTGCTTCGCGATTCGCCTATCCTATTGTCTAGTTTACCGCTGCAAGTTCTGAATGTTTCCCTTGTATACAGCTTTGTTACATTCACTACTACTCATTGCCCTTATATAAAACATACATTGATAATGAAATAGATAATACTTATACATAGATTTTTTTATAAATTGTTAAAATATAAAAAAGAAGTATTTATAACATTATAGTCCACATTATATTGGCATATAGCTACGGGATCATTTAGTGCATATGGATAAACAATTTACCCGTTTTCAATATATTTTTATTAAATTTCGAAGTTAAAACAAATAAAATTAATAATGATAATTATTATTAATAATGATATTAATGTTAATTATTATTTATTAATTCATCGACTACCCTCCGTATTTCTCTAAAACTATGTGTTTCGATTTCAATAAATTTTTCTAAAAGTTCGTAGCGCTTAGTTAAAACAACTAAGATTTTTATGATAAATTCTACTATGGCAAATGTATAAGCATTCAAATTCCTAGCCAATGTAAAAAAAATTCAGGTTTAACTTTTGCAGTTATTTTATTTTTTATTTATTTTTAATCTAAATCGTTTGATAACTAATTCTGCACTCCTAACTCAAACCATTTCTCAAGGTCAGATTCAAAGCGAAGAAATCTACTAAAAATATTTCAATGATACCAAATAAATACCATTTCAATTTTAATGTTTTTCGTCATTTACTATTTAATTTATTTACGATTTAATATACGTGTTTCATAAAAATTGATTCCACAAATTTTCACTGAATTTAGTTTAATAGTTTCTTGTTTCGTTTAACTGATAAAACGTGCATATTAAATTGGAAAAAATTTACAGAAAAAAATAACGGATGATGAAAAACATTAAAATTGAAATAATAGTCATTTCGTATTTTTATTGGTATCCCTCAAAATTTATATAAAGTGGATCACATTTTTTTGTGAAATATTATTAAAATCAAATGAATCCGAATCATCACTGTATTTATAAAGTAGTTGAAGAATCGTATACAACGTTTTTGCAGTTAGTTCACAAAATTATTTAAAACACCGGTGGTGGATTATAATAATTTATCCATATGAAATCGTACGCCGACAAGCTTCAATGAATTCCAGTGACAGGCTACAAAAAAAACATAGTAAACGCAACTTGAACGTGGCCCTGAACAAATTACTTTCACATAAAGAAGTATTTATAACTTCGTAGCCGCTTGGAGTCATCTTATTTCAAAAGTAGGCCGTTACATCGAATTTCAAGACTTATCAAGAAAGTTACCGAGGGAGTAACTCACCTACCCTCAAACAGAGGCCACCTCCAGCTTACCAACGCTGACGGTTCCCAACACGCGAGCTACCTCCTTAAGGACTTTCGACAAGTGTCCTCTTCCTGACCTGACACAGAAGTTAACTTCTAAAGCCCATTAATTAATGCGGCAAACTTATACTTTAACGATACTTTATAATGTGAGTTAAGTTGACGCCTTTCCTAACAGCTTTTACTACCCCTTTTAACAACCTCCTGGCTAAAAACTACTCCCCAGGCTATGCCCAATTAATTAAAATTTATCGCTTCAATATAACGACAAATTGTTTAGGTGATGGTAATATTTTTGAAAGTAAAATAACTTCCTTCGGTAATAAGTTAGATGTTAAGTCCTCTCATTGAGTAGATATTTCAATAATTTTGAAAATCAATAAATACAAGTAATTTACAGAAAATGATTGAAATATTAGACAATTTCGAATACCACTGAAAAAAGTTCCTAGCTTCTCCCATGGTCAATAAATTTCTCCCAAACAGCATCCTCTATCAGCATAATATGTTTATTGCCCAGTGATATTATGGTAACTGGAAAATGGATCTTATCTAAGTATGTTAAAATTAGATTTATATTTAATAGGAAGAATAAAAGTTCGAGAACATGTAATATGGCAAACAAATCCTTCATTATACTCTTCTATTTATTCTAACCCTTCCATCGTTTCGCGAGTATTTCCCCATTCCCGGGATACTTTTCTATACATCATACGCATTCTCACTAATAATATTCATAAAACAAACTGTTTATTATAAGTTATTACATTGCTCAAAGCGTCTTATTCATTCGCAAGACATCTTGTTAATTTGTCATTGATTACTTCTAATTCCTTATGTTATGTATTGAGAATACTGGGATTGAAGGAAATAATTAAGATTCGTAATAGCAATTAAACAAGGAATAAATTAAAGAGATGCCACCCGGTTCAGTAAAATTAATATTAACCAGTTTCTTTTTCGGACAAAGGAATATGGACAAAGTCGGGCGTTGTACCTGGGAAGGTGCAGTTCAAGACCGCCAATAGGCCGCTTAAGTTAAACGAAAGTAAGAGCACCATAAACCTAGAGATAGGCCAGGTCGACATGGTGTAATAAAATCTGCCGCCCAAGTCCTTTGAAAATATAGAGCGTCAGCCAATAGGATGTCCCAAAAGGAGAGTGGGGAACAAAATTCATCTGTTCAAGAAGAAGTAGGGGAAACGGTATAAGAGGCCGGGAGAAAGATAGTTCGAGGGAGTTCGAGTAGGAAGATTGAAGAGGAGATTTCTGGTAAAAAGTCTGAAATGGAGAGTTCAAGGAAAAGAGTTGAAGAGGAGAGTTCGGGGTAGTTCTTGGGAGAAGCTAGAAGACGGAGGTTCGCAGAGGGTACAGCTGAGCAGCACATCGAGACTGGAGAGAGAGACCTAGACCATAGGGCAACAATAAGATAAGTGCTTGTACTTTGATTCATCGTGTACATCAATGTATAATATTATGTGGCATGAGGATAATATTTTAAATAAGCAAGAGTTCTCCCAGTATTCTCAAATACATATGTTACAGTCTGTAGATTTTTACAATGAGAGTAATTTAGATTAGAGATTATTAAGCCAATAATGTAATTATTAACGTAACGTAAATAAAGTAAGATCTGTAACAAAATCTACCATTCTATTTACCCTGCATGCCATCATCTAGTTAATCAAGTGAAATGGTGAACACGACACCCTTGGAAAGGTTCTTCAATGGTATTTATAATATCCCAAGCTAATTGACCATAGCAGGGGGGTCTACGGTCTCTAGCCTTTTATGTTAAAATATAGTTTGATTGATCGGCTCCCTTCTGGAACCGATGCAAATAGAGATTAAATTAGATCATTAAATTGAGTAAATGTGGTTTCTGGAACCCACACCTGCCTTAAAAAAGCAGTTTGTCAGAAACATAGCACTTAATATACCTATATAAATATTTCGTCTACGATTCAAAACATATTTTAGTGTAGAAAAGTATCCTGAGATTGGAGGAATAAGCCGAAACGCTGATGTATAGATGAAAAGGTACATAATAAATAGAAGAGTTGAATGGAAAAGTTGTTTTCACTCTTGTATGTCTATGGATCTTATAAAAAGTTTCGTCTCTACTGTGAAATTAGTTCAGTATAGAAAGCAGAAAAGGACAAATAGGTAATAGAAAAAAAAAAAAATCTGTCATCCAGGTGAATTTTAAACATAAGGTAAAAACCTAAAATAAGAATCTATTCAGATTATTAAAAACCAGAAATCATCGAATCAAGAAATGAGAACTAAAATTAATTAAATATACAAAGCCATCGATCTCATCCTTCTTATCTAGATCGATGCCGTTATCATTTACACTTGGGGCCGTAGTGTCGGGCAGCACCTCAGCGTTTTTGTCCAAAGCGGCTTGGGTTCGAAACCATGGGTTGAGTTTGATCATTACTACCGGCAGAATATCCATTTCCTTCTTACCCTAGTCGGCGTAAATAAGTATGCTAAACAACAGTAAACAACATTAACAGATCCTACTGAACCTTGTTGAAGATATGGTTCACCAGGTTTCTACGTATATACACTGTGTATACCTATATATGTATATATATATATATATATATATATATATATATATATATATATATATATATATATACACACATATATATATATACGTATACACACACACATATATATATATATATATATATATATATATATATATATATATATATATATATAAAACTGTATGTGTATGTGTGTGTGTGTGTGTATATGTATATAGGATACACGTTTGTGTCTATAAATTTATACAATTCACATTATGCATTATATAATACAAACAAGAAGGATCTAATAGGGAAGGGGGGCTAAATTCACACCAGTCCATGATTAGAGGCGGGCGGGGGTTGAATAATAAAACACAAGGTGCCATTGGCTGTTCCTTACCTGGACTGGGCCCTTTCATCTGGTCCAATCACCGCTGGCAAAGGGATCTCGGTGCATATTCTATCAGGGCAGGTGTAGCCCGCACACGTGGTTGCTACTCACAAAGGTCACGCGATTGAGTACGGTGTCGGATAACATTGAAAGAAATCCTATGCAAATATGAAAGAGCTTGGAAAGGGGAAAAGAAACACACGGCTACTGGCGCCGTAAGTGACAAAACAATCAATAAAATAACTCAAAAATAAATCAGTCAGCTGATAAAAACGCACTGAAATTCGCTTGAAACACTGCAGTTATTTTCAAAGAATGAATATAGCTGCCTGGCGTAAAAATAGCAATCAATCTTCATTGATGATAAAATGTCCCATGATAAATTAAAACCTAACTTTCAAAGTTTTGGCCCTTCAACCTTTTTCAAAAAACGACGTCGATATAAATATTATACGCTATTATACGCTAGAATAGAATAGAAAAGAAACTTTATTCTGAGACGAAGTCCCTTAAGTCTAAAACAATGTGGTAGAAAAAAAATCTGGCTTACATATTCATATAAACAAATAAAAAAAAAATATAAATAATAGAAAAAGAAAAAACAATTTTTGGGAAACAATACAAACGAATACTAATAAAATAAGAAATAAAAATAAGGGATAGGAAAAAAATACGTTTCTGCTAAACGAAAACTTAATCATCAAAATAGTTATTTGCACCTCATAATAAATTTTAAAAAAATATTTGCACAAATGTACAGTCAATATGGTAAAGGAAAAAAAATCAACAGCCAGGAAAAAAAGAAAATGTATGTCTAAAAAGCCTTGATAACAAATAAACATAAGTAGTACATTCGAATTTCTTAAGAATCGAATTGTAAATGCATTGATAGAAAAAATAATAAATAAATTTAAAAAAAAGAAGTAATAAACGAACTAAATGAAAACTGAAATGAAATGTATATTCATTCATATAAGACGTGCGTAATCATACTGATGCCTTACAGCATAATGATGTGTTTAGCCAGTGCCCAACTGCATTGTCATATATGACTTGATATATATATATATATATATATATATATATATATATATATATATATATATATATATATATATATACACACACGTTCATATAGTCGTAAGTTTGTATGGTGTAAGCTAATTTATATAGGTTCACCATCTTTATAAAGCCTTTTGCTCATATATGCTGGACCAATATAATCATTCAATTAATATAGGCACTTAAATATAATTAATAGGCACTAAAATAGGATTCTGCAGGGCAAAGATCACTGATTTCAGAGACCGCTCTCACAGGCAGTCAAGATATTAGTTTTCGCTAGACTGAGCATAGCGGGATTGCCTTTGAAGATAGCCGACACCCTGTTGATCATTGATTAATATTGATCACAGATGGAAACCCTATCCTCGGTGGGAAAGACTCTCAACGGCCATTTAGTACAGCACTTTGATGGAACGTGATATCCCCAGCCACCACCACACGAGGGCAGCAAAGACCTCAATCGCTCGGTGTCAGGCCAAGTTTCATCATCGTTAGGTCAGCATAAAGTGGCAATAGGAGGGAGTAAATAAAGATAGAGCAAATCAAATAAATCTTATAGAGCGAAATAAAAACGTTATATGAATTCAATAATCGTCATTGTTAGTTTTACTGTCGAAAATAATCAGATAACCTTTGACAGAAAAACCTCGAAAAATGTTCAATATAGGCAAAATTTAATTCCACTTTACGACACTGTATCATTGAACAATTTAAATATCCTTGAAATAGAAAAAAAAAATCTTAATAACTACTGACATAAAATATTCAAGGAAAGAAAAAGGTATCAACCTTTTGCAATAAGTTTCGTTTTAACAGTTTTCTATAAACCTTACTATTTATTTTTTTAATGCCAAATAACCGTTTTTTTAAATTTGTTTTCTATAAATATTTTCTAAAAAAGTTTAAAGTTGTGGCTTTTTAACGTTTTAGCTCTACTATTTTATTGGAATTATTGCAAGAAATGAGACATCCTTAAAGGAGGCGCTAAAAATTATATTAAGCCAAGAAAGGAAGATTGGGGTTGTAATCAGTGAAGATGAAACGAAGTAAATGTGAATATGGTCGGATCCAAACATAAGAGCTTCCTGTGATCTCTCTTTTAAAAATTTTAATTTTAAAAGTGTCACGAAGTTCACATATCTTGCCTCATCGGTAAATAATGAGAATAAAATTAAGTCAGTAATTGAAAGAAGAATTATGTTAGTGAACCGTGCTTATTTTGCAAACTTTGCAAATTATTCCATTCAGAACTGCTGTCCAGGAAAACCAAAATAGACCCCTTGTAACCTTTAACGCAGAGACTTAGTGCATCTCTGCTGCAGATAGCAATGAACTAATGATTTTCGAAACTAAAATAATGGGAAGAATATACGGTGCAAATTTCATTGATGGAATTTGGAGAATTAAGAGCAATGACGAAATCCGGAGCATCCTAAAAAATCAAGGCATTGTCAATCGGATAAAATCGAGTAGATTAAGATGGCTTGGACACTTTATACTTTTGAACGGGGATATAGTGTGATTGATGCTAAAAAAGAAGGAGACCCCGTAGCCGATGGGAGGACGAGGTGAGAAAGGATGCCAGAGTGCTTGGAGTAAAAAACTGGAAGGAGGCTGCTAGAGGAAGATGGGCTAATCTTGTCCTGCAGGCCAAGGGCCCTTCGACCTGTAGCGCCATCGAGTAAGTAAGTAATAATTTTTATTGGAATGTCTCAACACGTTGACTCTCAATTACGAGATAACTAGGACGCCAACGATGAGTTACCTAATAAATAAATAAATATTTATCAATAAATAAATAAATATCAAATTGTCTCATGAGTGAGAACAAAAAATCAAAGTTGACTAACATGAACAGAAAATAAAATTATACAAAGTTTATTCAAAATCACTAAGCAAAAGAATATTTTTATTATTTGTGATAATTGCTGTCTTCCATTGATAGATTGGGGATAAATGATGCGTTTCTCGGCATTTTTTAGTTTTGGTACAAATTCGACATGTATATTTTTTATTTTTTTTATCCAAAACGCTCTATATGATTTATGCTTATTAATATGTACTATTATTAGAATTATTAATAATACAATATGACAAAATTAAATTTTTTTTTTTACACCGGAATCCAGAAAAGGCCTGTGGTAGTCAACATTTTAAAAATTTTCAAGAAATAAAAGTTAATATCCTTCCCATGATTAGTAATGATATATAAATAAACGGAAGAACTTACTTTGATTGAGGGTGATTGACAGCTCGTTTAATTTGAGTTATTTGTTTACGTCGTCTGCTAATGTGTGGATGTCTCAAGATAGTTTAGATTATTTCAGTTCCTGACATCCAATTTTTATAATAAATATAAAGTAAGATTACGGAAGGCTGCTGGCTCGAGAAGAGCGAGAGACCGGTGATTATATGTACAATTTGGAAAGTGAAAAAAAAAAAATGCGCTATTATGTTAAAGTGTTTCATTGTTCATTATTTGAAATAAATATTCGAAGAATAAAAGTTAGGAAAACGTTTCATTTTATAATGAAACTTTTATTCTGCCAAAATCAAAATTAAAGTTAGTATATTTATTTTTAATAATAAAAGTTAACAATTGTTTCGTTCTCTGAAAATATTTGGTTTTATTTGATAACAGGTTGGTATTCCTTACTTTAGGATAAAATAAGAACGTATTATGGATAGGGCGCCTAAGTAAAACTCAATGTGCAAGTGAATAAATGAATAAAGTGAACAAATGAATAAATACCTTAATCATACATATTTATTAAAAACATTATTTATTTTATTAGTTGCATTTGTCCATCATGTATCCTAATCACATTTTTCACGTTAAAATTAAAAACGCGTAACATTTAAATTTTATTGTAATTTAAAATATTTCAATGAATTGTTTTGTCCCTAATGAAATCACCACTTTAATTCACGGTTTCCACAAACAATAACTTCGTCAGAAACGAATATTTAATTTAACGCGGAATGACAAGTTGGAATATTGCTTCATTAGATACAGATAACTGGAATTTAATAAATTAATTAGTTAACCTTAATTACTGCTGATCACTTTAATCGCTAATTATTTCACTAAAATGTACACAATCATTATTGTCATTACTTCGTAATAGAGTGAAATAATTCTATATACTGGATTGTATCATAATTTCCGTACAACGGTTTTTTATATAAATGCGCCTGTTTATATATTAATATAATAGTTTATTATATTAATAAAATGTGTAACAGTTATAACAGTGATTAGTCCAACATTAAATCATTAATAACGTAAATACCGAATATAAATGTACAAATATTCATTATATATAGATATCAACATCAGAGGTCAAATTAACATTGTTTTCAATCAAAACATGATGTGCCCAACTTCGGCTAAGATGTTGGTTTACGCTTAGTCAGGCCGTAGAGATATCATACTGGCTTAATAGCAAGTCATGCATTAAATACCATTAGCTATTGCAGATAACTGAAATCGACTAGAATAAATTATGGATCATATGTTCTATCTGCACGAATAACATCCTGTATTAATAGATATTAATTTAAATGCTATGCATAAACATAAGATAATATACGTTAGATTTGTTATTTGTAAAGTTGCTAGTACAACAATTAATTGCGTAACAATTAAATAACTTTAATAAAACATAATTCATTTTATCCTCCCAACACCAAGTTGGGTCCATCCAGAACGCATTCCTATTTTGGAATAAATATGAAGATTATGTTTTTCACAAAAACTATGGTTGGCGTACCTCTTGATTCCACTTGGAATCCACTTTCACGCCTGTAAAATTTTAGGTGAGATTTCATACATGAATGTAATAGAATGGAATAGAATAAGAATTTTATTCCGGGACTAGGTCCCCTAAGAATAACAGAAAAGAACAAATAAAAACTATTATTTACTTCTGATCTAGATTTAATCTAAAATTTAAATTTCGTAATTAGAGAGCATCATTTTGGAAAGAAAGAAGATGTTCGAAAACTTGGGATTTGAATGAGGACAGAGAAAAAGCATGGCGGATATTAGAAGGAAAGGAATTCCAGAGGGTGGAAGAGCGGACGAGAAAGAAACGTTCGATTGTTTTGGTTCTATGGGAAGGGGTATAGAGGTCAGAAAGGTTGTTATTATTATATGTTATAAATATACATATCAGCAACTCTTAAATAACCCATTTAAGGCTTCTCCAATCGATCTGGAATATATATTTTTATTATATTTTTATTTATATTTTTATATATTTTATATATATAGTATACACCAGGAGTTTATTAAGGTAAAAAAAAATTTATAATTACTATATACTGTTATTTTGTTAGTGAAAGTAACATAATCTAACAAAATTACGTTGCATAAAATTGTTCAGCAATTTTAAGTTGGTTTACACGGCCTAATTCTACAAATTCACCGTACACAACACTACACGGCTATTGTCTAATTTTTACGAAAACATTAAATTCCTCTTATTAGGTCTAAAGAGGCCGTTTGACGTTTTTGTAATTGGATATCATTGGATCATAGCATGAAATTTTTTAGTTTCCATTTTGGACAGAGATTTGCTGATTTTTTTTTTTTGTTTTTTTTATTACCTTTTGTACACATTTCAAAACGCCTCTATATTACCTCATCTTCTTAAATTTTGATTATTTCATTTTGATATTTTCAGATTTCCGTCATGGTGATCTTTGTACTTTTTAGATCCTAGATATCATTGATTTCGCCTTTTGTATTTTCAAACCAATTTTTAATATTTTTATAATAATAAATATTTTATAACTATTCTGATAATAATATTATTATATACTGATGCAGATTAGTACAGCATGAAAATAATATGTGGAGATGGAAGAGTTTAACGCACATAGAGTTAAACATAGGTATGTATGTATTTAGGGTCAAGTATAAAATTTGGGAATTTTGTCACTGTTCAATTTGCTTTGGACATGAAAGGGGAATTGAAGATTTCTGCAACTAAAAGAAGATTAAGAGCAATTTTCAAGTAAAAGTAGTTAAAAGTAAAAATGAAGTATTCGGAATGGAAGAGAGGATCTTGTATAAAGATTTCATGTTAGTTATTATACTAGAAAAGTTGAATTCTTACATTGCGTATCAGGCAATTCATAACAAAAATATGATGTATATTTATATATATATATATATATATATATATATATATATATATATATATATAAATTACTATAAATTATAAATGTTTGAGGTGATGTTATATTTACGTAAAATTTTTTTTCCAGTGACGGGCCGCACTACGAATTATTGATCTTATAATAACTAATTATCATTACTTTTGTGATATAGCATCTCGTCATTGTTTTGGGGCTGGTGGATATTAGAGAAATAACGGATTTCTAAGGTGTAGCAATAAAACCAAATTTGACATGACGTTGCATAATAAATTGTTCCACTGTAACAGACTGTAAAGCCCTAAGAATTTTTAGAGCCTTAATTTTTCAGATAGAAAAATTTATACATTTTTCTGATCACTTCTCTCTGGAATTGTAGGACGTACCCTGCATGTGGACTTAAGTTAAAGAACATAATATGTCTAGTATGTTATCTTTTATAAACACGAAGAAATCACATATGTGGGATGGTAAACACTATTTTGTAATCTAATCTATTATTGACGTTATAATAAAAGATAAAGTAATAACTTTAAAAAAAAAATTAAAAATAACAAAAGATACTTGCGTTATTGAAAAATGGCACCGGCAAAAAATCCTTTTCTAAGATATAAAGTTGCCGAACTAATAATTATTTTTTCCTACTTTTCATCTTTTGGCGTTTTCTTAATCAAGATCACACTACAATATTTCATTATATTCGAAATAAAAGTCCCTCTTAATTATTAACTCAAATACATTTGCTATTTTGAAACATTGACTTTTGAAATGAGCGAAATTCAAGTCTTGTCCACCGTGCGTAGGCTAAAAGCTAAATGGGTCATGAACAGACAGTGCAGACCGCCGGTGAATTATAGAAGAGGCCCAGCGCTTGCATATTTCAAGGCCCATTGAAAGCGGGGTAAAAGTTTTATTCAGCAACAAATATACATTAGGAGTGTGATATATTATTCACCACACCCCGGGGGAGGGGAGGGCATGGTGGCCGATTGAGTTAGGGCTACTTCTTATGAAATAGTACAGCAGATGTCTTCTCTTGGTAGCGGCTTTTTGTCTGGGGAGGGTTCGTTTTTGTCCGCAGTCGCTGAGGAGTGTTGGAGGGTATCTCGACATCTGGGCGCTCTGAGCATTAGCAGAAGGATTTGGGGTACACATCTTGTTTTGTCAAAGAATAAGTGCTGTGAAAATTACACTATAAAAAAAAAAAAAAAAAAGTTGACTAAAAATGGATAGTGAACCGCACCAATATACAAAAAAGGACAAAACATATAATTTGACAACATGTTTAAGACAATTTCGATTTTTAAGAAAAGATCAATACTTTCTTGTTTATATACAAACAAACTTAAGGTAATAAGGAATTGCTAATACATTTTAAATGAACATTTAAAATTTATGTAGGACCTAACTCCTTCAGAATAAAAAGGGACATATAGTCCAGTCAATGTTTCGTGACCTGATAGATACATAATTCTATTATACATAATTAATTATTATGTTAAAAAATCTCGATTATTTAAAAAAAATTACCAGTTTCTTGGAATGACAATAATTAATCACAAAGCAGGTGAGCCCAACAGTACAATTACGCTATTGCAGACGAATTGTTCTTATGATGAACAATGTTCTTATTCTTGTGATGAACCCAAACAAATAACGTAATAAAATCGATCCTTTACAAGTGTGTAATCAATAGTGATTGATATCCTTTATACACTGGCTAGAGTGATTTGGCAACCTATAAGATAACACGTCCTTAGTGGAGTGCATAAGGACCTTAAACCGAATAAACAAGAGCTATTTCTATCGTGTACGTAATAAATTCACGGATCGGTAAATAACAGAAGATATTTCCAAAAGAAATCGAATACTTTTCAGAGATAGAATCAGAACCACTCACTCAAAATGAGTGATACAAATATTTTCAACTGACATAAAACAACTTCATACAAAATTTGAATTTTTTTAGTTATTTATTTTCTACTGGTATTAGATAACACTGGGATATGCAAGTTCTTTTCTTTGAATAACCACTCATTCACTTGGTTCAGTAAAATCTTTCTTTTTTTTTCGAATCATTGATTATCCATCCCACAAAGAGGTTATAAGTTATATTTTTTTATCATTATTTTTCTTTATATATATATATATATATATATATATATATATATATATATATATATATATATATATATATGTTTACTTTGTTATTGAAAATAATACAAGCTGGCACACTCAGGGGCGGTAGGTCATAAGGCTATATATATATATATATATATATATATATATATATATATATATATATATATATATATATATATATATATGCTACGGATGGATACTTACAGCCTTATGACCTACCGCCCCTGAGTGTGCCAGCTTGTATTATTTTCAATAACAAAGTTAAAAGTGAGAAAAAAAACTATGCAATTATACAAGTTTGTGCTTGTATACATCATCTCACATTAATACAACCGATACCGATTTATATTTTTGTCTTACAGATTCTTATTTCGAAGATGTGAATCAAAGGAAAATGCCAAGAAAAATTTAATGAACACAGAATGAGGAAAAGAAATCTACAACCCCAAGAATAGCTATACGTAACCGATACTATAGAGAAGCGTGCTTCTAACCTTAAGGAGGTCCTATGTTCCTCATCTTCGACTTATTCACACTCTTGCAAGGAGGTGTTCATTTGGAAAGCCATTAAAAAATGAAATGTGCTCCAGCCCCTGTAGCCTCCAAGAACAGAAGAGAGGAAGATACCAGCGCTCCCCAAACGGTGAGCGGAGATCCCTTCCTAATGATGTCCTCATTAATGCGAAGGCTCGAGGATCGTGTTCTGTTATAGGGACAGGCCAACGAACAATGTCGGATCTGCTTATTGTTCCTCTTCGATGTATAGTGCTAAATTTCAACGTTTTTAAATATAATTAATAAAAAAATGGGGTTTGCATGATTTAACAGACGAAGAAGAAAAGCCTATATAGTTATACTGAACTTTGATTTGTCAAGAAGTAAAAAAAAAGAAAAAAAAAGTGGAATATGATAATTTTTCATTTTCGTTTACAGGGAAGCTTTCAGGAAATTTTACACTCATTGGTGAACAGGACTTCCTTTACTTGATTTATTTTTCATACCAAACATACCAGTACTAGAGCACTCTATATATGAGAATGTAATTTTTTTTTTTTTTGTTTTAACTTCTTAAAGTGTGATAAAAATGTGCAGACGTTTTAATAAATACGATAAATAGAAAGAGAAGGGGGAGAAGAAAAAGAAAAGGAAAAAAGAAATTTACAGAATGGAAAAAAGAATAGAAACAAAATAAATGAAATGAGATAAAAATTAACCAAATGAAGAAACTTAAGGACAAAAGAACAAAAATGACTATTCATAAATTGCATAATAGTTATAATAAATTAATTAAAACGGTTGTAGGGCATAATTATGTCATAATTTTTTCTGTTAGTATGTCCAAATCGTTATGATTAAGATCAGTACAGGATAGTCCATAAAGTTCGGATGTTAGATTTTATAAATTCCATAAATATAAATTTAATAATATAGAATGGATGGACGAAGTGTATGATTGTGATTTTTTCGTAATTAATTAAAAATGAAATCACCCATCAACCGGTTACATAGACATTTATAAAAAATACATTGATATTCCGTTTAAAGTAAGGTAAATTTGAAAAAGGCGTGTCCTATTTACATGAATTAGGAAAGTATGAAAGGTATTTCGACATCCTCCAAAACATTTGAGATAGATTCATTAAAATTTTAAACTGAGTCTGATTCTTTGAAATTTTACACAACGGATCCAGAATCAGATAATGAAAACCGAATAAACCGAGCTATGGTTACAGGTACCAGCAGCGGAAATTCTGTAAGGGTTTAGCGATGAGGCATTATTGCCGCTAATGTGTTAGGGTCCCTATTAAATGCCAAGTAACGAGATTTTCCGTTGAAATGTGGCAGGCGCAATACCATTACTTCCCACAATCAAATGTTAGCTCCCTTTGGACTAATCTATAAGCGGCTCAATGCAATAGCCACTTCATTCCCAATGAGAAAAATATATGGATTACAATCGATAGATGATTAAATCAAACATTGAATATAACGTACAAATTATACCATTGAATAATTTATTTTATCTATTTTTTAAAGTACTAATTTACATGTGAATTAATAATACAAGCCCGACGAGAGAGGGGAGAGTTAGCCGGGGCTGTAGCCCAGGGTCCGGTATCCGAAGGCCCGGACCGGATGGCCAGGTTTATTTTTTAACTTTTTATATAACATTACATGTGATATATAATAATTATATAGGAAAATTTGGCAATAATGCTTCCTAATTGGTAACTTTTATTATCCAATATTATGCATTAGTTAACATTTCGGGGCATTGATCCCCCCCATCTTCAGAACTTAAATTGATTTATTTTCAAGGATTTTCCTCATATCACAATATTAAATTTCAATTAAAACTATTTTAATTTGTAATTTTTGTTAAAAACTGTGACGCGCCTTTGTCACTGCATTATTTAAAAAAGGAGTAGGTATGCTACAGTTTTTAATAAAAATAGTAAATTAATTTTAATTGAAATTTAATGCTATGACATGAGGTATAGTTGTATATTCTTGTAAATAAACGAATGTATGAAATTGGATAGTAAAAGTAGTCATTTTGGAAGTATAATTGCCAAAATGTCCAACTAAATTAGAAAAACTTTCCTACAAAGTTTGAAAAATATAAATGATTATGTAATATCTTTCCAAAATCTCTTTGTTGTAAGCATTACAAAAGACGAGCTTGGATTTCAGGGGCGAATTTTATATTTGATGGGAGCCCGAATTTTTTTTTGCGTGGGGCCTTTGCTATTTCTCCACGGCCCTGCTAATAATAAAAAGAAGTAAATGGGCACAATAACTGAAAATTTTGAGATAAAATTCAAATTCATTGAGGTTGCGCAACTTGTTTTTAATTTCAACTATATCAAAACCTATTGCACTGACGGACATTATTACATGTATTGAAGCGAAGCCAAAATAATTTTGAGACCTTGGAGAGTCTACACTGAAAGAAAAATCGCTAAAAAGCAACGTACACCCCGGCTATCCAAGTAACCAGCCCGTAGTATGTTGCAATGGCAACCTTAAATTCCGGGAGCACATAGTAAAATGATTCATTACAGCTGGCTTACAACAGCCAATAGAATTTACGTTTACACATTACTACCTGTAATAACGATAAACATTTAATGCTTTTAGCCGAATTCTTCATGAGGGTTTAAGCTTGGTTTCAAATTAAAAATAATCCACAAGCCACCTGTGGTACTCTCCATCTACCGCAAAACGTTCATTTCTATCGGAACGAAACTGTTGTCTTTGATTCTATTCAGAGAAATATCTACTTTGCACATTATAAAAAATATCCGTCAACTCGGATTGAGGCGGACAATCAAGGTTTGATGCATCAAACGGTGCAGCGATATACGATCTTTTCATTTTCGCAATTTTTTTTTTTATTTGCAGAAATTTGTAACTATATAAGAATATATAACAAGTAAATGTGATAAGTACATAACACTTGATAATGACGTGAGAAGGAGCTACCCATTGGTAGTACTTCGATGACTTCCATATTAGAATTATATATCTTCTTTTGAGACGCCTCGGGGGATTATCGGGAATAGTTTGGGATGAAAGGTTACGCACTAGTGGGTCAGTGAGGGCAATGAGTTTTTAATTAAAAGAGGTATATTTTTGCAAATTAAATTTTTATTCTCTGAAGTATTAAATCAGACTTGCGTTAAATGATCCAAACTGGCTTCAAATTGAATATAGCCTGGTTTCTCTGCAATTCATAGGCTGTCGAAAGAGGTATATATACAACGTGTGACTGAAGCATTAGGAACTGTATTACGGGTTCATCAGAGCCCAGATTCATTATAGGAAGGAACTTCCGAAATTGACACTAAATAGCAGATCTTCAAACCAGTTGCACAAACTGAAGATAGCGTCGTTCTTTAGCATATAAATTTGCAACTATTTTAATGTCAAGAGAAATTGTATTAAGAAATTTTTATGTTTTTATTATTTTCACTCCACCCTAGTAAATCTAGGTAATACCATCTAGTAGTGGTTTAAGTCCTTATATAAATATAAGTTTTTATTTTCAGTAGTTACAATTTCCTTGTTTTTCCCTTTATTCTTCATCTATGAGACCCTAAACATTGTGAAATAAAAACACATTACATTAACGTGTTTCAAGTAACACACAATTACGCTTTAGGACAAGAAAAGGTTGTTAAAATGTTTGTCCATCACTAAAGCGAAGAGGTGATTTTCACATATCTACTATTGATGTAAATTTAATGTTTAAGAAAAGTAAGAAAAAACATTTTAACAACAGTCAATTAAAATTTTATTAGTCTAAATTAAAGGAAGAATAGCCTAGCGCAATCACTGGACAAGTTTTAAATATTTAAAAAACCATTACCAGTACATTTATCTTCCAAGGTTTTTCTAGAAAAAAGACCAAGAAAGGACTTGAAAATGTTGTGTTACAAATAAATAAAGCGCCCAGTCGCTGATCTGGTAAAGAATCAAAGACTTTTCCACTGTCGATTTCGTTCAATAACGCTCCTCAACTCAATCTTGCAAAATTTGTGACCGGAAAGATTTCCAACGAAATAAGTTACGATTGAGCGTCAAAGTATAATCATATCCTATCACTTGAATTTCAGAAGTAACTTGTGTTCTAATCATAGATTTAGCCTCCGTTCAACCTAACGCCAGCAGAACTTTCTCAACTTTTAATTTTTTTAAGTTTTAATTTTATGCGTAGAATATAAGGAAAGAAAAAGCCATCACTGAAGAATACTGTAGAGTATCATGACAACAAAAATTACTCTGAAATCATATCCCTTAAAATAAATTTATGGAGTTAAGCACGATATGTAAGAAGAATGTAAGATGAGGTGAGGTAAGTGCGTTCTTGGAATAAATGTGTACACAGACTCTAAACGGGGATATTTGTCCAATAGTATTACCAATATGCTCAGAAAATATTTATTTGTCATATATTAAGGTTTTAATTTCATTTTAACACTATTGGACTAATATTATGCCGTTTGGATGCATTTGCCTCTATTGCAATCAAAAACTATAGATAGAAAAAAAAAAGATAGAGGAATTACATTATAGTTCAGAAGAGTATAATTCTAGAACTAACTACTAAATAATATATTAAGAATTTATTAAAATGAAATTGTTTAAATTTCAAAGTAATGATTAAAACAATTTCAGCAGATAGTAGTGAAATAGAGACAAATCCCATTAAATTGCCAAGTTAATAGCAAGAGCTCTAAAGAGCTTTTCCTTCATCTTGATCTCATTTCCCTTCGTCAGCAGAACTCTCAACTTAAAGCGGTAAGGCTATATGTGAAAGTCAGATCGTTAGAAGACCCCTATCTGATCCCGACTACAATAGGAGAAGAGAACAAGACAGGCTGACCCGCACTGCCATCGATTTCCCTCAGGACGTTGAAAAGGGGATGAGGTAGGAGGGAGGGAGAGATCTTCGACAAGACAAAGCGATTGGGAGATGTTTTCGTATCAAGGCGTAGACAAAGGAAGACCGCGACAATTACCAAAAGAACCGCTAACGGAATCCAGATTTGAATAAAGGGTACGAGGTGGGTATGCGGGTCAAAGGGTAGCGCTTTCATCCCACTCCTCTTTCATTAGGGTTGTTAGACAGAAGGAAGAGGAAAAATAAGGAAGGAAACACAAGACGGAGGAACTAACAACTAATTATGCAGTTTTCAAAGCGACGGGAAGCTTTGATCAGGGCCCTATTTCTATAGGAGCTCCCTGCTAATCCATTATTTTAATGTAGCGCCTCTCACCAACGGCGCCTCTCATAATCACATCCTTTTGTCTAGTTCTTTATCATGATACTCTTTGGCAGCAGTAGTATACGTTCTAACTAATGGTAATGAGTACTCAACTCTCTGCATCTGATCTTCCTTGCAACATATTACCTTTGTCGACGGATGCATTAGCAACTAAAAGAAAGAACCTTTTCACTTTTCTCATCTTCACTCGCTCTAAAAGAAGCTAAAATTGGATATTTTTTCTACAGGATTCATCAGAATAATTTTTTTTTTTTTAGTATAATAACTGATTCTACAAAGCATATACTAGAGAATGAAGTGACAAGATTTGAGGACTATTCACAGTAATCGGTTTCCTTCTGAAACTATTGTTTATCTGCAATTTATCGAAAACTTAGAAATTCATATAGAGCAGTGATTCCCATGATAACCTCACACAATACCAGTGCCAGATTTTAAAAACTTTCCGAGTTTCGTTTAATGAACTCGTTGAAAAATACAGACATTTCAACCTCGTCACTATAGACCATAAAAAAAAACATGTGAAGGGTCAATATGAAAATATTAACGACTATAATGCAACATTTTGTTGTTACAGTAGTTTTATTATATAAATTGTGATATTAGAAAAGTCATTTCTCCTCATCGTCGTCATCGTAGGGCAGTGTTGCCCCTCATCTAATTTCTGGTTCTATTTGGGTACCAAAGAAGAAGCGTGAAGGAGAAATTTTATCTCTAAAATATTAAAATTTGAAAATATAGTAAAAATTTCATTTTTTTTACTTTAAAAAAAATTTATTTATAGTAAAAACACGAATAATATGTCTATTAGACATGTTTTTATGCTTTTTAAAAGTATTCCCATATCTACCATTCAATTATTGCTTAAAGAAAAGTAACCAAACTCGAAAATGTTTGTAAATAGTTGATTCTAGTTTTTTTGGTCTATCATTAATAAAAAAGTGTTCTTCCCATGTCAACAGATATAAAACATATCAAGTTTTAACATATCAAGACGTTGTTCAAGCACTGCCACAGATTCTAGTAATTTGCTAAGACAGCTGCTACTATGGGGGAATTAAGTCAGCATTTAATGTAGATATATTAAGGAATTGAAAACACAAATACGTCGAAACTTCTCAATTTTCCTGGAATCATAACTGAGCATCTTACTAAAAGCAAACATTTATGCTACACAGAGAACTGTTGAAATCTATCTTGCTTTATGGAAAGTGCCCAGGCTTTTGCCGGTGAATTCATCGAAGGGAATTTCCTCCAATATTATTAAACCTCGTAATATTCTTTGCAATGTTCAGAAAGGAAGACATATTTGTCTTGACTAAAAACTAGACTGAGCAAATTTATAGCTTCATCTTTTAAAATTTTCAATCCTCTGACATTAATATCTATTGTGATTATCTATTACCAAACCTTTTTGAGTTTTGCCTATTGATCTAGTTAATAATTGAAAGGCAGAAATTGGAATATTTTAAAATGTAAAATTGTCACATCAATTGACAAACACCATCATTTACGTAGGATTTGTAAGGGCTGCTATAATATTTTCTCTTCTGGCACTCGTTAGTAAGGTTTTTGGAACTAGAAAGATAGATATTGCTTATTATTATTATTATTATTATTATTATCTCCATTGTCTCCATTGTAGAGGAGTATAGGGCATCTAGTGCGTCCCATTTCTTTCTTTTTGCTGCAATCACTTTCACCTCTTGTACCGATCTGAGCCACGTCTCTCTTGGTCTTCCTCTTCTTCTTGCTGTCTGGAGATCCCATTAAAGAGCTTCTTTCTCGATGGCACTATCTGGTTTCCTTAATGTGTGTCCTATCCATATTGGATACAGCTGAACAAACGTCCCATTAACTTTTTTGATTCGATTTTTGACATCTTCCAACGAGCCTCCTTCTTTACTAACCATGCTTTCCAAGCAGACGAATGATTCCACCTGATCTACGGCCTATTCCCTTAGAACAAGTGGATTCCGATATTGCTCGCTCACTTGCATTTGTTTTGTTTTATCGATGTTGATCTGCAGTCCAACTCGGTTGGCGATTCGGCTTAAAGCCTCTAACTTGTCCTGCAGATCGCTGAACCGCTGTGCTAGAAGAAATAGGTCATCGGCGTAGTCCAGATCCTGTATTTCATAACCACGCTGAGAATCATCCTGGAGCAGAGCGTCGAGTGGCAAAGCCATCTTTCATGGCGTTTATAGTCTTTGTAAAATCCTTCGATTAGAAAAAAACCAGGACATCATGTGGAGAATCCTCGAAAGGTATGGCATCCCTAAAAAGATAATCAACCTTGCTAGGAGCTCATATGATGGATATGAATGCAGAGCAATCCATGAGGGGTTGCTGTCGAAATCCATTAAAATCGAGACTGGTATAAAACAAGATTGTGTGCATTCTCTAACTCTCTTTATCGTTGTTCTCGACGGTATCGTGCGAGCTATGCTTGGGGGACGAAGACGTGGAATTCAGTGGGATCTAAGACAGTGATATTGCTTGGAATACATTAAAACTATAAAAAGAAATATATATATTTTTTAATTACAAATAAATAAGAGTAAACAAATTTAAATTCTGACTATATTTTCATATAATAAGATTTTAGGGGTTAACTTTCCTCTTCACAATTTTTCTTTTGTACCCAAATGGAACCAAAAAATAGATGGGGAGAAAAACTTTGGTTTTTTTTTTTTTTATTTTTTTTTTTTTTATGGAGATGCCCTACGATGGTGGGGAGGTATGACTTTGTTAAGTACCACAATTTATAGCATTAGTGTAACAACAAAATGTTATATTAAAGTATGTAATATTTCCGTATTGACCCTTCACTTCATTCAAAAATCCTAGGTATTAAATTGAAAAACATAATAATATAACTAAACATAATTAAAAAAATACATATAATCTTGTAATATAATTATTATTGGTCCCATTTAGTCTTCCGGTATTTAATTCACAGACAAATTGTCACATCAATTGAAAACCATCGAAGAAAAACCAATCGTATGTATGTTCGATGGGCTAGTTATTGTGACATAATTCACAACTTCATCAAACTAGTTAGCTCCTAACATAAGCAAGAGTTTTAGGATCACCAGAAATGCATTTTCGAGACAAGTGTGGTATAAACTAATTTTTAATATTATTTATAGATCTATAATGAGGTGCTTCACCATCCAACGAGGTCCCGGTTCAAAAAATAAATGGACCGCCAGTTAATTTAACACACGACTTTCCTTTATCGCTTTGGTTGCGAAGTTCAATGCAATAATTGTAGGCTGTAACTTCGCTAATGAGAATCTGGAATGTTCGGGAGATGCATAGCTTTCGAGTTATTCGGAAAAAAAAAAAAAAAAATGTAAACGGGTTTCCATGGGAACACGTGCAGAATACTTTAAAAATATGGCTACAAAGTCCAATACGCTACATTTTTGCTAATACTGGTCCAATTCAGATGATATTAGACCCCAGATGCTTGAATTTCAGTAACAAATGTGCAAAAATATTACCGTAATCATCACTATTTTTAACAATTCTTTAACGGCATTCATAAACATTGCTGTATCCCTATTTCGCTTCTAGCCGTTAAAGTACAATAACTTCGTAGCAATACTATAAGTCACTTTGTATAGAAAGTGACCGGTTGTTTTCCGTTGTTTTAGAGACATTAAGCTTCATCTATTGAATTTTCCATTTCCATATCCTAACAATTATTTGTTGTCTCTTTTTTGAGGCATTGATATATTTTGTGATATAGCCATTTATCCACTCTTGATATGGACCTTCCTCTTGCACTTTTGATTGCCTATTACTTTTTTATATGTTTTTTTATATTTATTATTTGATTTGTTTGTATGGTCTTTTGTACATCTTCGATTGTATTGTACGTGTATTTTTTGTTTTTCTATTTTCTGACGACCAGCTCATTTTAATTTAACCATTCCCATCGGTTGTAATATAACCTCCCTTTTCTTTTAGTATGTGTGAAACTGTTTGGGAGTGAGGTACCGTCCATAGTTTATGTGTATTTTTTGAGATGCATTACATTTTTTGTCCTTATATATGATCTTTTTCTGAACTGATTATGCCTGAATTGACGAAATATCGACAGATTAATTTTCCGTAATATTAGAGACTCTAGGTATCGTTGGTAGACTTTATCACTTATATTCTATTAGAATTTTACATTTTTATACCTTTATACATTTATAGTGATAACATTACCAAGGTTAAAATGGGTTTGTAAAGTTGTTAGGCTCAGTAACGAACGAATCCCTAAAAAGTTAATAAACGCTGAGCCGACTGGTAAAATTCCGAGGGAAAGACCGAAACGTAGGTGGGAGGATTGCATTAAGGGTGGTAATAGGTGGACGGAGGTTTGTAATCGGCGATTGGTGGAATCGGCCTCGAACCTTCGGGTCCCCTAAGCCTTTTTATTATTTGTATATATTTATACCTATCATACTTTCTTTGAACTGTGTTTGTTGATTTTTATAAAAATAGAAGAAAAAATCTTGTAGCATAGTAAATAGAGTGTAGTGTTTATATTATTAGTAAACGTAAGTTTGAGTTTTAACACATCCTTTAATAGTGAAAAAGATTACTTTATAAATAATTTATGCCGTCACTAATGGGAATTTAGTGGACAATGGTTCGTGCTATAAATAAATAAATTTAGAACAATTCCAAGACAGTGGGCAAAAGGCCTGAGTGATAATCCTCAGGAGGAAACTGTGTCCCAACAGTAAGTGCTTTTTATTCCCTTCTTCCATTACCAGCACCTGCATTAGTCCCTCACTTTTCTTCCTTCAGTATTCCTACAATGTCTTTATCAATTTTTTTTTGTCTCCTACTTTCAACGACTAAGAAAATAAATTCGTAAGAGACACCGGTATGCTTTTATTTAAAATGCATAGTAATTATTTTATATTTTATGAATATTACTTTAATGCTTATAACATATAAAATACAAAAAATATACTTCTAAGCTAAATGGTAAGGTCGTGATGGGCTGGGGAGTTGAAACTCGAAGCTCTCTGACTAAAGAATTACTAAATAAGTACCTGCATTTAAAGATAAATATATAAAATATCTTTCATCTGTTATTATTTCATCATTAAGTTTTTTATTTATGTTCATTTTACGCATTTATTCCAAACAAAATTTTATGGTCGAAACCTCCCATTTATTTAAAAATAATCGATAAATGCCATGATAATTGATAAATTTATTGTGAAATCATTATCGATCCATAGAAGTGTTTTGTTTTTTTAAAACTATACTTTTTTCACTGGTATCAGTTTTTTATTAGAAAATATCATTAAAAATTAATATACTAAAATAACTTAAAAAGTAGCAGAGATAAAGGATGCAATGTAAGAAATAATGAAAAATTAAATAATAAATAAAATAAAATGGGAATTAGAAAGAAAAAAAAAAACGTGAGCAGCAGAAATCCGTCACCGAGTTTGCATTTTCACTAAAATATAAAAAATCAAAATGGTGGAGGTCAGAAAAAAAAGTCGAAACCCCAAAAATACACAACAAACCAGCAAATCCCTAAGGGGGCCGCTGGAAGTACCCAAATGTAGCTTGGGGGAAAAAAAATTATGTGAATAGTATGCTATTGAGCATGATGAATTACTAAAAATTAAAAAATATATAATAAAAAAAATGGGAATATATATTATTTATATGGCAAATAGAGATATACTATTTACAACTTAAAACCCATTATAGATTGTAAATATCTCCAAAAAGGAAACAAATTCAGTTCAATGTCTAATAATATTTCCTAAATAAATAAGATAAATTCAAATCTATTTTAAAATGCCTTATTTTTAATTTCACAAATTGAAGAAATCCGACGATTTTTAAATATTTGAATAAAATATGAAGACGAAGCTGAGATAAACGCCAGGCTACATGCACAGATCCCTTTAGCATGCACGGTTATTTACTATGGTGGTACAGCATCCTCCATGATATGCTTGTACCACGATAAGCTTATACATATTCACAACTGAATCAGCTCCTAAGCCAAACATCTGTGAAGTCACATCTTAGCTAAATATACCTACATGACTATGCAGCCTGTCCCACGCTGCGCATGAATATTCAGTTAGTTCCTGATAGCATCCCGACCTCAATGGATAGCATTATGGTTAATGGACGAATAAACGCCGAAATTCTATCGCAGTTTTCGATTAAAACGTGTAAACTCTTGGCGTTTAAAGTGATATTTTTTGATAATTTTTCTCCTATGCATCAAAAAGAAAAAATAGTTATCTTTAAAAAAAAGACTGAGGAGATACAGGTGAGAGCATGAAAAACAATATTTGCGGGTTGATTTATTTATAAACCGTGATTAATTTAGATAGTAATATTTATTAATCATAAAAAAGTTGAACAACGAGGAAAACAAGAACTTCTAAAATTCTATAGTTTTTTATAGAACCGAATTTAATTATTTTTTGTATTAGCTACAAATTTTTACTCACATTTATGATTAATAGGAATCTTAGTGAATAGAAAAAGAAATGTATGTTAAGTTTTTATTTATTTTTTACTTTATTTTTTTATATTCACACCTGTCAATGAGAAAACCAATGAATTTGTTGGCAATAGATATCGTGGCATGAAAGGCAGAGTAGTATCCAGCGGCACCTCTCTCTGTCGTGATTATCGTATATAGTTAGGCTAGATCCTTCATCCAGCTCTTCTTCAGCCTTCTGCGAATGTTGTCAGGCATGTGGGTTGTAGCCATGTCTTGTATGAGTGTGTTAGCATGCCCGTGTAAATTATCGTGAAATCTTTGGTAGTACGCCCGTATGTTGGCATATACCTCTGAAAATTGTTGAAGGAAGCTGAAAAGGGACTGGATGAGGTTGTTCAAGCCACTAACTGAGTTGAATAGCTGAGATGCTGGTGGATAACTAACAGCTGGAAGTGTCGGCTTGATAATGCCCTTTCTCATGATCGAAAACTCCGGTTACTGCTGAAATACTGTTGCTCCTATGGTAACTGGTCGTTTAGGCTGCTTCGGATGCTGCGATCCCTGTCCCAATGGGCCTGTGGGATGCTGCTGAGGATGGGGGAAGTGCTGGGAACTCGTCCATCGCTGGAGACGAAGTGTGCTGATTTGTACTTTTGGGAGAATTTGCAGATATTTCCGAGATTTCTGGCTGCCCTTAGGTCTTTTAGAAGAAAAAAAGTTATCTTTAAAAAAAGACTGAGACAACTCTCTGGAGTTGGCAGGATGGGATCCATCACAGTTGGCAGAGGTTTCTACAGTTTCTCTTGGCTTTGTGCAGACGGTACCATCATTGCTGAGACCACATCTTGCGCACTTCGGAGCATGACCGCAATACGTTTTAGTGTGGCCATACTGCTGGTATCGTATGCATTGAAGAATTAGTTTGTTTATTGTTTATTTACCTTGTTTATTCTATTTTTATTTTCATTTGAATATAAATATTCTGTATCGAAAACTTTTTCATTAAATGTCGCTTTCGATATATCTACAAAGAACATAGGTAATGGTCTTTTGAAAGATGAGATAGCATTAACAACTTTGTTGACATCATAACTAAGATTCCCTAGGACCTAAGAATAGGCTGCGTTAGATTTGACTGTGGCGCTTAAACATATAAAGCATTTGATAGAGAATCAAGACGATTTTGGGTAACGGTAACATTCATCAATCATCACTAACCTTCATTAATCGTCTACATTTATCGAGCCTTTTCGGCCGGTAACGAGTTCCCAGCCGCTGTTGTATTCTCCGCGTTTGAGGTTAAAGTGTCTATTGCATTAGTTGAAGGCGACGGTGCTATCATTATTTACGGTTGGGACCGCTTCATCAAACTTCGCAGTTCCTATATCTTCAAACAGTTCTTTTTCACTTGAATTGAAGATAAAAAAAAACGAAACAGATTTTAACTTCCTTAATCAAAGAAATTCATAAAATAGCTTCACTGAAAAAAATAAACCTTTTAGCTTCAATAATAGGATATGATATGCATGTTAAAATTAAAAAAAAAAATAAGAAGAAAATATCTGATGTGGACAACACATGACTTCCTTGTACGCCTATTAAACTATAAATCGATGACTCAAAAAATGATCCTAGTTACTAGTTTCCGAAGATTGCAATATCTCAAAAACGAAACTCGGCGTCGCGACATCCATCTATTGAAACACACACATACTCTTATTTCTTAAATAACAAATTTGAGAAATCATTTTTTATTAATTTCGCTAAAATACCACCGTATCTTCATGATTTATTAAGTCAATATATGAAGAAAATATATTTAGATTATTTAAGTCTCATATTTATTTCACAAAAACTTAATGAAGTAACTAACCAAGCCTCCATTGACTGATGCTTTGATGGAAAATTAATTTTTGTATAATTTCATAGAAAATAAGCACTATCTTTCTTCAGATATAAGGTATAATATTCACAAGAAATAATGTGAATTACATTTGCTGTAAATGAGCAAAATTATTTTACATTTTAATTAAAGCATTTTCATCGTTTTTTTTATTTATTTATGGTTACTTCAAATATCATTATAATACAAGACAAAGGATGAATTCCAATCCTGAATGATAGAGAGAGAGATCAATTGGATGAATTAAAAAGAAAAGAAGAAGGAAAATATTCATTTGGAAAGGAGATGAGATGTTAAAACTTTTTCCGGAGCAGAGAATAGTTCATTGTTTCATTGTTTACGAGATATAATTTCTTCCCTCTCATAATTTTTAAGATGAATCAGTTTACCTAGAAAAACTTTCGGGAAGGTTTTCGAATCCTTGATTTCGACCATTTCGTCGAGTCGTATCTCCGGGTTTTGGAAAGGATAAAGTTTGCCCTGCTTCCTGGAATCCCTAGGGGCAGGAGGGAGACCCCAGTGAAATGTTCCAGTTGTCTGTTTCGGTTCATTAGGGGCGAATAACCTGAGGGAAGTCGGAATATTATTTCAGGTAAAAAACTTTTAAAGACAGATTTTCTTATTTGCTTAATGGTTTCCTTTATTAAAAAGAAATTATTTGTTCCAATAAAATAAACAACCTCAATATTCAGTAATTATTATTGATGCCTTTACATGGGTCAGCATTAAGTAAGACATTTGGAAGATATTTAAAATTAGTTTGGGAATATATTTCTTTAATGTAATAGTTAATTTAGCATCATAAATCTATGATGCTAGATTAACAGATTCATATCCTTGGAAACAAGTTGACTCCACAAACTTTTAAAAAAGTATAAAAATATTGTTTGAAAACGTTATTTTGCATAAATAAAATGGGAGAGTACGGGAAAAAAAAAGTGTCAAAAATTGAATCGTATTTAAATAAAACTTTATTACTGTTTATAAAAAGTTATTGTCATTTTGACCTTAATAAGATAGAACAGCATATAAAAGGTTATTACCTTAAAGGTTGTTTTGTATGTTAGGAGTTTATCCAAATTTAACGCGGAGCTAGGAATAAAATTACACTATTAGCACTCAAATGTTGATAAATTTTATTAACTCAGGATGAAGAATAGACGGGGCATAGTATTTGGTAATGAATAAGTCAGTTTAGAAAGTCCATACGGAAATATGAATATATTGCTCGAGCGAATTATTAATTTTATCATATTAAATGTAATTAATTTAATTTTAAATATTTTAGTATGTTATTTTTTGAGGATAATTTTTTTTTCACACGATAAAAATGAGCCACAGCCTTTGAAAACGATTTTTTTTTTTATTTAACAACAATCTTCTTAAATGGGTTATAGTTAATAGCACTGGCATGATAAGAGCATTATAAAAGTAAATAAATAGACAAGTCTGTACTAATGCAAGCCTTGAGCTGATAAAAACTCGACAGGGCAGGATTTTGTGGTAGATCTGTAGTCACTATTCAGCAGAGATTTATGCGGCTTAAGTGTGAATCGTGTCACATTATAAATCAGGATGAAGGGATACAGTCGACCTATTTCACCACATCTATCGCCATGTTTAGGGATATCACTGTTTGTAACGCTATAACCAACAGTCTTTTGAATCAACGAGTGTGTTAAAGTAATTAATATCAATGAGAAAATATAATAATTATACAAGATATGATCAGCAAGAGATGTGAGGATTCATAAAAAGTCTTTGTGCATAGAATAAGTTTTATTTAAATTTCAGTATAAAATCTACACATTAAAATTGTTCTTCATTAGCCATCATTGCCAATTACTTTAACCCATCTTTCTACAAGAAGTTGAATTTAGTTGTCCTTGATTTTCAAAGCGGAAAACACCTCACATCCTGATTTGACATTTCTGTTGTTTTTAAGTGCCAGCCTTTCAAAAAATGTACCATTGACCGTAAAAGACCATGGCCAAACAGTGCAATGTCAGGGCTGATGCTAAGATGATAAGATGCTAACACCCTCCATTTCTGAGAATCTTTCTTTGATTAAGAGTGAAGGATGGGCAGGAGAGTATTGCTGAAACATCACTTTAACATGATTGATCAAAGCAAGGAACTCCTCTTACATCAGTGTTGAATAAGGATTTAATTGTAAACTTTACCGTCAGCAATGGATTAATGCACAAAGACTTTTGCAGCAATCTAGTAGAATGTGTCTTCATGTAAAAAGTATCTATAAATTCTGCCACAATTTTTTTTATTTTATTTCAAATGCTGTTTCTTATGAGATTCGTATGGTTTTTAAATCTGTTTTCATCATTATTGCTGAGTATCCTATCCTTTACAGGCGCTATTTTAAGCTTTATCTAATAGATAAAACAGAAAATACTTTGATGTTATAATTTAAATAATAAGCTGACCGCGATGAACTCGGTCTCGGAGATTCATTCAACACCGACTGCAAAAGAAAAAAAAAATACAGTAAAATTTAAGATCTATTATAAAGAAAAATATTCAGGAATATGTAACTCAGTAGTTTGAACAATCAGTTGTTGATTGCCTGTTGTATTCATAGATAATTAAAAATAATAATAAAAATTTGTTAATATAAAGTCGTCAAAACTATTTCATATCTGGAAAACAATATTCGTTTTTCATGATGAAGTTTCATGGAAAATTCTGAGTGGAGTGATGGCATTTACCTCGGCTCTGGAAGCATTTCAATAGTGCCTGCCCATCATACAGCTTGTCTACAAAGTGATATGAAATTTCATTCAATTTTCTTGACAGTATATTTGCCAGTTTGAAAATTTGAAAAAGAGAAAAAGGTAATTTTTTTTTTTATATGCCCTATCATTGAAGAAAAAATCTCTTATAAACAGATATGACCTAAATTAACTAGACAGGGAACCAACCTTTAATACCCATTACAATTATGATGAAAGAGATAAAATATGTTTTTCGAATAAATAAAAAAAAAAATGAAAGCTGTCAGTTGTGGACTGCTGAGCCATGATTTCAATGCACTAATGAGCCAGACTTGTCACCCACGCTACCGAAATGATATCTGGAAATGCCATTTCCCGGAAAATTTCATTATGTATGGATAGAGGGGTTTCCAGTTTCAAAACAAAGAATAAAAATTATATAAATAAATATTGCCTATACCTAAGTTCTATTGCCTTACTGTTTTAAGATGGCAGAAGTTTTTGCTGTCAAGAATTTCAGTCTGGAAAAATTCGGTTACGGTTTAAATAGTTTTAAGAATTCCAATTAGATAACAAGGATTATACATTCGGGTTATTAAAGCTATGTTTGCTTCTAAAATAAAATAAAATAAATTAATAATAACATTAATGTAAATAATATTCATTATGAATCTACATTATAATGCGGGTCTTCATCTGGTCTGCTTGCCGAAGTCAAAAATTTTCACAAATGACCAGAAAATTTATAGGTCCACCTTTTTCCTCCCTCATCCAGGTTCTTCTATACCCATCCCCTTGGATAGAAAGGCGGGGATTCCTCAAATATTCAAATCAGCTAAGCCCCTCTAACATAATTTTTGCCAAACATGAACGGCGGCCAAAAAAAAATTGGAATATCAAAGGGAAGATTAAAAATTCCTTTTATATCAAGTTTACTGGAATAAATCTGCAGTTGTAAAGGATGGAAGACGAATCTAACTTAAAGAAGCAATAAAAAAAGGAATGCGGCGGTAAAGGGAATCTTATGATATATATATTTATCTCCTTTTAGCTCTTTTGTTTGTTTTAGGACATATTATAACCGAGTAAGCTGAAAAAATCACGCCACTGGAGCAGCACCGTCGCTTACCTCTCCCCAACATTACTACTTTTCCCCTTCGTCCCTCCTCTAACACAGCTGTTTCTCAGCTCCTCAACGAGGGTGTTTGTTTTTTATTGTCGCCTTCGTATGGATCGGATTTATCACTTTGTACCATTTTAGCAGTGAAAGCAAACAATCTGGCTGATATTATGTCTTTATTCTGTGAAATATACTTCGAAAAAAATGTTTCTAAATTAGTCCAGATATATTTAGATTTCGGACTAGCCTTTATGTTTGTTATATTTTCTTACCGAAACACCGATAGAAAAGATCTCTAAATGACAAGGAGGTGAACATTGCTCCTGTTCGCATCCAGGCGCTATACCTATTACCCATTCCTCGATTCTCTCCTCATGATGGTTCCAAAAATCCTCTAAATAAATCAATCAGTTCTTTTGGAAAGTCAAATTATCTCCCCAAGTTTCCGAATCTTCCAACATCGTGATTATTTTCAGGCTGACCGTATCAGGAATCAAGAAGGAGACCTCTCGTATGTCACAGGTTTACATTTCTGTAACCGACCATTTGATGCATAACAATGGGTTGTAGTAGTACGGACTTATTTTAAGTTATTATGTACTTATAAAATTTATTAAATAAATTTTCGGACTTATTTTAAGTTATTATGTACTTATAAAATTTATTAAATAAATGTAATGGAGATTTTTTTAACAATTGTATTCTCTAATGTTGGATTCCGTGATTTATGAAAATAAATTGCCAGTTTTGGATGTTTACCAATATTTATTCGAGACCCAGAATCGAGACAAGGTATAAGGTGCCTCCAATATCTGCTACTGCTCCTTGCTGAGGTTGTAATTAGGCTAAGCTGAGCAAGGAGGCGAGAGGCAGAAGGAATGATCAAAGGCTTCCTGGATATCAATACCAACCTATCATTGAATTTAATTTGATTAATGCAATTAGCAAGACGTATACTCTAATCAGGCATACAAATGTCCACATTTTCATCACATTTCTTCTTATTGTTTTTCTTCAATTATTTCTTAAATAGATACTCTTCAATCTTTTTCAATAATACCTACGATAATAATTCATTATTAGAGGGAGCACCCTACGTAATTCCCATGCAGTTAGGGCAACGATCCTGAATAAGTTATGACGATAAGTAAAGAAACGGCTTTGTTCGTAATATGGCATACGGCGCGCAAGCGTGAGGGTGCATTATTTACGCCGTCGAATGATGGCTCATATTTCATTAATTACCAATACAATCTTACCCTTTTAATAATTGAGCTTCTTTTGTGACTAATAAGGACTTGTTAAAATTTAACATTATTTTTCTTCGTTGGGAACAAACATTGCAAAGCCCAACAATCTGATTCTGGCTATCAAAGTTAATTTTCATCAACTCGTTAATAGGAAATCCAATCACACATTATGAGCCTCCCAAAGATGCTTAGATGGAGCACTAAACCTGACAGTTGAATCGATTTTCAAATCTCATAATAATTATATTCTACTTATTTAGCTTGACCAAAGGATTAGGAAGGAGGGGAGAAGAGAGAGGGGGGGAGGAGTCATATTTTTTTATCTTGAAAGTAAACAAAAAAATAATTTAAGAGGCAAACTACTTAAAAATTTCTAATAAACTGTAATACTGAAAAACAAAGACTCCGAAGAGAGTGATTAATTGTTGAAGTTTATCATAGATATATAATCATATTAATATCTTCTTTATGATTTATATTTATGTCGTTTGCTTGGTAAAATTCTAAATTGTTAATATGAGCTATGTTTATGTTTAAGTAATGTCCTCGATATACAGATGAGAGTTAATTACCTGAATAATTTAGTAATTTAAAAAGAAAAATATGTTGTATTATATTATAACAAAAAATGTCTCTATCAACATTAAAACTCGCCCTAATCCGAGGTGATTTTAAACCAAGATGGTTGGGATTAGTGAATAATTCGGATTAAAATGGAACCACTTAAAATGGAAAATTACAAATTAAAAATATTTTTACAACAGTTAATCATTGTTCAGAAATTTATTGTTTAATTATGTCCTCGTGAAATAGCCTGAAGTGAATGCATCTTTTTCTTACAACTTACAGTTACTTATATTTTTGAGTAGCATCAATTATAGTATTTACCTTATTGCACTTATAGTCAATTTAATTAAAAGGATATCCACCAACAAAAAAAGACGCTTAGTTTATATTTTAAATTAATTTTTATTTACAAATTGGTATTTTTAACTATATATTTTAAGCCTAACTGCAAGCACCTTAAGATATTATTGAATGTATGAATATGATTGTAATAATAAACGATAACTTGCCGCCAGGGAGCAATATCAAAACAAATGATCAATTTATAATTAAAATAATATATCGTGAACTTTATTTAGGTTTTATAAATTTTCTTCAGTAAGAAATTTTTTGAGGATATTTTTCTCGACAGTGAAAAGCAAAGGAAGGGATTTTCTTGAGGGAAAATCTGGCTTAACATTCAAAAGAGGTTGAGAAGGAATTATCTGATGACGGGACTGGGCACGAGGGAGTACTTAGCTATCTGGGTATCTCAGCTGAAGGGATCTTGATTGCAGCCTAGAGCAACTTGAGATCTTCAATCCGGCAGTTGCTGTATTTAGAAGAGGAGGGTATCATGCTTTAAAGTTTTACAGAAAAATAAGATAAATATTTCTCATTTATAGAAAAATAGTTTAACTAGGGGTAACAAAAATCTTTGTAGCATGCTAATGGCCCTCTGTGGGTAGACAGATTTGTAAAATAAATAAATAAAATAACTGGGGATACTTAATTAAGTAAGACTTAATTTAAACTAATCACCTGACTCAAACTAAGAATTGCTAAAACGATTCGTTGCAGACAGGTAGTAATTAATCAAACATGAGAGGTATTACTTATTTATTTATTTTAAACTATTTAAAAATTATTTTTTCATTGGGCTGATCCATTTGAAATTACCTAATTTGAACTAATTTTTTGCTCGACATTTTTTATTTTTATTATTCTTTACCAATTTTTACCAGTTTTCTTTAAAAGTTATTCCCTTTGGTGAGTTAAAAATAATGGGTAAAACATTTTTCACGCTTATACTTTTTCTTTTGCAGCCATTTTAAGTTAGCTTCGCAGCTGAAAACAAGTTTTGGGAAAATGCTTCTAACTCTAACAATTTTGCACATATCAAAGCAAAAAAAAACTAAAATTATGACAAGAATGTGCACTACATTTTTAGTTCTAAAAATACATCAACTCAATAGTGAGAAAAAATGTTAAAAAAAAAGTCACGAAAATTGAATTAAAACGAAACTTTTAGCGCAGTAAAAATGAATAAAAAAAAAAAAGAGACTCACCTTTGATATTTTTTTTCATGTATAGTTTTATTATTTTACTACTTTCTGTAGAAATTTCAATCTTGAAAACTTTGTCTTTTTTTATTACGAATTTTCAAAATGACCAAAAGCCATTTTTAGTAATACGTAAAGTTGAATGTATCAAAAGGGACTTAGTAAAAAATTAGCGCCAGTTGGCGCTAGACCACACGCCTCGCTGCCCTGAAGATGGCCTAAAATTTAGGCCGAAACGTAGGCACAATTATATAAGACCACACTTATTAAGTCTATTTCTTTGACCGCACCCCCGATCAACTTCTCCCTTTAAAAATAAAAAGTAAAAAATTATGAAACTGAAATAGTTTATACGTCTATATGGTAGGAACATATTCCACAAATTTGAAGGCTGAAACTTGGACAGTTACAGACTGCATTTATTCGCGCGCCGGTTCGTGAATTGTTTTAAATCTTCAGTTTGCTTTGTTTGTGCAAGTGCAGAGTTTTTTATTTCACTCCGAGATTATAATATTGTTTCTACTATATTTATTATTTGAAGAAACAAGTATTGATTTTTTAAGTCCATAAAATATTTTTTTAAATTATGTCAAATTTATTTTTCTACCTCTCATAACTAAATAGTTATCTGTAAGTGATAAGATAATTTTCTTTAAAATTAAGGAATATCTATTGGTATCATGGATAACGTTTTAACTGGAAGGTTAAAGATCAAAGAGCAAAATCCAACCAAATAATCCAAAAATTCTCAGTTCTATTCATCATGACAATAAAATCATTCTGATATATAGTAGGTCAGGAATCCCCAACCCTGTGCCAGCAAGAGTGTGCCGCCTAATATAAACTTTACTATGGATCACTGTTTTACGTGACCTGCTGCAGATCTACGAGTTTTCAATAAAATATTGTACATATATTTTTTTAATATCAAATAGTTAATATAGTATTTTATATTTTGCTTTTGATCATCTGGTTAATTCCTTTTTTAGCAGTGACAAAAATTGGATGTTGGTAACAATTTTATACTTTATAAATTTTATACCTCATATGTTTATATCGAATCTAATTTAAACGACTGAATAAATGCCCGGGAAGAATCACATTGATTATTCAATTTCAAAGATAAATTTGTATGTTGTGTGGTAGTAACCATTGCAATACCGAAGAAATATAAACTTCAGCGTCACTTCCAAGAGTTTCATGCTATTTTTAATATGTGATATCCTCTTAAATTGTAACATTACTATCAAATATTAATAAAAATATTCACTACACAATTTTAATTAAATAAAAACACACAAAAACATATTTGTAGAGCCCGCCACAGGAGTTAGATAACCTATAAATGCCCCTCCTCCCCCAGGTAGAATAAGGTTGGGAATTCCTTTAGCATGTCGATGATTCGGCACGATTGTGATATTTTCCTTAATCAGTAAAGATTTTTTTTTGTTGTAAATGTTCATAAAACAGAATAAAAATTAAGTTTAAAAATATATAACAAGTGAAATATGAGATCACGTTAGAAGTATGTTCTTTAAGTACGATTTCAGGCGCACAAAAACTACCCGCGATGGCTCGAGTGGACAAAATGCACAAATTTTCCACTTCTCAGACTTGAAGGACTGGGGTTCTTGACCTGTGAGACCTTGGCATTTACATAAGAGGCCCAAAACCATTGTTAGAACAAAAACATTTTCCATTATTTCTCAACCTATATTTGAATTTAAAATATTTCCTAGTATTGTATCCTAGAGTCCAGTGAACCTTTTGTTTAAATATAAGCCAAAAAAGTAACATATTGATGGATAATGTTTATAACCCGATTCAACTGAATTGACATTGAATTCATAATGACTTGGATATTATCAACTGAGAAAAGTTCTAAATAAAATAAGAACTGAACTAGAGATGAAACATGAACTTCAATGAAGTATTATATTTAGTTTTTACTTTCCCTTACCTATTACGAAGTATATAATAAGTGGAAGTATTTTTTTGTAAAAAAAAATTGAAAAATTGAACACATAATTGAAAACAAATTCTAAGGCCCCAGGAGAGGATGAGATTCCTGTAGAGCTGTGGAAACATAGACACGCATTAGTCAAGGAAATGCACCATCTGATTTTTGACATCTGGATGTCGGAAGAGATGCCAAAAGATGGTCCACCGCATTAATATGCCCTGGGGAACAAGATGAAATGTGGAAACCATAGAGGAATTCCGTTGTTACACACAGCATACAAAGTTTTTTCCACTTTGTTGATGAGCAGGATACTGCGATACCAATGTGGATTCAGAAAGGGTAGATCCACTATAGACTATATTTCAATCATAAGGACCATGCTGGAGAAGTGCTATGAAAATAATATTGATCTGCACCACCTCTTCATAGACTACAGACAGGCATACGACTGTGTGGACCGACACAAGTTGTATCAGGCCATGGCTAAGATGGGTATCCCGGAAAATTTGATTCGACTAATGCGTGCAACCTTGGAAGGAACGCAAGAGAAAGTAAAGATCCAAAACATGAAGTCCAATGTCTTCCATATCAACAAAGGATTAAGGCAGAGCAATCTCCTGCCCCCCATCCATTAGGACAAACGCTGGGGGGAACATCTATAATCGATTGGCACAACACCTTGCTTTTGCAGATGACGTTGTCATAACTGGTCGCACACGGGCATCTTTGCTGGGAGCCTTCGAAGAATGTGAGCAGGCCTCCAAAACCGCGGGACTCAACGTTAATCAAACCAAAACTAAATATATTAGGACCTCCTGGAGAGATTGGGGGACAAGGGATGGTCTCAGGACTGGAGAGTACTTCTTCGAGCAGGTAAAGGAGTCTAAATATCTTGGGACCAACATCCACGAAAATAATGACATACACGCATGATGGCCGGAAGTAGATGTTGCTGGGCGCTCGGAAAAGTACTTAAGTCGAAGGTATTATAACCCTGACAGTTAAAGAAGGACTTATACGTCAGGAAGTCAGAACGCTTACTCAATGTGTGGGAGCGGAAGGTGCTGAGAAGGATTTTTGGTCCCTTGAAGGAGGGAAATCTGTGGAGACAGAGAAATAATCAGGAGCTACGTGATCTATACAGGGCTCCAGATATTGTCTCCTGTATCAAGAAGGATAGAATTAGGTGGCTAGGGCATATACAGAGGATGGAACAGCAGCGTATCCCGAAGAAGCTTCTGGAGGGACACCCTGATGGAGGACGAGGAAGAGGGCGACCCAGATTGCGGTGGCTGGAGGATATAGAGGAGGAACTGAGGACACTTGGAGTCCGAAGGTGGAGAAGAGCGGCTAAGGACAGGGACGAATAACGGAAGATTGTGAAGGAAGCCCGGGTTCTACAAGGACCGTAGTGCCATCGAATAAAAAAAAAAAAATTGAAAAAAAGAAGCTTGCAATTGCTAGAGCAAGATTAAAGTGGTACTTCTCCATCGCGAAATTAATAGCGGAATAGAAACTGGAAATAATCAAAATGAACGTTTAAGATTATTCTCAGGTCATATTGCAATAAAAAGTTTTATATTTAAAGCTGGATTTATGCATGCGATAAGTATCGGATGTTAGCGTCAAGTAGGATACCGTCATACAATTTAATCGCACTGGTTTACAGAGAGCGATAATTATATTTTTATTATATTTATATCAACTTTATCGGGATGTTGTGAAAATATAGTCGGTTTGCTATAGGTCCTTTGTATCGTTATATTCGTAACGAAGAAAGGAAGAAGATGGATTTTTTATTCTATAAACTGTTCAAGGTAAGTTTGCTGATGGTGCCTTCCGTAATCTTTATGTTATGCTCAGAGATGAAGTTTTTTGGTGTCTACCCTGGCATCGGGATGACCGAGGATAAATACATAGATCGTGCAAGTGCAGAAGCAGTCCTATTCCAGTCCACGTAAATTTCGACAGTTCATCGTTGCGTTTTCTAAAATATATCATGTGGTTTTTCACTAGGCAACGATAGATTGATCATCCGATATTTTATCGCAGTGTATCAACACAACTATTTGTTTCCATGTCGGTCACGCACGATATCTTAGCGCACGCTATCGTCCGATATTTATCGCATGCATAAACCCAGCCTAATCCTTTATATAAATCAATTTGCAATAAATATAACAAACTACACAAAAAGAGTACTAATAATAAGCTGGTTGCCAAAAGCGAAACTGAGCCGTCTAAATGAAATAAATAACAAACGAAGTATTTAATAATTAGGTAATAACCGACAGGAAGACGTCTTAAAGAGTGGTACCAGCAAACTAATGGAAGGATTGTGTAATCTCTGATCTTATAGATTTTGGTTTTGATAGAGTTTAGCGAAGAGGAGCATTTCGACAACTAATATTGGAGTCCCAGCATCCTCAGCAACCTCAGGGTTCGCTAAACGTTATTGTTATCAATATGTGCTCAGCAAATATAAGAATATATGCGTTCTCACTTTCAAGAACGTAGGCAGGATAATACGAATTGACTCCAGGAATCTCTAATAGTAGCGAAACTACCCTCTTTTTTTCATATCACAATTATTCAATAAATGGAGGAGAGCTTAGAGGAATGAATTAGCGAGATGGATGGGGAGGGAAAAGGGTGGAGAGAGACGAAGATTAGGAGGCCGTGGTACAAAGAGGGAGAATGGACCGGCCGTTTAGGAAGGCAATCATCGGCCGACTACAGAGCGATAGCTGATTCCGTTATGAATAGGCAACTGATGGAAACTTGGACAAAGGACTCTTACTTGCAGACCGTACTCCACGATTAGGAAACAATCATGTTTAATGTACCTGCCTTCACTGGCAGCCTAACGATCAGGTAATTGGTCCTCAATGCGGAGCTAGATGGTATTTCAAATTCCATAATTTAAGAATAAATTAAAAATAACAAAAATAATTTACATACAAAAGTATATAGTATAAATACCTATTAAAAAAAAAAATCTAGAAATATCTACCATGCTATCTAATCGTATAAATCGTATAGGAATCGTATAAACCATACGTAATGAGCTTAAACGAATTGCGTGACATCTCTAGAACAGAAATGTACACTCCACGTCAGGAGTCCTCAACCCTCTTCCACCGTGTGACCCCAGATATGCTGGGGTCTGCAGCTCTTCACATTCGTAACACATTGAATCCACAGCAAGGTAATCGAAATATCTATGTTGCTATGTAGACTATAAAGATGTCAAACGTGAAAATACCATTTTTCATATTCGTCGCATTTTAGTTGCGCCAAAGCAGTAACTGCTGACCGGAGTGTGGGACGAAGAATATAATATTATTATCAATATTATGGGAAGAATATTATCAATTTTAGTTTAATATTATCAACGAGATAGTACAAAACATGATATGAGACTATTCAGCTGCGTCCACCTGCGTCCCTCCCTTTGGCACTGTGGCACCGTAGTTTCTTATTTAAAAAACGACTATAATTACGATATAAACGACGAAAATTACGACTACACATTTGTTTCGACTTTATTAATCAATAACTAATTTTGGACTCCTATGCACCCTTCAATTTTAGTTTAACATTATCTGGGAGATAGTAGTAAACAAGTTTTAAGACAATTCGACTGCCTTCACCTGCGTCCCTCCCTTTGCCATCGTAGTTTGTTATTTTAAGAGTTACGACTAATAATATATTCTATGTAGGTGTGAAAAGATTTCTTTAAATATTAATTTTATAAGTAAAGTTCATTGTACCGGAATATATATTTTTTCCTTGTCTGATCTATTCCTTATGTACATATTTATGTTTTTATACATTACCATATATATATATATATATATATATATATATATATATATATATATATATATATATATATATATATATATATACAGAGTGTATATATAAGTGGATATGGATCACTCCTTGTAGATTCCAGAGTATTTGGAATAACATTAGCAGCCCCGTAAACTTCTTCAATTCCTCTACAGCACACCTAACTCCGAAATTTGAAATACAATAGGGTATTTACGTTTCTGATACGAAATGAAATTTTAAGTCGAATTCATATCGGGAACTTTTTTGACTCGATGGCGATAATCGCAAAAACACAATTTTTATGCAAAGTTCCAAATTTGTTTAAATGAAATTTTTTTATAAAACTATTAAAGTAAACATTGTAGAGAATTAAAACCACTTTTAAATGAATCTATTTTCATCCCATAACGCTAAGGCTTAGAGTGGCAATTATAAAATATAAAAAAAATAACCCATTCCATTTGAAATTCCAGAGCTGTAGAAGTGGAGAAGGGCAGCAGGTGGTAATGCCACAAAAAGATACTTCATAATTCATAGCAAAGAACCACCGGGTTTCAACTCGTTATTCCAAATACTCGGAAATCTACAGAGGATATATATGAATATACATGTATATGTTCGCTATTAGCCCAAATCAATGTCTTGAAAGGAAATATATTTATGTTACAACCAAGAAACAGTAGTTATAAACATTGTCCAATATTATAATTATTTGAAAAAACCTTTTAATTATATTTTTAATAATTTTATTGGAATGTTTTTACAGATAATCAGGAATGAAACGTTCAGAACCATAATTAAAAATCACAGAAAGTATCCAACATTAGTTTGTTCGAACTTGAATGAAAATTATCACTATTAAAGTTCATCAAAATGGACTTTCAAGCATCCTAATACCATACCAGTGGGGATGGTCCGCACCGGTTGGGAAGGTCCGCACATGGTTCATTTTCTGGCCTAGTGATCCGCAGACCCCTACAGGTGGGAAACCACTGTGTAAGAATGATGATACCAGCTATGACTGATTTTTGAAATAATGATTCTCTCAGAAAGAGATATTTCACAGATACATTTCAAACATTTCGCACATTCAGCTATCGTGCATCTCGTCCCTCTAGCAACTGTAATGTGATACAATACACATACGATACTTCACAGTTGACAGGACTATATAATCTATTTAATTTGATAAATTATTGTTACTATCGTAATTATCAATGTTTCTTCACCTACCATATTGTCGAAATTCTAACATATGATAGTTGGATCAAAAACTACACACATAAGTCATTAGAATTATCGTGACGCCACGAATAAAAATATTTTTTAATGAAAAGTTTTTCTAAAACGCGATGAATTCAGGACAGCTCCTACATGATTGGTTCAATGCTGAAAACAATATTAACAGCTTTTTAAGGAAATATTATTCTTTAAAACTATACTACATTAGAGATATTCGGTTCATAACATGCAGAAACTATATAGTTATATCAACAGATTAGTGGTGTACACATAGATCAAAAACACACCAAATTTGACCAGAGGAAGTGCCTTTAGAAAAATTTTTTTGTCAACGTCAGCGGAAATCAAGAAAGTCTTCAATTCTTCTGTTTTACGATTTTTGTAACGAAGTCCTTTAATGGGATTAGCAATCTCGAGGGACCAGGACACAGTTCTGACCTCTATACTATCCGAAATCTTCGTAACGATTTAAAGACGCCATCTGAAGCTGTAAGAGCAGAACGAAATTGAAAAAAATAACAAAACTGCATTGATGAATTTAAAAATACATCAAAATCCTACACACGTAACGAGTACTTTACATCACACAACGAAACTTCAAGACTGAACCAAACTTAGGAAAATTCGACTTAACAACACAAATCCTTACACATTACTTTCACTCTTTGACAAGAAACCTGACCTTTGATAGACGTTGCCAATGTTCAAATTCCGTAGACAGACACAATACAATTTACCTTGGCCTGCCATTTGACAAAATGGTGAAATGGATCCCACACTTTGAGAATAAAAGAAAAACTCTAAACCTATGATTAAGACTAGGTTTCACTTCCTAAACCACGTTCAATTGAAATTTAGGCTGAAATTGAAAGCTTGCACTAAATTACTTCAACTCATTCGGACCTCCGCTTCACAGATATACGGGAGAATCAGTCAATAACCACATGAAGTTAGATGAACAATTTAGTTAACACTTTTTTAGCAATTCCTAGACGTAACCATAGATTCGTCGAAAATCCGCATATTAAAAATGAAAAAAATATACATGGAAATAGAAAAATGAAAAAATTCTCACCACTGAAGGTATATACGAGAAGCATATAAATATTGGAAATAAAGTAGAAGAATAAAAATGTGCCTGGTCTGCAAAGGGCCTCTGGAAGGGTCGTATGATACCTCACTTGTGTAAAACTGGCCGAGTAGAAATATGTCTCTTTTATGCCCTGGACCCTACTTCTAGTCCAACCGCCTGGTTTTTTTTATGCATGGCGAAAATACACTTTCTTCGCCGCTTTCGCTTAAGAGTCGACCCTCCGGTAATACACTGAGAAAACCTAAAATATGTACGAGTCTGAAAGTGAATACGGACGAAGCGAAAATCATGATAAATAGCAGAACCAGTGCTGACATCGAATATGTTTTCAATATTTATATTATTTAAGAATTACAGTAGAAACTTAAATAAATTTATCTATTTTGAATGTAATAAATCATTTAATAAACTTCTTCTTTTTTTTTTATGACCAACAAGAAACGTAGCATACATTAAAAAAAAATCTGTGACTTAAATAAAGCATTCATGGATGATTCTCAAACTGCGGTACTATACCGAGCCCATGATGATTACTGGTCAAACAGTCACCATATCCTTCAAATTTTTAGCCTAATGGTTAAAGCGGAGACTCATCTACAAGAGCCTCATGGCGAATAGAGTATACATTTTATAAATATAGCATGCTTATTCCTCCAAAGTTGCAAATTGTAATTACCCTGGCTGTCCTAAAACACGGTTTTACATTTCAAGTATGTCCTTTGATATTCTTACCTCGTGAATTTTCAAGTGTAGTAGAAGTAGTGATATGACCAGAAATTAATGCAAGGCCTAGAAGTTTTGGGCGATCAGTGGATGATGAGGGAGTCGGAAAGCTAGTCTTAAAAAAAAAAAAATAATTAAAAATAATTTTTTTTGAGAAATTGTGGATTATTTAGAATATTAATAGTGAAGAGGAAGGTGGCAACTCTACCTGTCAGAGATATCTCGGGTTCTAGGAGGTTCTAGGAAGTAGATTTTTAGTGGCCCTTTACAATAATTGAGATGTAATTACCGTTAAAAAATTGCTGTATAAACTGCAATTTTTTGTTTTGACGATCTACTAATTATCATTTTATAGGTTTTAAATACCTGTATCGAATTATATCGGTACCATTTTTGTTAGAATTTTTTTGTGGATAAAAACTTTTTTTGGCGTCTAACTGATCTTTATCTACTTATTCATATAATCCGTTTTGATTTAATAACTTGCTATGATCTATCGAAGTCTGCTCAATATTAAAATGAACTATTTTTAGCATAGGGATCTCTAATAGACCTCAATCTTGCACGGGATATTGCAAAATATATATATTGGAAATGAACTTCATCTCCTCTGTAGTGCATTGTAATAATGATAAATAATATGCATTCATCTGTATTGTTATGCATTGAGAATACTGGGATTGAAGGAAATAATTAAGATTCATAATAGTAATTAAATAAGGAATCAATTAAAGAGATGCCACCCGGTTCAGTAATATCAATATTAACCAGTTTCTGTTACGGACAAAGAAATATTTACAAGTTCGGCCGTTATACCTGGAACGGCTAATAGGCCGCTTAAGATAAGCGAAAGTAAGAGCACCATAAAACGAGAAATAGGCCTGGTCGACAAGGTGTAATAAATATGTCGACCAAGGTCAGTCTGAACAATAGAGAAAATATTCTTAGAGCGTCAGCCAATAAGATGTCCCAAAAGGAGAGTGGGGAACAAAATTCATCTGTTCAAGGAGTATGGAAAAACGGTATAAGAGGCAGAGTTCTGGGGAGTTCCGGACAGTTCTGGTGAGAGTTGAAGTGGAGAGTTCTGGTGAAAATTTTGAAATAGGTAGTTCTGGGAAGAAGGAGGTTCGAGCTAGAGGCAGAATACTGAGGTTCGCAGAGAGTACAGCTGAGCAGCACATAGAGACAGGAGAGAGAGACCTAGACCATATAGCAACAATAAGATAAGTGCTAGTCCTTTGATTCATTGTGTACATCAATGTATAATATTGTGTGGCATCCGGATAGTATTTTAAATAAGCAAGAGTTCTCCCAGTATTCTCAAATACATATGTTACAGTCTGTAGATTTTTACAATGAGAATAATTTAGATTGAAAATTAGTAAAACCAGTAGTTTAATTAATAACGTAACGTCAATAAAGTAAGATCTGTAACAAAATCTACCATTCTATTTATCCTGTATGCCATCATCTAGTTAATTAAGATAAATGGTGAACACGACACTCTTGGAAAGGTTCTCCAATGGTATTTATAATATCCCAAGCTAATTGACCATAGCAAGGGGGTCTGCGGTCCCTAGCCTTTTATGTTAAAATATAGTTTGATTGATCGGCTCCCTTCTAGAACCGATGCAAATAGAGATTACATTAGATCAGTAAATTGAGTAAATGTGGTTTCTGGAACCTCCAACTGCCTTAGAAAAGCAGTTTGCCAGAAACATAGCAGTATTGAAGGAATTTTAGTGGAAACATATGCTTGTAAGGGTAACTACCTTAGCAAAATATGTAATTACCATGGGTTTGATATCAACAATTTTAAATTTTTAAGACTAAAAATGACTATTGTTCTTTACAATATATATTTTCAAATGTCAATAGTTTCCAGAGATCAGCATCAAAATCTTTTGAGAATTTAAAAACAAAGTTAAAAATTCATAATTTTGCCTGCTGAAATTGGCTTTAATTAGAGAATTAGATTAATTAGAGAATCATATTTAATGTATGTGTTTTTTTCATTATTAATTTTAATCCAAGTAGAAATTGAGATAAAATAGTAATTAGAAAAAATACGTTTGGATAAATGTACAATTGTAAAAAAAAAAAAATTGTATCCGGAATAGGGGTTTTACCGCAAAATGATTCCATTCTAAATAGGTTAGAAAATTGATTTTCATCTCATACGTGACTGCAGGTAGTTAGGAGATAAGCTAGTAGAGGCCACTGGTTAATAGCCGAAGATGAGCTGTAAAGTAGAGTAGGGACATTAGTGCAGAAGTGTATGGCATCTAAGTCCTTCCGGTAGCTCCATGTCATATGCATGATGTCCTCAGATGTCAATTAGTAAGCAACTCTTAACTTTACCTAAGCTCCGGAGGGCAACTTCGCCGAATTACCCGCCTCTTAGCAGCTGTTACATGTTATGGGCTCTGTTGTAATTAGTGATCTTTAATGAAGGCCAAATTTAAGGCTAATGATATTCTCGCATTAGCGGAGTTATCAAAAGATTTAGTCGGCATAGGAGTTGTTAATAACAAAGGTTGTGTTTCAAAACTCTCAGAATTTTAGACGAATAACTGTCATTACCAATTTGTGGCATGTCATTATTGGATTATTATTTTCAATATTCAACCTTTGTAATGGAATAAGAAAAGGAAAATTAAAATCCCTCCTTTCTTTAAAATTTAAGTTTTTACGTTCCAAGATACGTAAAATTCAAAAATCGAATAAAAAATGCAGCAAACAAAAAAAAAAAAAGGTCCGCAGATTTTCTCCAATCAAATTGGCCGCTTTTTTTTTAAAATTACTTAACAGGTCACTCCAGGATAGTCCTCGGAACTCGACAGTACCCACGTTCATATTACAATAAGAAGATGGAAGAAACAATGTATTTTGGAATACCAAAAGCTAAAAAAAAATAATAAAATAAAGTAAAAAAAAAAGTATTTAATTTTTATAAATAATTATTTATAAATAATAAAACGTAATGTAATAATTCACTGCGTTTTTTCTTATGTAGTGAGATAATTTAATGGTTGTAAATATGAAATATGCAAGTTAATATTTGGAAGAAAAAAAAATGTATACCTTCCTGTCTTTTCTGGCAAACATATAAAATAATTAACATTTGGAGTGATTGATATGATGAAAAATCATTTTTTTTTTAAATAGCTTAAAAGAGAAATTTTATTTTATTAGACGAAATGATTATTCCTGCAAAAATATATCCTTCCTGGATTCTTTAATCCTTTATTTAATATACTTATAAAACTACATACAAAATTACGGATCTAGAGAAGATATTCTTTCAATTTTTTTCAAATCCTAACGAATATTGGTAAACAATTATAAAGCCTAGAACATATATCAAGAACTGTTCAGTATTTTAGTAGTACAATAGGCCATAGAGGAAAATGACAACGACGTAACAACGATTACGGTAGTGCGACATTTGCCTATTTTTGATTTTTTATTTTCAATAATAAAGTTTTGTAATCTACCAAGAAAAAAATAAATAAATTACCCTCCCCTCCATTGAAAATTTGATAATTCAAAAACTATACACAGTGGTGTAGCAGAGATTTCGTTTCGGGAGGAGTCCAACCAAGGATCTAATTTAAAGCCCACCCTAATAGGAGATACAATATTATTTTTAAAATAACATTAAAATAGGCTTGTAAAATTTTCGTTTACAGGTAAGAATAAGTAAACATATTTTGCAATTACGGAGAGGAGATCCGGAATCTCCTCCCCTCTGGCTATTCCACTGAGTTTACATCTCCTGGATCATAATAGATCCTCCTTTCAAAGATAATTTAATGTTCTACAAATGTAAACATTAAAAAGTTTAAATTGGACAAATTTTAGGAAACAATTTTTATATTTGACTTTCGGTCGGGGACATCAGATATTTTTATATATAATTATTTGGAAATAATTGTTTCAAATTTAACGCGTTGTTTCATATTACTTTATCTAAAAAGTATGAATAAAAAGATTGTGGGATCTTGGAAAAAAAAAAAAAATCTTTCACTAATAGTTATTATTTGATTTATTGTAAATAGTATTTTATATACATTTTGTATGTAATATTTATTACCATATTTTGCAACTTCATTAGAAACCGGAACGTTACTTCATAAAATAGGTTAGAGGACAAATATTTTTATAAACGAGACTGTCTAAAATTAGAATTTCTATAATAATAAAAGATTTCAAACCTATAAATGTATACATTTATTTTAAATGCATAAATAAAGACTGCTATTAAAACAAGAAATTTTTTATTAATGAACACTATAAACAACTTTGTTTGAGGACAAATATTTTTATAAACGAGACTGTCTAAAATTAGAATTTCTATAATAATAAAAGATTTCAAACCTATAAATGTATACATTTATTTTAAATGCATAAATAAAGACTGCTATTAAAACAAGAAATTTTTTATTAATGAACACTATAAACTTCATATTCTCCAAGGAAAATTATAGTTTAAATGACTGAATAAATTTTAAAAACAGAAGGCTAAGTTTATTGCAAATATATTGCATAAACATGAGATACGTAATTTAGTACATTCATATTAAGCTCATCAGAAGCTTTATCGATGTAGGCATTAACTAATGTTAATGGATATTTAGAATAAGGTATCTAGACTTTGCGTGGCCCTAGGCTATACAATATTGCGGGGCTCCCTTGATTAGGATATAGAACCGCCAGAGGATTTGGCAGGTATGGAATACGCCCAAGAGGAAGGGGGAGTTCGGGAACCCCAAAAACTATAAATTTATCATATAAAAGTCATTTATTTAATTTTTATATGGCAAAGGGCCTCCAAGGGCGCGGAGCCCTTGGCTCCCCCTTCGATCCGCCACTGAATGTTTATTTATATTATTGTTATATTGCCCAATTATTATTATATAAATACCAATAAGTTCTTTATTTGTTTATTTTATTGAGCAAAATAAAATTTATTAACTCAGTATATTAACTCTGAATAGATCATATTGTATTATATCAATCTATCTATGGGGTTGTAGTCACTTCTGTCACATTTTTCCTTTTACTTCCCCAAACAATATTAGATACAAATAAGGAAGTCCACTGTGGCGGAAAGAGCGGATAAGTTGCGGTACGAAAACAAAAGATTTAGAAGGCTCCGGGGAGGAGAAGGAAGGCTGAGTTATTGTCGCTCGATAAAATACGAGCAGTAAATTGCCCCCGCCTAACGGGACATAAGATACATAATACATAGGGCCTCCAATAGGACTCCCAATTCCATCCAATTTTTTCCCATCCATGCTCCAAGGATGGGCTGATTGATTTGGGTAATTCGACTGATGTCCTGATTAATGTATGTGACCCTGTTGCTGATCCGTCCCTATCCGCGGATAATCCTCACTCGATGGACCCGTCCTTCATCTCATTCCAGTCTGCTTCGTTCAAGGTCTGCTCAGTTCTCATGTCCTCAATCACAACTACATAAAATAAAATTTTAGTTAAAAATAAAATGTATCCGCTTGTCTTATTACTGTTATTAACTATTTGTGTTGATATTAGTATGTAATTAATGTGTGATGATATTAATATATGTAATGTGTGTTTCATCGGATGTTGCTGGAAGAGCATAGATACAGATATGAAGGGAATAGATAAAGTGGATAGAGATGCTAAAAAAAATTATAGTACAAAGTAATAGTAATAAATACGTAAATAAAATAATGACGACATATCATTAGGATTACCCTTAAGGCGGCTACCGACGAAATGGAACATGGAACAATGAAGTGGAGCGACTGATGTGCTTATCCATCGTTCCATTTTTTCACCGACCGGTCGCGACCAGTTCTGATTCACCCTCATACAAGTCATTTTCAAAAATTACACATTCCGAACTCAAAAATTACAAATATTACGATTCCAACCAATAAGAATATCTATGAATATTATGTAAATTATATTAACGGCGAGAAGGATGGAATTAGCAACTTTGCAGCCCACAATACCTAATTGATAATTTTAGTCAGACATTTTTTCAATAAAATAGAAAAACTTGGTGAACATGTATTTTATAATATTTACAGACTACAAATATTTCAATTTATAGATTAATATAACTCTTGAGAATTAATGGAACATAAATAGTTTTCTATATTAACAAAAACATTAAATCAAACAATCTTTACTCAAAAAATAAAGAAAATGTGAAGCATATTATGAATCCACTAAAAATGTTTATTTGCTTTTAATTAATATTTATATATTTTTAAACATAATTAATATTATTATATAACAGCCCAACAACTATGTTAATAATAACTTTTCAGTCCATTATTCCATTCCATTAGTTTTCCATTTCATTAGTTATGGAGTTGGGACCGATAGAACTACTCCATTTGGCTTGGAGCGGCTAGACTGGAGTGATTTTCAGTGACTCCTTTGTTATACCTCCTTAGAAAAATGGGTGGAGTTGAAAGTTTCGAGTTTGTTGCTTCAGAGTAATATAAAATTAGAATATTCAAGTCGATATATATTGAATATTGGGAAGAAAAAAAATAATAAACCAATAAATGGAGTAAGTAGTTTTCTTGCTTTAAGATCTTATTTCTAAAATAATGTTATGCATAATTTGTTAAATATACATTAGCAGTGATAACTGCGATAATTATATAAAAGGGATATGCCAAAAACATCATATTAAGATTATAAATATACATAAATAATAATAATAAAAAAAATGTTTTATATATTTTGCGACCTCTTCTTGCCATTGCAAATAAAAATAAGTTACTGAGCAGATCGTTCAATAGTATTTCAATATAAAGAAGAAGAATTAAAAAATATTTTTTTTCAATTAAATCAATAAATATACCAAAACACAAAGCCTCAGCTCTCTAAAATACCCGCAAATTACTTCATCAGTCAACGTTTCGCCAATTAGGCATCATCGGGACACATATCCACTCTAAAACAGTGCTAAAAACTTCTCAGATGTTGTTATGTTACCTCCCTTTGCCTTCAGTGTGTTATTGGATGTCTTGGAGAAATGTGCTGTCTTTGATTGGTGCATCTTTCTGGACGGTTGATGTGATATGTGCTGAATTTGATCTTCATAGATGTGATTTTTTGGTGTATGTCCTTTCTTGTATGTATTTATGATCAGTTGATATTCGCATGATGGTATAGAAGGATCAATCTAATTAGGGATTGATAAATTATTTAGCACTCCTATAAATTTTTTTTATTGAAAACTAGTTTTTAATAAAACATATTTATAGAAGTGCCAAATAATTTATCAATCCCTAATTAATTTGTCTCTTTTTGAGTTTTTGCTCTATTGTATTTATACATAAATATAATTATAAATAAGAATATAAACATAATTTCGTTCATGAACGAATTTGCGAATAGGTTTCTATTGTTATTTAAACATTAGATTAAGTCATGTAGAGGTAATTAGACTTACAAGGCGGAATAAAAAAATCATAATGTTCAATGAAAGTAAATAATAATTTAAAAACATATTCTGTGAATAAAATTAAAGGAAAGGAAACGACGACAAGGTATTGTACAATTATGTTTCAAGTAATTTAGATAGGTACAGTAAAATATTTTTTTCTAGGAGCCGATTAGAAAAATACATGTTTTGTATAGATCGATAGCGGAAGGTTTTATATTTATAAGGTTTTTAATTGACAATCTATGAAGGGTCTTGGGTACAATAGGGTAGGTGGAGGCAAAACCCCATATGGGGCAAAGCCCAGCATTGAGTTTTTGAATAGAACTCTTTGGTTTAAGAACTGGCCACCAGACTGTATTCTGGTCTTTGTAAAAGTTAAGTGTGTAATCCAAACTGGTGGCGCTCGACCTACTATGAGCTGAGACAATATTTGTATGGTATCTGCACTTTTGATATAATTTTTATCATGTTTCACTTCATCATTGTTTGAAGTAGAAATGCACCAAATTAATTTACTAATTATCAGTAGTCAATACTATTACACTTAAGCTTCAATGTTGTGGGTGAAACTTTGCCTCATCTTGCTAATAAGCATCATAAGAAGGCTTCATTATAAACATGATAAATGGAGAAAATTCTCGAAGCTTTTTTGGGGAAAAATCCCTGCACCTCTCACATGGGAGAATGAAGCGAAAAAATACTAAAGAGTCACACGCGGAATTCTCAGTGCAGGACAGTAGTTTTTTATTTTCATTTCAGTGAAAAAGAAAGTGACAAATAAGAAATTGGGATTTTAAAGGATGTAAGTAAGGACTTCTTCAGTTTACGTCTGATTGTTCAAGATTAAAAAACATATGTAGGGATTTGCCTTCACCTATACTACTTGGTAAGGAAGTACTGTTTCTTGGCAATCATGGAAGGAGATGATTTGGCCAGGATCGTGGTCATACGTACCACGAGGTTTTTCCTTAGCCCTTTGAAGGATTAGGAGATGTAAGAATATCCACTTTAAAGAGGCTGAGTGTGTCCCAGGAGAAAAATTCGTCCCTAGAATCGATCCATGGCTGATATAATAAAATATATAAATTATATAACACAGCCAGACTCGAACCCGGGTCCGGAAGTTGGGAATTCAGTGCATTACACACTGAGCTACTCTCTATTATTTACATTTAAATATCTTTCATATGAACTTTTGATATGCTATTTTATTTTATTTTTTATTATTTTTTTTTTTTTTAGTAATACGTTAAAATATTATGATATCGTACAATTTAACCTAAACGGTATATTGCAAGTTAAAAAAAATATATATATATATATATATATTCACAAATGCTTTTTTTTTTTAGTTCTTGAATATTACGGCCCTCAAGTTCTGTCACCGAATGGTTTTTTTATGCCCCCTCTTCGTGGAGGAAGCTATGCCTTAATTTCAGTAAGTTTTTTCCGAAAGATGGATCGACGGAAAATATTTAAACGGTTGCCATATTAAAGACAAATAGAAAGACAATCCCCACATACAAACAGAATTACAGCCATTTTATTAGAAATATATAAAATGAGGGAGTAGGGATATCAGAGAGCGCTCAGAGTCTGTTCGGGCCTATCCATCATGCCGGCCAGCGATAATGCACTTTTAACTAGACCTAATATTTGGTCAAGACTTTTCCAGGCTCTTTCTGGATCTAGATTTCCTGGGAAAATCCTCTTTTATTTTTCTCATCAATCGCGATATTTTATACCTTTTAGATAGGTATCGAATTAGCATTTCCGCCACTTTAATGGTTTTCTTAATAAAATAAATTAGGATTGTGTAATCCATGTTCATTTTTCTTTTTTAATATGAGACCATCTCGATGTTAATTAAATAGATAGTAGATTGAGTTCAATGAAAAGCATAACATTTTTTTTCGATTGAATAAAAATACTTAGTTACTCATAAGAGAGGCAAATTTTAAAAACAATGCTATTCGTTTATGACTGATGCAGTAGATATATATATATTTCGTTTGCTCTTTAATTTTTGGATCTCCGCCTGCCAATTATGTAATTGACAACCGGCAGATGGGCTTAGGTAATCAGATAACAAATGACACCAGGCATGAGAAAAAACAGTATCCAGCGGTACGCACCCCCTTAATTAACTTGCTTTGTTTAAGTATTTTGATAATTCAATTCAGGTCAATATAAATCTTCGCAGGTATTGAATAACAGTCCTCATCTGTAAGTCAGTATTAAGTAGAGTATTGCGATAGCAAAGAGTCTCGCGTGTTTAATCACATGTCTTTGATTCAAAGGTTTGTAGTGGTTCAGCAGACATCTATTAAGCACTCGATGTATTAGCTATGCTTTAGTCCTAGCTAGGGAATTTGATTGGTATGAAGTCAATATCTGTATTGTTTATTCCGTTTGAATAGTTCTAACATTATTTTGAGCCTCAGATTAAGTAAACATTTGTTTACTGTTTTCTTAATGTGTCAGTTCCTGGTCATTCTCCTATCGAGCGTTAGTTTAGAAATTAAATGTTTAAGAGTATTTTTACGCTGACACCACTGAGGTCAATTTTTTATCTTAACCAATTATAATTTTCCTTTGATCAGTTTACTCTTAGGCGTGATGCAATGTTCACCTGAAATCCAATTAAAATAATTAACCCAAACTGGATTTCCATATTCAGCGAGAAAGGACGCTTCGAAAAGTTACGAGGGGGCTGGATACATTTCCGCCTAGGCACATTCCCCATCCCCTAACAAAATAACAAACAATGAAGACAAATTAGACAACAAATTGAGAGAACCTTAAACATTTCGGCTTGGAAGAAACTGATTTAAGAGCCCGTTACAAAGACAAAGGGCTGAGCAACAGCTATGCAAAAAAGAGGCTTCCCCGTAATGTGTGCGCTATCTATCTTCGGCCCCGGTAAGTTCTAGGTGTCAGCTCGAGTGAGTCTGAATAAATCATGTGCTCTCATCTCCTGGTTCATGAATACAGTGGATGCATTGAGCACTCTTAATTACTTCAAGAATTGCGGCAGGAAATTCGGACAAGTCGGTGCATTATTTAGTAAATTATAAACCTGTATTGTGAAGGGCACTAAATAAATAAACACATTTAGGGAACTAGAAATAAATACTAAATTTTGAGGAATGTGAAATAAGATTGTGTATGGTAAACACATGTTTTGAGGCAGATAATATATCTGGTTTTACTCTAAACACTGGACTTGTTGTAAAATTTAAGAGATATTTCAGTCGAGTGTATGTATGATATATTTTAATTCAAGCAAAGTTCACCTCCAAGTCAATAAATGTTGCTTTGCTTTGAATCATGAGTAAATATTTAAAAGTAATAGCCGGTGTGATTCAGTGGAATTTAAAAAAAAACCAAGAGTTATTTATTACAGGCCTTATCGGTTGACTTGTCTATAACTGCAAATAAAAATACTATTGACGAAAAATGATGTACACATGTCCTCACGGTCAAACTACTAGTCACAAAGACTTTTAGTTTGACTAAAAGTCTTTGTCTCCAGACTCCCCAGAAAGCTATTACGTAGAGCATTATTTTTTGAGAGTGGGTGTTGCCATAGCGACGGTGATTCGTCTGCAACTGATATTAAGGGGTATCCAACCCCCTTCGATCCTCGACGAATTGTTCCACATCAATACGCATGCTTTGCACCATCCGCGATTTTTTTTTTTTTTTTTTTTTACCCCGATGCGCTTAATTCACATTGGTCAACCGAAGCGTGAACTGCTCGTTTCGAAGAGCAATTTAATCCTGGCAGCTTCCATTAGACCGTGAATCTACCCACTGCTCGTTCAATACGGATCGGACAATGGTACCAGGAAGGTTTTATTAGTGCACCAATACGAGAGTTAAGGATCGGAAAGAGGAAGTTGTGTACGAAATTGATAATCTGGCTCAGGAGACCCTGGGGTAAAGTTTCAATTAGTTCCACTCCTGGACTTGAAGGAAAAAGTTGGCCGATTTGGAAAGATTAAAATGGGGAAGCCACCACATACCAGAGAGGTTTCAAGTTTCGAGAAGCGCTTTCTAATTGGACAATTTAAGAAAAGATGTTACCTGAAACATGAGCTAAACATTCATAACTTTTACAAATCATTATTGCTTTAAAGTATTAATTATTATTTTCAAATTCAGTAAATACACAGGTTGATAAAAGAGGTAACATTTGAACATTTATTTCATAGACATTCCACGTCATAAAACCAATACTCAGTATGCTTAGAAGATAATTAGGTACAAGCATTAGGAATGCAATTATAGCCTCGACAACTATCAAACGTCAAAACTCAAGAATTGTCAATTTGTGCACGAATTAAAATTTGCTAAACAGTGACACTAAAAATAAGAGATAAAATAGGGAAGAAAAAAAAATGCTTCGGTAAACACGGCAAATCATAAAATAAAAATCAATCCTTATATACCGGAATCGAAGTGACAAACGCTGACCGCCCAAGTATATCCAATGTGTTTTGCTCCAACAATCTCAGATGTGTTTTAAATATTTCTTAAAATTTAATTCAAAAATTCTTTACGAACATTTTTCAAAACGAACATTTATGAAAAAAAATAATTAGTTAAATAATTTAATGTGTAAATTAATCGCTTACAAAATTCCGTATTGAGCATAATTATAAAAATTTAATTAAAATCACTAAATAAACCTCAAACGATCATAACAAATAGAATAACAAAACATCATACTGACTAAAAGACAAAGTATACATGATCATCAAATAGTATACATATATATATATATATATATATATATATATATACTATTTCAATTATAGATACCAATAGCCAAGGAAAAACTTAAAATTCAAAACCAAAGAAAGCGAAAACTGTAATTACAGTATAAAATTTCCAATTGTAACAATATATCATTTCAAAAATGCATTAGAACAGCCACACACCACAAATCTACAAGTTCAAATAAAAGATCTAAAGTTATGGCAAAAGAACATGCTGTGATTTTTTGTTGTTTTAATATTCTGAAGATGCTTAAATCATAATACCAAACCTACAAGATTACAATTTCAGATGTATCGTGAAGGAACATAAAACCAAAAAGAACAAAATGACGAAACAACTACCAAAAATATTGATGTATTTTCGAATTGTAATGTTTTGAAATCCACTCTATAAATTTCTATATAGTTGAATTGTTTTATTTATGAAGCATTGGCTTACAGTTGTAGTTTTTTTCTTTTGTTTTTTCTGTAAATCTTTGTGTTTATTTTATTTTAATTAAAAAAATAAAAATATTTTATCTTGTACAAGCAAAACACTACTATTAATCAATATTTGATTTTTTTAGATGGCATCATGAAGGATAAATAAATTATTAGCTTATCATGTGTTTTTATTTATTTATTTTTAATTGTTATGGAGGAGATGATAAATTATGATCTATAGCAATTGAGTTACCATAATAATAAAATCGCAATATTAATCGGTGAAATCATTTTAATGAATTTTCCTGAAGATTTATTGAAAAATATATAATTTTCATAAAAAAAACAGCTATCGTTACAAAAATAACTGAATAATAATTTTTTTCCTATCATTCCAATTTTTAATTATAATTATTTAATAACTAAATTATTATTTTGAGTAGCAAAATATCAAACGATATGATTTTTCGTATTTAATTTTTTTTACAGAAATTCATTTTTTTTATTTTTAATTGTTTTATATTTTGTACCTCACACTTTATGTACCTACCTTTACATCTGAATGTACAAATCATAATATACAAATTTTTCTTAAAGTTTTTAATTAATTACATATTCTGGAAACATTTTGAGTTTTTCAACTAGTATTATCTCTTCATTCCTAGTCCTAGTTTTTAGAAATCCCGCTTCACTCCAAAGAGAAGTAGATTCTACCTGTTTTTTTTTTAAAGAAACACACCAAAAAATCTCACACACTAATCCGGAAAACCATCATAAGCTGCACTAAAGTAAAAAACCAACCTCCTATAATACACAATAAAGACAGAAGTACAAGGATGCAAATGTGACATTATATAACACTATCTGTGCCCTCCACCACCATGCCCCTTACCATGGATGAAGAACAGGTCCGGATCGTAATGTTTAGGTACCGCGCCTTCTTCGTAGGTTGATCTAGCTGTGGCTCTCAAGTCTCTTGGGCTTACGGTAGAAGTCCTAGGCGACGCTGTATGAAACATCAACACAACCTCTATCTCAATAGCTTTCCTCAACAAGTGTCAAATCTCTCAGAAGTAAATTGTTAATGTTTAATTAATGAACAAAAAATAATAATAGCATGCGATGAGGCAACAAATACTGCAAAATCAGGTTTACTTATATAAATAAAACATAAAAAAATATATATATTATTTATTATACGGCATTACAGTAATATACTAACAACAGGTTCTTAATCTGTAATTCAGCACAGTATCTTCACTATTACAACAATGACATATGAAGTGTTACATACATATTAAATTATATAAATCAGTATTATAAAACATTTATGAATTATGAATTCAATTAAGACAAGAAATCAAATACATGTTGGTATTCACCTGGCATTATTGGGAAAACCCTAACCCTTAAATCGCTTACCTAAAAACATCCTGCCTATCTCTCGTTCATTGCTAGTACAATGCGAAAAGAAACCAGTACAAACTTTTCTGTTTGATATAATCCATTTAAACCTTGGTGAGTACCAACATGTATTTGATTTCTTGTCTTAATTAATTCATAATTCATAAATGTTTTATAATACTGATTTATATAATTTAATATGTATAATAATACCAACTATATTTTGAATTGCTTATTTTTGATTTTTTTGTGTTTTTAGAACTGAGGATGAACATTCGAAACTAGTTTTCAATAAAACAAATTTATAGAAGTGGCAAATAATTTATCAATCCCTAATTACATTTCTTTCTGTAATTTTAAAAAGTGGTAATTAATAATTTTAAATTAAAAGGCCATTCATAAAATTAACGATTTGGTTAAAACTGAACGGAAACTTGTTCTGGAAATCTATAGGCGCTAAAAGCGATGATTATTCAAAAATAACCTGAACTAAGATTTCGAAAATAATAATCCTATTAAACATTAATCATCAATACCCTTTAGAATCTTATCAATTTCTTACAGTAATGCCTATAATGCTAAAAACAAAAAAATTATAAACCCCTTTTCACAGATCTGCCTCATTTTAATACTCCTTTATTGCCCGCTCCACCACTTTCTGGAATTCATTCGCTTTTAAAATCCGGCATCCTGCCTTAGGCATATTTAAAACTCTCCAACTCTATTTTCTTTTCACAATCCAATCAGACGCTGGCTAATCATGTACTATGTTATAAGCCTCTTATTATATGAAATTGTATTATTACATTGTCTTATTATATCTTATTACTCATAGTATTGTTTTTCGCTACATATATTTCAAGAATTTCTTTCTTTTTTATTTTACTTTATTTTGTTATATACGTTTTTGTTTTTACTAAATTAGATTATACTCCTTATGTTGTTTATTTCCGATATATGTTTTCGTATATAGAATATTATTTTCTATTAGGTATCTTTTTTTTTGCCACATTATTATATGTATTTACTTAAACATTTTTTTTAAATAACAGAGGTAAATATTTTTTCATATTTTAAGATTTTTGATAAAGGATGAATTTAATTTTTTTTTTTCTTTCCTCATTTTTTGGTGACGAACATATTGTTTCACTTTTTTTTTCTTACATTGTGATCTCGCCTCACTGAATCTGGATATTTATTATATGAAATAGTATTTCGCTAGAGAAATGTATATTAAATATATATTTAGATATTCACGAGACCTAAAATTAAATATGTTGTTTATTTTTAATTGTATTATCATCTTTTGTGTTTGAAAAAGTTCATTCACTAGATTAAAAAAAAAATCAATAAAACATATTACCTAATTAAAAAAACCTAAAATATCTTAACGAATTTATTAAGAAATTAATTATTTATTTATTATATTTTTTCCGAGGAAAGGTTAATTAGAAAGTGTTATAAATCATGAAGATTCCGAGAAATGAAATTGCTTTAAACTTAAAAGGATTATGTAATCTAATTAGAGCTGCATTGCACACACATTTCAATTTCATCTTCTGGATAACGACATATGAGGCCCGTGCAATTTTTTTTTTCAATATGATTGTTTCTACAAAACTAATTTATTCAGAATCATGTTATGAGTTCATATGCATTTTTTTAACAAATAGCTTTACTAAGGCACTATGTAAAGTATTTTTAACTATTAGCCAAAAATCCATTAAAAGCGTTTAGAAAATTTAGAGACGATTTCAACAGACACAAGGATTTTATTTTTTTAATGCGAAACTATACGTAAACAAAAAGTAAGCCTACAGAACATTTAGATTGATTAATTTTCTTTAAAACAGAAAGCATATAATCTATAAATTTCGAAATTAATAATAACAAAAATCAGGAAGCTTTAAAATTCGCAGCTCTGGCAATAAGCACAATTTTAATGGCGTTTAACTTCGGTAGGAATATAAACTTTTAGAAGTGGATAATCGGGCTTGAATTATACAGTAACACGTACCTGCAATTTCACATCTACTTTACTTCCCTTGCTCAACTGAAATTTCAAATTCACAGGCGGTTCGTGCTTACTTCACTCCCTCCATGAACTTGGAAGTAAATGGCTAACCTGGTCCTATCATCATGCGTAGGGTTCAATACAGCAAATAACGTTTAGAATTTTTTTTTTTGTTGTAAGTTTTATTGATGCTTGAAGTTCAACATTAGCTGAGAAAAACAATTGCTCCCGTTATGATTATTTAAATCAGCTGATAATAATGAGCCTCAACGAAATCAGAGGTTCGAAGCCGACACCGATTACACAGCTCTCTGCAATGAACCCTCAGACCTAACGCAATCCTCCCATTTACGTTGCAATCTGTAAATTCTTCCTTCCTGAGTATTTTGTGACAGAAAAGCGAAAACAATTTTAAAAAAAAAATTCTGTAATTAATCTTTTTTAATCCTCACTAGAAATATCTAATGGTTTCTCCGTGTTGTATCGATTTATATTTCATGTCTTAAATAATAATAATTTCATTTTTTTTAATTTGTATTACCTAAATAAAATCGCAGATGTATTGCCTCAAAATAACTAATGTTAATGCAAACTTGTATAATTAAGCGGAAACAAAAAACATTGAAATTAGTAAAGCGATTAATAAATAATAAAAATAAATAACTTACGTCTTGGGTATACAGATGTTGACTTTTGCAGGGTATAGTTAGTGTCCGGAATATTCAATATGCAGTTAAAAGTGATCTGTTCTGGTAAGTCTTTCACGCTTAGTTTCAGTTTTGCTTGGATATCGTAGATGCCTTCTTTGGACATTCTCTCGATTTCGATTGGCAGATTCGGAAGATTTTTCAACCTGAAATATAAAAATAAGGAATTCATAAAAGATTAGGTAAAACATCCATTTATTAATAATTGAACCTTGCTTGCACAATTTCGTGCACCTATATATATGACAACAAATAATAATTACACATATGGTAAACATCAAAGAGGATGTTTGAATAGTATTCATGGCCTTGAATGGATATCAAGGTATGACTTAACGCTTAATAAACACTTAGACTAATTATAATTATACATGAGTATAACTAATATGATTGAAGGCAGCGATAGACCATTAATTTAATTTAACGCTAATAATTAGATTAGTGATAATTAGGCCTTTGGAGTTCGGCGGGTTGTCTATGGTTTGTTAATTATTAATTATTATTTATTATTTATTACACAAGCAACAGATAGATTTAAATTTGATGTCCGTGATATAAAACAGTGTTGATATGATACACGTGTTTAAAATTAATTTTTAAGAAGTATATTAAATCTAAGTGTATTCGAAAATAATATTAAAAGAAGACGTATCTTCAAAACTGTGAAACAATATTTGGGTTCGAATAGTTCTTTTTAGGGATATTTTTTATGTCAGGCGTAAGTAGATTACTCAATCATATCTGATAATTTATTGATCATCATTAATGTATTTAAATTTAAAAGTAAGCAACTACGTATAATCATTGTAAAATAAAATAGAGTGGGGATAGCTCAAAATAAATAAAATTTAAACCAAAGTGAAATTAATGAGTGGGGGATAGTAAGACAGATCAAAATAAATCATAAAATATAGATGTGAAGGTCAAAGATTTAAAATGAAATAGCTCAGTTGTAGCAAAATAGAGAGGTTATTAAATAGTGAATTGTGGAAAAAGTTTATTTTTGATATTGGGGGATCATCTAAGGATCATCAAAGGATCATCTAAGAATAATCATTAATTTAGTTAATTTAATTATTTAGTTTTACTGTAAAGATGCATTAATAGGTTAACGCATATTTTTAAATAACATTATTAATTTTAATTTTAAAAATGACAATAAATTTTTGAGTTATTATAATTTATTTTTAAACATTATCTATCATTTTTTAAAATATATTTTTCATATAGCTCTTACATATATTTACATACAATTCAACAGTACTCAAAACATATTATGTTATTTGTAGCAATCGGAAATGGATCGTCTAACATTCGAAAAAGATCATGGAGAAGAATAAAATGATTTTTAAATAAAAGTTAAAATTAATCGTTATCTAACATTTATGTATTTTGTGAAAAATTAATTGTTAATTTATGATTTACATTTGTATGAAAAAAGTCAAGCATCATTAAATGATTATTTGTTTTCAGTTAAAAAATAACAACCACTTTTAGAGTGTTTTTTTTTAAATCACAAACAACTCTTTTTTATGAGCGTCAATTTTTTTTTCCACTAAATAAAACTAAAAAAGCTGCAACTTGCTTTAAATTAAAGCTACCAAATCGAGGATGGCTCCATTTTATTCAACATGAAAATACCTATTCAAAAATTAATAGTGAAAAAAGCAACTACCAACAAACCAATAATATATGTTTCGTACAAGGAAGTAAAAATATTGTGAAGTGACGGGTATAATGTGATCTACAACACATTATAACTCTGGATAAGGGGTTAGGGACTGATATTTCCATTTCTTTTAAACTTAACCTTACCATTTCTTTTAATTTTGGAAAAGCCTGGGTCTCCCTACCATTCAGCCTTTCAAACAAAATCATACATGGAATTTAAAGATTTTGTTTGTTAATTTACTTTTGTCTTGATCATTTTATTTAATAATTTTTGTCCTTGAATTATTTGCAAGCATTTAATGTTCTAACTTGTCATTTATTTCCTCAATATAATCATTTATCATTTTAATTGAATTCCTAGCTTCGTAATTATTTTTATACGTAGTTATTATGATTAATAATCCGAAAAAGTATAGGTTATCACGATTATTTTAGGTTGGAAATATAAAAGTTGTGTTTATTTCAATATTTATTTCCTAAGAAGCGTATATGGTGGGACTTATAACAGACAGACATTGCACCTAAAGAAATGTCCATACTGGTCGAATTTATCATTCATCACATTTTTTTTTTTTAACAAATGATTTCGAAGCTATCCCAAAACAATATTTTGTGTGTATTTTTGTTTATTTACTTGAGGTAAAATTTCAGCCATATATAGGCCATTTTTAGATATAAAATATTGAGGTTTAGTTATTTACAGTGTTATTTTCATCAGAGAATTAATATATTTAGCATAATATATTTCGAATTTTAATTAATCAAATCTTTTAATTAACTATAAAAAAAGACAAAACCTATAACTTGTATACTAGTAGCAAATTAAAAAACGAGCAGTTATAAAAAGACTGGCCAAATAGACATAGCACATTACTCTAGAATATTTAAACATATACTGACGTAAAAGAGACGATGTAATATAAAATATATTGTTAATGAAATTGTTTGTTATTTTTTTACCGAGTTAAGATATTGTTTTGTTTTTTTATCTCATTAATTAAAAATAGAAGGTAATGTTAAATGTATTAATTCTGTAATTAAAATAACTCTATAAGCAAACATTTATTATTTTATATTTAAAAATTGTCTATATAAGGCTGAAATATCATTTCAATTAAAAATAAAAATAAAAATATATTGTTTTGGGATACAAATGAATAATTTGTTTTTTAAAAAATGATGATAACGAGTGATTTTAATGAAATAATTTAAAAAAGGAACTGAAAGTGTCAAGGTATGAGAGGATTAGGTAGCGATGTCGAAAACGAAAGCGCATCGAAAAACGAACAGCATGGACATAGCTTAATAACCACATAACATATCCTATACATCAAAATACAAAAATAGTATGCCGAACTTATATCGATTGCTGATAATTAAGTTCAGGAACTTTATTCAGCTGCTAGACTAAAGTTTTACCAAATCATTATAATGAAAGAATGTCCAAATCAATACTGGACTTTCCAACAATATCAAGTATTAGAAGAGTTTTGCTAAAGAAAAAAAAAAAAAAAAAAGTAGATCCGAAGGCTGGAGCACTAAAAGGTAGCTGAAAGGAGTGATGTATTTAGCTAAGGTATTTGGAGGGGCAAATAGGAAGCCGGCAACAGTAAACAGGGCGAGGTGAGTTACTGGCCTAGGATTAACTTGAGGGGCGGCAAGAATTTAACACCAGCGAATATAAGGCTCTCCCGGGGGTGAACATTCATCAGGTGGCACCTTGATTAAGCCGAGGACAGGGACCTCAGGTTATTTGTGGCCGATGCCTTAGCTCCATGGATATTTCACCACCTTGGCTACTTGCGCCCTCAAAGTTGACATTTTCTAAGCACCAGTCAATAACGTTATAATTGGCCACTCTGAAAAACAAGGACGAAAACATTCGATAACAAGATCAATATACAGCAAACTTATTTCTAAGTACTGCTAGATTGCTATAAACTAACTACAACTTCTATTGGGAGAGAGGGCAAGAAGCTCAGCTACCAACTGCCTAGGTTCGAAAAGAAAATTTATATTCTCTCTGAAATATTTTAGAAATACCCTTGCGGCATACACGGTCTCTGTAAAGTTAGTACTCCATCCTCCGATGCATTAGGAGGCAAATGTTCCGGTTAAGCGAGAATACTGCACAAATGACCGTTGGTCAAGAAAACAATATTGCTATTTATTAGAAAATAAATAAATCAGGTATTTACTTTGTATAGTCACATTTGGTCTCAAATCAAGCCGACAAATTATTCAATACATCTAATTAATAAGTTAGTGTAACTATCTACAAACGATTTCAATTCCACAAAGATCTAGCATCTAATAAAATCTAAATAAAATAAAAGATCTAATAAAAATCTCGAGAGACACTTAGAAGCGGGAAACATATTTTAATTTCTTAAATCCACAGAGCTATTCTCTAATGTTAGTTGTAGAACGTCACTATTTATAAGGCGTTCCTATAGTTTTTGAAACTAATCTTAAGAAATAAGAGATGAATATATGACTTGAATAAAATGACTTGATGACAAACATGAAAAAACTGTGGATCAATAGATCAGATGCCATCCCTGATGAACATCTCATACGAATCTGGCAGTATTGTGAAAAATTTTGATCAATCTGAGAAATTATTTTTTAAAACTGAAAGAAATTTCATTATCAGGAGCGTGCAAACAACTGTATTAAATCGTATCAGACTTCTACGTAAGAGAATAATTGATTGAAAGCTGACAAAGTTATGGAAACTGTTCACAAATCTGACTACTGAGAAAGTGTCGAAAATGCTGAATTACATAATTTAAGAAATAGAGACTTTCCCAGTATTTACACTTCTACATCAAATTTAATATTTGTAGAAAAAAGGCCACATCTAATACTTAGGTATCTTTTAAATTATGTTTATCACTAAATAGCATCTTAATATAAACCATAAAGAGATCTATAGGGATATATTTATTTATATATTATTATAAATAAATTTAGTAAAAAATAAGTGAGACAGAACAATAGAATAAAAACCTGAAAAATTATTAGTGTACAAGTAAAATACTAAAACATTAGTGCCTAGGACGCACTTTTTAATGTTGAAGTAATTTTAATTGATTATTTATTTTCAGGAAAGAATTAGATAATCCAATACTTAGGTATATTTTAAATTAAGTTTATCACTAAATAACATCTTAATATAAACCATAAAGAGATCTATAGGGATATATTTATTTATATATTATTATAAATATATTTAGCAAAAAATAAGTGAGACAGAACAATAGAATAAAGACCTGAAAAATTATTAGTGTACAAGTAAAATAATAAAACATTAGTGTCTAGGAGGCACTTTTTAATGTTGAAGTAATTTTAATTGATTATTTATTTTCAGGAAAGAATTAGATAATCCAATACACATCCAATACTTAGGTATCTTTTAAATTATGTTTACCACTAAATAACATCTTAATATAAACCATACAGAGATCTATAGGGATATATTTATTCATATATTATTATAAATATATTTAGTAAAAAATAAGTGAGACAGAACAATAGAATAAAAACCTGAAAAATTATTAGTGCGCAAGTAAAATACTAAAACATTAGTGTCTAGGAGGCACTTTTTAATGTTGAAGTAATTTTAATTGATTATTTATTTTCAGGAAAGAATTAGATAATCCAATACTTAGGTATATTTTAAATTAAGTTTATCACTAAATAACATCTTAATATAAACCATAAAGAGATCTATAGGGATATATTTATTTATATATTATTATAAATATATTTAGTAAAAAATAAGTGAGACAGAACAATAGAATAAAAACCTGAAAAATTATTAGTGTACAAGTAAAATACTAAAACATTAGTGTCTAGGAGGCACTTTTTAATGTTGAAGTAATTTAAATTGATTATTTATTTTCAGGAAAGAATTAGATAATCCAATACACATCCAATACTTAGGTATCTTTTAAATTATGTTTACCACTAAATAACATCTTAATATAAACCATACAGAGATCTATAGGGATATATTTATTCATATATTATTATAAATATATTTAGTAAAAAATAAGTGAGACAGAACAATAGAATAAAAACCTGAAAAATTATTAGTGTACAAGTAAAATACTAAAACATTAGTGTCTAGGAGGCACTTTTTAATGTTGAAGTAATTTAAATTGATTATTTGTTTTCAGGAAAGAATTAGATAATCCAATACACATCCAATACTTAGGTATCTTTTAAATTATGTTTACCACTAAATAACATCTTAATATAAACCATACAGAGATCTAAAGGGTATATTTATTCATATATTATTATAAATATATTTAGTAAAAAATAAGTGAGACAGAACAATAGAATAAAAACCTGAAAAATTATTAGTGTACAAGTAAAATACTAAAACATTAGTGTCTAGGAGGCACTTTTTAATGTTGAAGTAATTTAAATTGATTATTTATTTTCAGGAAAGAATTAAATATCCATCGCTATTCATTTATTAATTAAAATATATATATATATATATATATATATATATATATATATATATATATATATATATATATATATATAAATATATATTTCTAGTATACATGGATACATATAAATTACATTTTATTTATATTATTAGTTCTAAATTTTCTAATTAGATTTAAAGTATGCTGAGTACATTGTAACCCAATGCAGTTGGGCAGCACCTCTCAGATAAAATAAAAATTCTCTACACTTATCGGTAGCTTGGGGTACGTGAAATTTCAGAAATTCGTTATTTTTATATTTTTTCCAATATTTTTAAAATTTAGTCTGTTTATGTGTATATAATAGGTTATATTTCTAATAACTGCGGTTAATAGTACTAATAAAAATTATTTTAAATGTTCGACCTTCTAAGCCAATTAATTGTTCCTTATAAGTTATAGATAGCATTTAATCCAAAAATGATACAATAAATTCAAGGACATCCGAACTTTACAAAAACCAGAGGAAGAAGATGTTTTCTATAATATAAAAACTTTTGAATAAATATTCCTTATTTACTACACACTTCGAAAGCCGTTAAAGAAGTAGGTGCTAGAAATCTGAAATTTCTCAGTATAAAATTTTCCTTTGACAGATTCTCAACTATTTGGTTGAAAAAGTTAATTAAACTTTTCTAATTTTTTTCGTTTTGACGGGTTAGGTTCATCAAATTGATTATTTATTTTCAGGAAATGTCTAAGAGAAGAATGCTTAAGAAATGAATTAGATGGGTATTTAATTATTTCCTGGCCTCTCCATTTTCAAATATTCTTTGTCCTTTGTATCTTTGTAGTTAAAACAATATTGTAGTTTAATTGTCCAATTCTGTCAATATGTTTTTTTTTTTTAATTTAAAAATGTCTATGATGTTTCATGTTACTTATAGTTGATATTACGCAGAGAAGCCACACACATGAGTAATAAGGAGAATCCTTACCATGCCAAATATTAAATATAAAAAAAAAAATGGCGTTGACAGATAAGGACAATTAAATTACAACATTGTTTAACCTGCAAAGAATAAAGTACATTAGAGAATGTACAGATATGTCCAAAACGTCGTTTATAGAAATTGGCTTAATAAATAAATGAATAGCGATGGATATCCAATTCTTTCCTGAAAATAAATAATCAATTTAAATTACTTCAACATTAAAAAGTGCCTCCTAGACACTAATGTTTTAGTATTTTACTTGCGCACTAATAATTTTTCAGGTTTTTATTCTATTGTTCTGTCTCACTTATTTTTTACTAAATATATTTATAATAATATATGAATAAATATATCCCTATAGATCTCTTTATGGTTTATATTAAGATGTTATTTAGTGATAAACTTAATTTAAAATATACCTAAGTATTGGATGTGTATTGGATTATCTAATTCTTTCCTGAAAATAAATAATCAATTAAAATTACTTCAACATTAAAAAGTGCCTCCTAGACACTAATGTTTTAGTATTTTACTTGTACACTAATAATTTTTCAGGTTTTTATTCTATTGTTCTGTCTCACTTATTTTTTACTAAATATATTTATAATAATATATAAATAAATATATCCCTATAGATCTCTTTATGGTTTATATTAAGATGTTATTTAGTGATAAACTTAATTTAAAATATACCTAAGTATTGGATGTGTATTGGATTATCTAATTCTTTCCTGAAAATAAATAATCAATTAAAATTACTTCAACATTAAAAAGTGCCTCCTAGACACTAATGTTTTAGTATTTTACTTGTACACTAATAATTTTTCAGGTTTTTATTCTATTGTTCTGTCTCACTTATTTTTTACTAAATATATTTATAATAATATATAAATAAATATATCCCTATAGATCTCTTTATGGTTTATATTAAGATGTTATTTAGTGATAAACTTAATTTAAAATATACCTAAGTATTGGATGTGTATTGGATTATCTAATTCTTTCCTGAAAATAAATAATCAATTTAAATTACTTCAACATTAAAAAGTGCCTCCTAGACACTAATGTTTTAGTATTTTACTTGCGCACTAATAATTTTTCAGGTTTTTATTCTATTGTTCTGTCTCACTTATTTTTTACTAAATATATTTATAATAATATATGAATAAATATATCCCTATAGATCTCTTTATGGTTTATATTAAGATGTTATTTAGTGATAAACTTAATTTAAAATATACCTAAGTATTGGATGTGTATTGGATTATCTAATTCTTTCCTGAAAATAAATAATCAATTAAAATTACTTCAACATTAAAAAGTGCCTCCTAGACACTAATGTTTTAGTATTTTACTTGTACACTAATAATTTTTCAGGTTTTTATTCTATTGTTCTGTCTCACTTATTTTTTACTAAATATATTTATAATAATATATAAATAAATATATCCCTATAGATCTCTTTATGGTTTATATTAAGATGTTATTTAGTGATAAACATAATTTAAAAGATACCTAAGTATTGAATGTGTATTGGATTATCTAATTCTTTCCTGAAAATAAATAATCAATTAAAATTACTTCAACATTAAAAAGTGCCTCCTAGACACTAATGTTTTAGTATTTTACTTGTACACTAATAATTTTTCAGGTTTTTATTCTATTGTTCTGTCTCACTTATTTTTTACTAAATATATTTATAATAATATATAAATAAATATATCCCTATAGATCTCTTTATGGTTTATATTAAGATTTTATTTAGTGATAAACTTAATTTAAAATATACCTAAGTATTGGATTATCTAATTCTTTCCTGAAAATAAATAATCAATTAAAATTACTTCAACATTAAAAAGTGCCTCCTAGACACTAATGTTTTATTATTTTACTTGTACACTAATAATTTTTCAGGTTTTTATTCTATTGTTCTGTCTCACTTATTTTTTACTAAATATATTTATAATAATATATAAATAAATATATCCCTATAGATCTCTGTATGGTTTATATTAAGATGTTATTTAGTGATAAACATAATTTAAAAGATACCTAAGTATTGGATGTGTATTGGATTATCTAATTATTTCCTGAAAATAAATAATCAATTAAAATTACTTCAACATTAAAAAGTGCCTCCTAGGCACTAATCTTTTAGTATATTACTTAGCTCAATAGAGTCACTTATTTCAGTCTCAGTTATTTCAGATGAAAAAAGGCGGTTAAAGTAATGGAATTGTAGTACTAAGTTAATTTATTCAAGATTAGTAACATAAACGCCAAATAGAACTTTCAAAAACGAACAATAATAAAGTACAGACTGAATATTGTCATGCTATCAGGTGTTGAATGCGTTTGCAAGTGCAGTGATGCGGTTAGCTTTATTAACATGATTTGCAAAACAGAAGCGGCCCAATACTACAGACAGTTCCCACATAGTTCCCACTGTTTAGTCCGATCTAACCCGATACTGCCAATATGGGATTACCTTTATCCTGCCCATCAATCCCTCCCTATGCATCTAGTATGCTACGCCTCTACCTCACAAACTGGTATTCGTGAATTTCTAATACCAGTTCTAAAACGATCTAAATCTAAAACGAAGTTCTACACGACTCTATATATTTTTTTTTTATATATATGATAAAATATTTTATAAAACATTATATATTTTAAAATATTTTATACATAAAATATTCTACAATATTCTCAATTTAGAACCTAAAATAATTTTTAATAAAAAATATTTAAGCGGTTCACAATAGAGATAGTGGGGTACTATGTCCATCAGTACAACGAAATTTCCAACGGACATAGCATATCTAATTGGTGTTGAAACACAGCATTACTCAAATAAAGAAGTGGCTTTACGACAAACCTACAATCGTGGCCATTAGGACTGGATTATTGTAATTTGACTTCGTTGGAAAATAAGAAGCTATACCTTCCACGATGTTTTAATTCACTTAACTAATTATACTAAAGATCCTTTATTAATGTATACATGTGTAAGGATTTAAATGGTCTCTAATCATTTTGATAGGATAGAGCAATACATTTCAACTTACTGAGTGCTTGATGAGTTAGTCTCAGGAAGTAAACCAAGTGATCAAGAAATCTTTGTGGCTAGCTGTTTAGCAAACTTCATGGAATGGTAAAAATCTAACGGAATCGACGAAAATTTCTAATGAAGACGGTATGGATAATTCAACCTCGAACGATGTTCCTAAAAGTGGAGCTTTCATTCCCCGAATTATAATCCATGACAACCATAAGCCGTCTACTCCAAAGGAAAAATCTTTTCTAGGCTTTGTCTCTGTACAATAAATAAAGAAAAAGTTTAAAAGGGTATCATTTCCTCATTTAGACAAATTATAGCCGCTCACAGTAAACCGACCGACCATACTAGAGGGTTGGGTGAGAAACCGTGAGCAATTGGATATTTGTAGATTTATAATTATTCACAAATAACAGCTGCTATGATTAAAATTATTTTTCAACCTAAGAAACTAAACTAAATAAGAAAAAGTTTGATAGGTTTAGTATTAGTTTTTATATGAAAATTTCGATGTTATAACATTTTTTCTTACGTACACACAGTTCTCCCACTTTTCTAAACCTTCATGATGTTAAGGAAAAAAGAAATTGAAGGCCTTAATCATACTAAATACATATTTCTATGAGATCTTATCATAATATATTAGTATCTTTTATTGTAATTCAACCATTCAATGATCCAACAAACAAGTGCATTTAAAATTAAATAGTTGATTTTCGTTTTATTAAATATATTTCCAGAATATTTGAAAAAAATAAAATAAATGAGGATATATCTGTTCATGTTAGGAACCCATTGAGCGTGGTCAAGGTTTATTCGTATGCACCACCAGCCACGCGGTACCTCCGTTATGCACTGTTTCATCATCGAAAAACCGTTATTTCGACGTATAAAAAAAACCAAGTTCTTTCCATTTTGAGAAGAAAATTGGTATTGATTTTATTTATTCATCCTGAAGAAGGAAAATTGAAATAAACCCAAGACAAGAAAGTAGTCAATCAAGAAGATAAAACCATTTAGAAAAAAGAGGTCGCTTTACAATAACCTATATTTGAAACATTAGTAAAATTTGGGGATTTAGAAAAATATAAGAGCGTTATAGGAAAAGAAATAGCATATATTTTTTAGATGGGATGGTAAAGTCACTCATTGGCTTACTGATGGTACCCAAATGATACCATTAGAGGTGCAAAACAAAAATTTAAAAAAAGATATATTTTCAACATCTTAAAATAAACAAATCAAGAGGATTATTCTAAGGTTCGTTCAAATAATAATCCGCGATATGTTAATATCAATATATTAATACATCTAATGCATTGTTCTTTACGGATACATAGCAATTTTAAACATTTATGTGATATTAACACTTGTAATCAATTTTAGAAAAATTTCAACTCGTTAAGGCTTGATTTTAATTAAGGCATCCTTTAATTAGCTAACAGAAAAACGAACACAATTAAAAATCTTAATTTCTTTCAAATTAGATAATATGGAACCCGTGATAAGTAACAAGTTTCAGCCCTCAATTTTTCTGAAATGTGCAAGAGTTAGTGATGCGTAAAAGGGCGAGCCAGATCTCTCGATTATAGTTATCGATGGACAAGAAGAAACCAACAGGGACATTAAAATTTTCCATAGGTCCGCAATTAAAACACAGAGAGGAGAACCGGCAAGGAGAACTCCTTTGCAGATAAGGAACGTATAACGTCTCTCTGAAGTTGGTGTTGATCCTTCATTATTATGATTAAAGTGGGGCACCTTAGGTTAATTAATTTATTGTCGGTAAAAGATATGCAAGAAGGTGAGCGGGGTGAAAGCATCAAGTTTTGATGGGCTAAAGTTTATCCCTTTAATGTAAAGATGGCACAGCCTCGCATATTGATAGGGCTCCTGGTCACATCAAACGCGAATCCAAAACTTTTCGAAAATATTGCTAAAAAGTTCTATAAATTACATTAAACCGGCACGTGAGAGCTGAACGAATAGCCCGATATATTTAAATTTATATTGTTTGAACAAGTCATTTAAAACTATTGCGACATAAATTTGTATTCAATTTTTTTATATAAACACAGAAAATAGGAACGTACAACTCTCAGGTATTGTCATTGCGGATGTGAAGCATAAACGTTTACTTCAACAGTAGAAACGTTTTAACAGTTTTCGATAAACAGTACTATGTAGAATGTATGACCTGAAGGCAAATGATGGAGTAAACTTAAGAATTTGAACGGCAGCACAATTTCTAAGCCAGCTACATCATAAATCAAAAATCTAAGGTAAAAAAAATCGTTGTTAACAAACACCGCTGAATAAACTTGTCGTTTTTACTTCTGGATATGCTCTTGTCAATTATGTAATTGGCGATTAGCGAATGTGCTGACTTTTATTTACTTACGAGGCTATTTATGACAGTAGAAGTATATAAAAATCACCTATTGGCTGAAGGGTGATGGTTGTAGGAAAAACATCAAAAAGTAGTTTTAAGGTATGTAGTTCCGGAAACCGCATTATGTATATGATTTATTATAATAAACTGAGCAAAAATGATCTTCCAATATCTCCTTTATTATATATTTTACAATGAGTTAACGTTTCTGGAATCTGTTCCTACTCTCAGAAACTATTTCTAAAAAACGAGATAATTAACCATAACAAACATGCAAAACATCATTTAAAAATCCATTGTAATTATTTTTTTATATTACATTTTAAAGGAAAAGAGCTTCCTGCCCTTTTTTTACAAACAAATAAGTTAATATCATTATTGTTGTTTTAGCAATATCACTATTGTTATTTTTATTATTAATAATACGGGAAGATTAAATAAAACTATAATCTTCACTGAACCGACTGATTAATATCTAAAGGGTAATTATAGCGAGAAGTAGATGGGAGGATTGTGTTTGGTCTGATATTATAGATTTAGTTAGGTTTTGAAGGAACTCAGAGATTTAACAGACTATTATATTAAGTAGTTAGTTCATGTTTTAATTAAAGTTTTGAACCTTTCTGATCCATGAGAGATTCATGATAAGAAATCAAACAGGATTGAAAAAAACAAAACATATTTTTTGTCTTTTTAGAACTTTATTAGTTAAAAAAAATATGCAAACCTAAAATAAAAAAATAAAAAAAGGAGGTAGACAGAAGCAAACCCATACGTATAAATCCATCTCTGGAAAAATAAGACTTATGATAGAATAAAAAGCGAAAGATTGACAAATCATAGATTAAGGGTGTGTTGATGGAGTGGACCCCCCTTCCCGGTACAGGCCAGTGATTTATAAAACTGCCGGCCGCCCTCACCCCGTTCGGAATTGAACTAGGGAAATTTGGAGGCCTGGCCATTGTCAGGGGGGAAATATTACCCGCTATAAATTTAATTAAAAAGAAGGCTTATGGCCGCCCGCTCCGTGCGATATGTTTTCATTTGGCGGTTTGGGGTTGTGCACCGCATTTACCCTTAATTAGCTCATAGCCCCTCGATTCGCTAAGGCCCGTAGCTCAATTTGGGGGATTGCGTTAGTAGCAAGTAACTGGTTCCACAGCAAGCGATATATTTCACGAGTGCACCCTACTAAAGATATTCAGCGACAAAAGATCAATAACTTTGAGCGAAAGAAATATGGTTATTCACTAAATCATTTAAAAGTAGCTATGTACATGTAGAGTATTTTTTACATTACTTTGAATAATTCACATTACATTTCACACCATATTAAATAAAAATTATTTTTTAGTGTACAAGTACAACATGCATTCTTGATGTAAAAAGTAATACCAGCAGAAATCCATATAGGTTATTTTTCTTTATCGTGTTAAAAAAAAAACGCAAGAGCAGTGTACCGATGAGTACAGGACTGATAAAAACAATCAAGGTACTGATGACAATAAACAATGATAATAATGAATGATGGGGATTGTTTAAAAAATAAGATAAAAGGTTTAGAAATAGTTTTATTTTTCTAACTACTATTTAAACACTATTATTATTAATCAATGTGTATTCCCTTTCTATATCAGTATCTACAATAGATAGTATGATATATATGTTATATATATTTTTTTTTATCAGCTAAGGTTCACTATGTACGATTAATTCTATATGTTGAAGTTAAAACCCAGAGTAATAACTGAAATAATTCGAAACATTTCATAAGTAAAATGTATAAACGGATTTTTGTATTGCTTGGGAGTAAATCATATATATATAGTCCAGATACGCCGATTTTTTTATTTTATTAAATTGATTTAATTTTTATTTTGGTTAATAAATTTAATTATAGTGTGAAATCTCTATAATTCATAGTAATCGCCTAAATACTAAGAAGCGTTAAAATATATAATTTCACAAAAACGTGTAAACCATTATAATCGTAATTAGCTTTAAATTATTTCCGTGAACAATGAATATCAATAGAATGTTATCATGCCTCTCAAATTTTAAAAAAAATCATGCTTTTAGCTTTGCACCCCTTACAAAAATAGAAATACTACAGACAAGCATTTCTTATAACTCCATACATTCCTTATGATAGCAATAATAGTATTATGTCATAATCATAAAAATTACAGAAAAATATTTACCTAATATTGACAACTTAGATTTGAATAGCATTTTTTTAAAGACATGAAAATAATGCATATGCGGCTTTATCATTTCTGCCATATTAGCAGAAGACATTTTCATTTGAATCAATGTATCTATTTCTTAAAAATTAATTTGCCAACTTCAAAAACACCGACACAAATGGAAATGCACTCATTTAAATTAAAACTAATAAAGGTTGAGTACTTGATCGTCACATTGGATCGACAATTTACGATTATAAAAGATCGTGTATATTGTTTTTGTTATACAAATAAACATATCAGTGGCAGAACATTTCTTTGATAGTGACAAAGCGTAACTTAACATAGCCGGTGAAAAGATATTCTTACTGGTAAACTAAATACATTCTAATTAGATTTTTTGTGCTTCCTTTAATTAATAATATCGTTTTGTTTTCGAGTCCTTAATTACTAAAAAAAAGTACTAAATTAAATATTCTTTTTTTTTTTAAGTAAGATATAAATTGGAATATAATTATAATTTTTAACATTACTGAAATAATAATAAATAGTTCCAGTTTTATATAGATGAGATCAACAAGTCGAGAATACGGATTACGATTCAGACAAAGGTTCGCAGATCGAAGTTGAATAAATTATTCTGGTTGGATCGATTATAGTTTTTTACAAAAGGTCCTAACAGGCAAAGTGATAATAAGTGAGGAAGTAATCGTAATTATAGAATGGTCGTTCTTGTATGAGGGCGCTGTGTTATTTTCTTGATGAGGTAAAATCTAAAGATAAGGGATCTCCTTGTTAGTAGATGCAAGAAGCGGCACATAACTGAAGGTTATTGGAGTCCAAGGTGTATATTCCCGATGACTGCTTTCTGATTGAATCTATATATCTTTTTAAAATTGTCATTTTTTTCTTTCAACAGTACGATTTTACCTAGATCAAACCACCCTACCAACCCCTGAAATCAATATCATTTACCCAATTCCCTGGGGCTTTGAAATTAAAAAAAATTTCTTCTTTGAACATTTACTGCTAATTAATAATTTGCATCTATGTAGATTATAAATTAGTTCACCTCATAGAGAACCGTTATACCAAAATAAATATATCCAACGTGGTATTCCTGAGAAATGTGGAAACAGAGGAAATCCTGAGGAGAAAGGGAACAAGCAACTGGCTATAAAATATTTGGCAAAACAGAGCTGTCGGTCGGGAGAACTCTGAATAAATATAACATGAGATTTCTAATGCCTCGTCGCTACGTAGTTGTTATGGTGCAATAGTTTGACTAATTATGTTCAGCAATCATATATTTACAAAATTGTGAAAAAAAATAATAATAATAATTAGGATTCGTTGTCTGAACTCCTAAGATTTTTACCCCTTCTTCTGATTCCACAAAGTAGGCCGAAACGTCGGCTCGCATTAGCGGCAAATATCATTTACTGAGTGCAATAATAATTTAACTTTATACATAGGTTATTTTATTTTCTATGAAATTCTTTAAAATCTCACACTCATTCATAATTTTTAAAAATTTCGTTTTTATAGTTCGGTGTTAGGCAATTTTTTGTTGGCAAATTTTGTTGTCATAGTTGGTTGAATGGCAGCCTTGTACACAATAGAAAGCCGTTCTGAGTTTGAGCCTGTCAGTCCTGCAGTTTTTGAGAGCTCTTGAACAATCTATTTTTTAGATTAAACATATGTGGGGCCTAATTTAACTTTCTTTCTAGCTTTAGGCCTAGATATTTTAATTGATTAACTTGGCAAATTTTTTTATCATTTAATATTATATTTAAGCGAGTTATGTGATTTCTTCTGGTGGATATAATTCATTTGGATATTTCCGGTCGATAAGTAAATTTATTATTTTGTGTCAAAATAAATAATTTATTCAATTCATCATCGGAGTTATGATTAGAGTAAATTGGAGCTAATAAAAATAATTTGATTTAAAGAGCACTAGGATGCCACCTGCAAATGCAATGGACTCAGCTTCATCCGGAGTCACAATTCTGAATGTGCCATCCATTATAATATCCCAAAGGAGGGGGGAACAGCATGTGGTGGCAAAGCAGAGGTGCTTTGCCACCTAATGGAAACTGTGTCCCTCCCCATTCCCACCTATCTGAATCTGGCATCTTCTCTCAGATAAGTAATTTTTTATAAGCGAATAAACGTTTTGAGGGCCAGACCTCTCACGCAATGCTTTTAAATCGAAGGCATGGTAAAATTAATAAACTATTGAATGCTTAATGGCACGACTTGGTGGGATTTATAGCTTTATGCGGCAATTAAATGCCACGTCAAGTTTTTATCACACACATATTTTATGCCAAATTATTTTTATCATGTTTAATTATGCTAATACCACTATTAAATGAAGACATTTGGTTGAGAAGAAAAATGTGTATAAGTAATTTCGCCGATGATTTAATATAAATAGCTTTAATAAGAAAAAACAAAACTTATTACCGTGGATGATCAAAAGAGGTATAATGAAGCCATGTTGCATCTATTTTTCCCTTCTATTTTGCCACAATCTTAAAAAAAGGAAAATTTATTCAATAATTCCTTCTAATGAGATTTTCTATTACTCTAATTTGAAATATGCCCGCGGCAGTGAAGTTTTCAAAGCTTGCTTAAAGCGACATTGTAGAAATTAGTCTTTTGTTGTCACTCAAAGTCATAAAAAAGCAAACTTCCAGGAATCGTTAGGAAAAAAGGGTGTAACTTCTTATTATCAAAAAATGATTCCAGATTGTATTAAAAAAAAAAAAATATATATATATATATATATATATATATATATATATATATATATATATATATATATATGTATATTTATAAATTAATTATAAATTATAAATTAATTTGTGAAGGACAACTTTCCATTGATCTTTAGTATTATATTTTACCATTTTATATAAAGATCACATTTACTGGAAGGAAATTCAATTTCATTAATAGATTATTTTTCTTCTAACGTTATGATATGGAATTAAGGATTTTGTACGTTCTTGATTTTGAGGTTATAACCTCAAAGAACGATTCAATTGATTAGTTTTTTATGAATAATATACACCTAGATCGTTTAAATAGAGGAAATGATTTATTGCAAAAATGTTAACTGAATTGAGTAAGTAATAAATTTATAACATGAAAACCATATTCATATCATTGGAAATAATCCAATGTTTTTAATAAATTTAAAGCTATTCTTGAAACGTTGCTCATTGTCAGCCCTACTTATCTGCCAAGGCAACCCAAATTCTTCCATTGTCCTTCCACACCGAAGACACTCCCCAAACATGTGGACCCAGAGTAATAGTTACTATAGAACCGACACTGAGGTAGTTCTTTTCTTGTTATTAGGTAAATATGAGTCAAATGGCTATGCCCAATTCTGAGACATTATAACCGCCTCCTCTCTTCTACACCGTCTAGAAAATGAGGCCCAGGAACTCACAGTAGGTTTGATGATTTTAAGTTAATTATTTCCTGATTTAGTCCAATCACGTTACAAGTCACTCAAGTTCCTGGTCGAAACAGATCTGATGTATGAGGGCGTTATGATTTCCATTGTATGATCCTCCGCATCGGCTATATCTATTTCCTCGATCCTACCTTTTTCCAAGAAAAACATTTAGGATTTTTAAAAGGAAGAGCTATTTCGACTTTCCAATAATTATTTATTGTTGTATAAATCAAGTTCAATATTAGAGTGGTCATAGTAATTAAAAATCGTTTTTAATATTGTAAATTAATACAATACAGAAGATTGCTCACAATGGAGGAATAAATTTTCTTATGATGATTGGTGGTATTTCAGTTAAGTATGTTGGTGTTTGAGAGTGAGTATTGGAACTACATTGTACATAATCAAAAGACGAGCAGATCACTTGGTTGAAGCAACATGTGACAAAATAGTAATCCATTGATAACACAGGCCAACGATGAAAAAACTTTTGTACTGAAAATGCCTTATTCCTGCATTTTGCTGAATCCAAATATGATATTAAAAAAGCTGCATCACCCACAATTTCGTCACATTTTATGGTTAAATTTATTAAATTAAGCGATGTTTAAAGAATTGAACAGCTTCACAGGTCAACGATGAAAAAACTTTTGGACTGAAAATACCTTATTCCTATAGTTTTTAGGCTGTTGAATCCAAATATGATATTATAAAAGCTGTATCACCCACAATTTCTTCACATTTTATAGTTAAATTTATTAAATTAAGCGATTTTTAAAGAATTGGACAGCTTTCAATCTTCCTGAAAAAGGAAGACCTACATATAAAGTCAGGCATCATGAAACAACTTATAAAGGCTTTGCCTAAAGATGGCAAATGTTTCAAGTATCTATGACAAAAGTTTCCACGCCTTTCAGAAGCTAAACCAAAAAAAACGCCCCTTTGTCGGACCTGACATTAGGAAAATGATGTTTGAAGTTAACTTTGAATCCACAATGACCGTAAATGAGAAAGAATCATGGGTATCATTTAATCAAGTCGTTACAAATTTCTTGGGAAATGAAAAAGACCCAGAGTATGTTTCTATTGTAGCTAACTTGTTACAGAAGTTTAAAAAGCTAGGATGTTTGATGAGCCTGAAACCTACGGAAAACTATGGGTGATACAAAAAAACTAAGGCCAGATTTAGATTCAGCAGATAAAAGTCTATAAAGATCATCTATTAAAGTTAAAAAAATTTTCAAAAATTTTTTTTTTGTTGGCCTTTGTAATTATATGTAAGCATAATTTGTTTTATATATGTTATATGTCATGTTGATATAATTTTTTTTTTCTGCTGAAGACTTCCATTCAAACATAAAAAAAAAAAAAAATCAGACTTAATATACACGCACCTTTGTATGTTATTGACACAACTTAACATAAGGCTTACATCTGCCAACTGTCAGTGAATAAGTACTCGGTACATTCGGTATCATCACAAATCATACGACGTGAAAAATTTTATTTTTAGAAAAATTGGTAACAAGCGGCATGTCGGAGAACTTCGCAAGGAGATTGAAAAGAATGTGTAGAGGATGTGAGGACAATTCCTTTTTAGTTTTTATATTTTCTTTATAGCAGATTGGACACAAATCGATTAATTTTTAAAATTTTACAATAAATATAAATATTTATTACTGATAAATGTTTATAAAATTCAGTAATGATGACCCAAGCTAGACAAAGAAAATATTTAAAACTTGAAATTGTGTCGATTAATTTCATTAGTTTAATTTATTTTCATTAGTTTAATAAAATAATAAAGTTCAGTATTTAAGAGGGAGGGTCTGTAAATTTATCGAAAAATCATTAAAAATAATTGAAAATAAAGATTAATAATATTATTAAAAAGAAAAAAAAATAATATGACTTAAATTTTACATAACAAGGAATATCTGAAAAAACAAACAAACAATGCAGGTGTATATTTGACCACTTACAGCTAAGAGGTACGCTAAATAAGCTTTAATAAGAGAGAGTTTATTTAATCAACTAATGAAGGAACCGCTTTGCTCCATCAGGGAATTACAAAGCTAATCTTTTGTGCGTGCTTCCAGCGAAACACTTACTTTACCCCTTTAACTTACATACTCTGTAAGTTACACAGTATTAAACGAATGAGTAGTGAGGACCACAACAGGGATTGCAACTCAACAGTATGTAAGACAAAAAAATGATGTTCAGTAGCTCAAACAAACCAACGTTGTTGTTGTTTTAGTTTTTGTTTTTTGTCTTTCCCTCCCCTATGCCTTTGACCAAATCGGGCACCCTGCGTGCAATAGTAGAAAAACGTATTTTTCCATATAACTGCGCTAAAATAGCACTAAAACGGCCCAAACAATTCTGATGAAACTTGCTTAAAGTAATTTCCTTATAGCCCTTTAACTACCCATATATGTAGTACTTCCCCGAGAAAAAGTTGGATAAACATTTCCAACAAAAAGAAAGTTTTATTTGCGCAGAACTCGAAAAGAATATGTTTTATGGTAAATTGTATATGTAAACATTAGAAAGGTAAGAAAATTCTCTATAGAACAAAAATCACCTGAATGCAACCAGTATAAGCAAAGATACGCTATATTGAACATTGAAACCCATATTTACTAAGGTATTCTGCCCGTATTCCCATGGAAACTCGTTTCTTATATTTTTAATTTTTTTCAAATAACTCGAAAACTATGCATCTCTCGGAACATTTCAAATGCTCATTTGAAAGGTAATGAAATCTAAGCAATATAACAAAGCTATGCAAAAGAATCAAATCTAACAAAGCTAGGCAAAATAATAAAAAAAATATCTTAATCGAGCCAATGTTAGCAAAGTTACAGAAAACAATTTTTGTATTAGGCTTTGCACCCAAAGCGGTAAAGAAAGTCGTGCTAGTGGACACACCAGATATTTAGTATATGTAGTACTCAAATTTTTAACGCATACATGCTCTGGTTAAAATAGTAGGTATTATATTAGGCGCTTTGAATTATCCCCTCGATATATGGGTGATTTTAATTTTATGCACAAGTTTTGTTCCAGTACAAATTTTACTCAATTAGTTAATTCTAACCTGAATTTCTCTCCTACTGTGTGGAAGAAACATTTATTCATAATAAAATATTAAAAATTAATGAATTAAATGATAATTTGATTTTGCAATTACTTAAGGTACTAAAATGTCATTACCACGCAATTATCTAACAAACATGCATATTTTTTTCTTTCGTAATTTACGGTAAATGGTAGTGAAATTTATTTCTACTCATAAAGTATAACTTAAGTATACTGATTCATAATTTTTTTTTTTAATTTTTTACTTCCTTGAACGAAGTAAAGGAAATATTGTGTCTGCGAAAATTTTCGGTTTTCAGATTTCAACGGAAATATCCATTTTGACCATCACTGAATCCATTTTGACTAGTTTCGTCGTGGCGTCTGTACGTATGTTCGTATTTCTCATAACTCAAAAACGGTTTGAGAATTACAAGTTGAAAATTACTTTTTGGTCACTGCTTGATCACTGGAAGTGGTACTTTTTTTACTTGAAGGTCATAATTGATTTTTATCATAAATGATATTAAAATACTATGCAAAACTTCTCAAATTTAGTATTTATAACTTACATATTGATTTAAATAACATACTAGATTTTGGTCTAAATTGGAAAACCGGAAGTGGTCACATTAGACCTTCGTCAAAAAATATATTAAAATATAATGTAAAACATTTCAAATTTGGTAAATAGGACTTTTATATCGATATAAATGTATTTACTAGATTTCGGTTAAGATTCGTGAGCGGAAAAGGGTACTTTACTTGAAGGTAAGCTTACATCAAAAATTATGTTTAAATATTATACAAACTTCTCAAATTTAGTATTTATAATTTATATATTGATTTAAATAACATACTAGATTTTGGTTTAAATTTGAAAACCGGAAGTAGTACTTTACTTGAAGGTCATATTAGACTTTCATCAAAAATTATATTAAAATATAATTTAAAACATCTCAAATTTGGTAAATAGGACTTTTATATCGAAATATATGTATTTACTAGATTTTGGTTAAAATTCGTGGGCCGAAAAGGGTACTTTACTTGAAATGAAGGTCATAATAAGCTTACATAAAAAATTATATTTAAATTAAAAGTATGTTTCGGTAATAAAGGTTACAAACGCAATTTGATTTCCAATCCAATTTAACATTTTTATTACTTGTTTTAAGTGTTAAAATTGAGCCTAAAATACTAGTTTTCCTCCCCATTTTTGAGATCAACAAGTCTTCATCATGAGAATAACATATTAGTTAAGTGTGTTTTTCCGCTTAAAATGTCGAAACCGTCCATTTCTAATGCTTTATCCAATGATGTTGACAGTTTTATTGTTGTCATGGAACATGAAGAAATATCTTGGAAACCAGTTACCTACTGAAGGAAAACGACATATAATAACGGAATGAGACCTCCAGTGACAAGAGTGTGTTTGTGTGTGTGTGTGTCAATAGATGGATGACGGGACGCCGAGTGTCGTTTTTACTGCAATCTTCGGAAACTAGTAAGCAAATTCAGGATCACTTTTTGAGCCACCGATTCATAGTTTAATAGGTGTACAAGGAAGTCAAGTGTTGCCCACATCAGATATTTTTTATTTAATTGCAGTCAACATTATTTAAATTTGTATCATGAAAATTGTCCGTTGATTTAAGAATCTCACATGTGGAAATTGAACAAAATAACTAGTTGACAGCATTTAGACAGAGTGGCTCTTAGTGGAACAGATGTGTAACAAGTGCCCTCCAAATGAGAGCATGGTAATGACCACTCGTGACTAGTTCCGCGGTACTAGTAATGATGGAGATTACCTTTCGTTGGTGGTTATTGTTATGTTGGGCTCTGGGAACACTCCAGTACCCAGGCAGTCCAAGGTCAGCTGTTCCCCGTCTACGTTGTGGTTAAGCTCGAGGCTCTTAGCTGGCGCTGCAAAATAAAGATAAGCAAATATAAGATAAAAATAATAAAATTTTAATTAATAATAAAATATGATAAACTTTCAAACAAAAATATTTATATGCGATTAGACAATACTTAGCTCCTAAAAAAATATTATAAAGGATTAACCAGTTGGCGTATTTTTCCCGTAATACTTATTTATCGTTAATAGTGCACACTGATACAAGGAAATAAATAAAAAGTAAAATAGTAATAAGTTAAACAAAACAACGGAATAAAAATAAAGTAAAAATGCTAAATCTCACGTATTTACAATAGTGACATAATGAATCTCAAAACCGTTTCCTCTCTCAAATCTGACGGGTATTTTCGATTTAAATAGCAGATAGTACAATTGACAACAGGAAAAAACAATTTAAAAAAATAACAAATTATTGATTAGTTGACCATACATAGTTAGTATGAATAAATTAATAAAGCATATGCACTGTTCGATTTCGGTTCGAAACCAAATTGCCAATTTTCTTGATTATATTTAGTTATTCAGATAAACGAAAGTATCCACTGATCAAAAATGATAATTTAAACATCATTAATAATTGAATAATGATCAATATAGAATTTAATATTATTATTAATATAAAGAGGTGTATAATTTAAAAATAATCTGACCAAGAACGAAGCTTATTTTTATTTATTATTTTTTTCAATGATACTAAAACATTGCAATATTTTATCAAAATAAACTTAATTAGGGAATGAAATGGCCCATTCTATTAGATAATGCAGTAAAAAAGTATTAAGTAAAAAAGTATTGAAAACACTTGTTTAAAATTTATAATAGTTTTTGTCGTTATATAAGCAGACATGCATACACGCACACAAACAAACAAATATGAAACAACTATTTTAATTCGTGTGCGGTTATGTGAACAAAAAAAAAATCATTAGCGGCAGAAGTTTGATGTCATGCAAGAGCGGAAGTACTCATTTCATAATTAGTTAATTTTCAGAGCCATAGAACGCGCAATAGGGTCACGCTACCTCTAATATAAGGCTATTTGCGGGAATGCGCTGGTGTTTTCAAGCTGTTAGCTTCAGTTTTCCAAAATAGTAGGCCATTATGTCAGCCCAAATTTAATGAATCCATTAAAAAATAGTTTTTTTAATAGCAGTCTCTTGTTTTTATTTAATATTAGTATATAATATTACTCTCTTTCGTTCGTAATCAATTTCATTTTTTATAAGTCTTCAAAATTTTCAAGTTTAGAGAAATATTTTTTTAGCAGAATCTAAAAAATCTTTTGTTCTCTTTCGTTTTCATAATTTATATTTTTTTAAAATTTGTATGTAATAAATATTTTACGTATTTCTTTTCATCAGACAACAAACTAAATATTATAATTAATACAATAACTTCAATATATTGGAAAATTTATAAATACATGGTAGTGCGTGAACAGATACGCTTCCTTACATCATTTTATTAATGATAATTATAAAGTATTGTGAGGCTTCGAAGTTCCCCCTCATCATCTGGAAAATTATCTTCTAATATCCTGTCATGTAACAAAGGTCATTAAAATTGTTATTATATGTTTTCCACATATACATATTCAATCCATATATGTTTTACGTATACTTCGTAAAGAATTTTCAATAATTAAAAATATCAAATATTAAAAATTAAAATTTAACAAGGAATCTTAATACGTATTCACTTTCATTATCACAGAACTAAAGCTTAATTTTATATTTCTGCTATGAACAGAATTTTTTGAGACTGAAGAGAGGTGGAAGGTAGCGTTATGGCCAATTTTAAGGATTTGGGTTGCTTAATAATTGTTACTATCGGCATCGAGCCTTTAGGTTCGGTAAGCCTCTTATTTATTTACGTATATTAAAAATAATAATACAGGTAAAAATAAGTTAACAAAAATAAGGCAATGGTTAACTAAAGAAACTAAGTAGTTACTTTAATTTAATTATTTCATTACAACATCTATATAATGAATATTTTAAAAAATGTATATTAAATTCAAAGTTTTCCTTTAAATTTACTATTTTTTATATATTTTTCTTTTGGTCCCGATGCCAGGTTACACGAATATTTTGTCTGAAAAAGGCTTTATTCTAATCTACCATAAACCTCAATTCATAATTTGGGAAATCATACCACCCCAATTTCGGACTAACCGATCTCGCAAATACCCCAAAAAATTTCCGACTTAAATTAATTTTCGACCAGCATATTAGATCCAACATTTTGGATTTTGAAAATCTAGAGATAAAATTCAGAAATTTGGAAAGGTTTTTAGCTATATTTAAATCCATTATAATTTTGTTAAATGAATCCGCAATATCGACCTGTATGGATATAGGATGCCTGAACCTATAATTAATTATTTGTCCTTTTCTCAACAGTTTTTCGCTGTTAATATGTCTAATAATATTAGGCACGATAAATTGTATTTTCAAAAAGGTCAGATTGTTTTGAAAATTAAGTATCCTATAATTTTATTCAATACCTAAGATTATATTTTTAGGTTGAACCTATTTTTTTTTTCTGTTTTTATGAGTGGAAAATTAAAGAAAAATCTAAAAAATAATATTACGTTATTTCACATCAGTTTATTCCTTAGGAATGTTTAAATCTTAACAATATATATCTTATTTTGGCGAATATATATTATATATCATACAGTACTAATTTATGTAAACCCATTTGGTAACAAATGGAAATGGTACAAAGGCCTACCGTTGGATTATAGCCCGCTGAAAGCTAACCTTATCTAAAGAGTCTTCTATGAAATTGCATTAGCTGCTTCTATTTCATTAGTGTCTTGTCCTTTCTCGGCATTCATTACCATTTTATTTCACTGCTTGTCATTTATTGTCAGTAAAAGTTACAATTAAGTTGGGATTTGAAATTAGTTTGACGAAACTATAAATCGTTGAGGGTATTTTTAGTAAAAATAGGGTATTTTATATAATCAGTTACAAAACAAAAAAAATATTATGACTATGTAAATAAGTTTTATGTATGTTTTATGTATAAATGTATTAGTGGGATTAATAAGGGCTATTATCACTTAATATAAATTGATTAATTCTATAAAATAATTTAGAATCCCACTAGATATGAACAATGATAATATTGTATCCCCCTCCTTTGGACGCCTTCGGCTTCCCATCTAGTAGTCTTTATATCAGATATGCTATATCATTGCTAATAATGGTCCGATTTCGACGATTCCTTTTTTATTTTTTAGATAATTTAATTACCTTGCATATGATTAAATATATAATTTAACATAAAATGCATACTTTTGGCGTTATGCAAAAATAAAATTTTCTTTTAGCTATAACTTTTTCCCCTGCATTTTATCGGTGATGTACTAAAGATATGAAAACTTAAAGAACTTTAAGGAGAGAGTATTAGGTAAGTTTCATTCCAATCGTTAAAACCGTTTATGAGAAAATTGTAAAGATGTGTAAAATCGATGAAATAAATAACACTTCCGGTTAATCCGATACGCTCTATCTTTGCTAATATTGGTTCGATTTCGATTATTCTTTTGATAACTTAATTACCTTTTGTATGTTATGTTTACATAACTTACCACTAGATGCCTACTTTTCGAGTAATACGTAAATAAAATATTCTTTTTGTCATAACTTTTTTCCCTGCACTTCCTCGATGATGTACTACATGCATGAAAAGTTAAAGGGCTTTAAGGAGAAGACTTTAGGCAAGATTCATCAAAATCGTTCGAGCCGTTTTCGATAAAATTGTAAAATCGATTATATAAAGTGGCACTTCCAGTCAGTCGATTTTGACGAAAAAGTTGCTGTAACATCACATGTAATACCTACCTTATATACGTAATTTCAGTATCGTACAACTTTTCATTTTTGACCTAGGCTGTCCACATGCACACAAACATACAGACAGACGGACACACATCACACATACCATTTTGCGAGAGTAGGTTAGTTTTGGACTCGGGGGACCTTAAAACGTGTATTCCCGTTGAAAACTCGAATTCCAAAATTTTCAGGATCGCAATTACTTCTCCTTACTACATACTAGTATTTCATATATTGGTAAGTAAAACAAATATGAATAGAAAATACATTGTCATTTTTATCTTTCTACGGGACTTGTAAGTACCAACGCACTTGTTTCACTGCACATTTGATTTTACTTATATTTTTGTTGGAATATTTCTATAAGAATAATTAAATTTCTCCTTTACATTATTATACATAATTAAGAAATACTTAAATGGACTAAAAAGTACGACACTTCCAAAATAAAGGTAGACGATTTTCTGATTCAATCAAACGTATAAAGATCCGTTGACGAACTGTTATTTGTATTGACGCCGAATGGCGGAGCTTTTATGGAGCAAATGAAAGGGAAAAGCGAAAGGTATGTCATGGGAAATTGGCGTTTCAATACGATTGCCTTCTAATTCATGAAAAATGCTGCTTTTCCAACCCTCAACAACCGGCTTTTTAATATTTCATGAAATGTTTGCTTGGCAACCTTGTTTCCGTTAAGCCTGAAAGTAAAAAAACAAAAAAAAAAACTACGAGGCAATATTATTAAATTAAAAATTCCTGTTCCGTTAATACCAATGAATGATAATAGATTCGCTAATTACAGATAAGGAAGCACTATATCTGGACCCACTGCTGTGCAAGGAGGTGAGCCACTCGCCGTTGAGTTCCTTCTCCCAACATTATGAAGGTTTATCGAGGCTAATCATGCCTTACGAGGATCTTCTTTCTCCAAAATTGATCCAAAAATAATAGAACAGAAAATTAATTTTGTGTAGCAATAGTGTTATACACATAACTGAAGGATTCGAAGAATGCAAAAAAAGATAAACATATAAACCAAAATACGACAGAAAATAGGAAACAAAGATCTGAAGAAAAACCATCTAAAAATAAATATATAAAAAGTCTATTGTTCCCTTGAAAATGAATATCTTGAAAAAACAACAGAAAACAAGGCACTTATTGATTAAAAAAAAAGATAAAGAGTTCTGAAATTGTCAGAATCATACTCATTAAGAAAAAATAATTGAGGGTACTTTTTAACGTTATCCAAGATAATTATTTTTTTAAATACAGAGAAATAACAATATTATTATAAAATTTAATAATCAATGGTTGACCGTAGAACTTATGAAGGAATGAGATGGACCGGAAGGCGGTCAAAAAGTGGAACACAAATAGTAAAAACCATTTATTAAGGACGTTTGGTCAATAAATATTTAATAAATGGACCCACTTTGCAGGTCTTCATCAGTGCTGAATAAACAAGATACAAAATAAGAATAAAACGTTTTGTATAATATTTTATAATCTTGTTTATTCAGCCCTGAAGAAGACCTGCAAAGTTGGTCGAAACGTCGGTCCCTTAATAAATAGTTTTTACTATTTGTGTTCCACTTTTTGATCGCCTCTCGGTCCATCTCATTTCTTCATTATTACAAATGTTGGCACAAAATATTAATGCATTTCCTTTTTTTCTATTTTTTTTTCAGATCTGATTCCGCAGGAATACATAGATAAAATAATAATATAAACAAGAAAAAGTAAAAAGAAAAAGTAAAATATGAAGATAGAATGGGAAAATGGACGTGGATTTTTTATCGGAAATATCAATTTTTAAAAACATTGACATCGAGTTTGTACGAGATAAAAATCAATTACATTATGATGAAGCATGTAGTATAATTTTTTATCAATGTAAATATAAAAATACTTATAATTATGAGGTATTGTCGATAGTTTTCAACGCTATCCAAGACATTTATTAAATATATCTAATATATTTTTAGAGAAATAACATTATTATAACAAAATGTTGGATCAAAATATTTATTCATTTTCCTTCTATTTTTCAGATCGCAATCCGCGTCTTCAGAGGCGTGAAAAAAGAACGAAGTACTATAAATTGGGCCGGGAAATGAGAAAAGCCGAAGAAGCCGCCCTGGCAACAGACTTACAACTTTGCCGATTTCCATAAACACAACTTAGCCGCGCTGAATTCAATTTGGTGCCGACTACCGGGCCCGAAAAAAAAAAAGGTCTGTTAAGGACTCAGGATTCAGTGCGGGCAGCGAATAGAAAATGAACTCAGGCAGGCCCTGCTGGTCTTTCTTGAAACTGAAACCTCTTCTCGATTAACTGGAGGCCAACTTAGTGAATATTTTCATACTCTGGGCTGAAATTGATAAGTTTGTCATCTACAAATGTAAGAACGATAAGTAGAAAATAGTTGATACAAACTAAAATTTAATTATATGAAGTAATGAGATGGTCCTGGAGGCGGTCAAAAAGAATTGATCACAAATATAAAAACTATTTATTAGAAAGTTTCGGCCCACTTTGCAGGTCTTCATTAGTGCTTGAAGCTCAAAGTGTGGTGACGGAGTGACCTGTAATTGGGTCGAATCGTCGGTTTCTAATAAATAGTTTTGACATTTGTCATCCATTCAATTTTGACCGCCTCCTGGACGATCTCATTACTACATATATTTTTTGCGTCCAATTATTAATTATTCAATAAAATTAAATTAGTGCTAATATTTATTTAATTTATTTGCTACACCCTATCTTACCTTTCGGCAACATGGGCTTAACAATGTTGGGGTTGGGAAAAGTGTTAGATTTCAGATCTCAGAATGATATTTTGTTTAAGAAATAATTTAATTAAAAAAAAAAATACCGACAACGGATATGACCCGACGTTATTTACTTGCAATTCTACTTAAAACACATTGATGGATTGTTAGTGAAGTTGACGTTATGAATCTTGAAACTTTACAATCAAATCGATTCAATTTCATTGATTTACAGGATCGTCGATTCAACCATTATTTTTTCTGGTGATTCAACATCGGAAAATATTGGAATTTCAAATTTTCGTTTACAGTTACGACCTATCCTTCAACTACTCATCTTTCACTCCGTTTAAATTTAATCAAATTAATTCGGATAAAATCATCCAACAGTGTCGAGATATTCTCAGTGAGTATCCAGATAAAGACAATTAAAAAACGTTAAATTCATTGGAAATAATTCAGAAAAAAAATTAATTTATTTATTCTTTATTGCTACAAAGAAGTAAAATAGTATCTAATTAAATAGAGTTAGTTAAATTTATAATATTAATAAATATTTTCAACACAAAATACGGGAATTTAGTGATACGAGGAAAGGTCAGACTAAAAGGGACCGGAATGATCGGGGAAAGCCAATCTCTTTTCGGCAGGATTAAAGAAAAGTGTCGGCAAAAGATTAGCAAGTAATAAAGATGCATTTATGGTTATTGCTTTATTTTATAAATCTGAAGGTTGTTTGTCTGAGGTTGCACGAAATTTGTTGACTACAGAGTAGATTTTTTCACTCCCTCTGGACAATACCTCTCTCCGCTGGAACTATATTACTGAAAAATTAATACCTGATAAATTAGACACAACTGCGCCATGCCACTTTGTCTACCGTAATAGATGCGTTATTGAAGGTAAGTCTTCAGAGAATGGGTAAAAAAAAAAAATAGAAAAATCGACAAAATAAAATTCGTTGAACCACTCAGGTCGAATTTGACCTTTTTCGTGAATTCATCCTTGGCACGAAAATGACAAGTCGCACCAGGATTATCTCGACGGAACTCGACATTACCATCCACCATTTAGTTTAAAAATTGTGGCCGATTAAAGGTTTCATATGCCACATTTCGGCCATTTAAGAGAACGGAGAAAAATATAAAGAATTTTGGAATCATAAAAACGTCTTTAAACATTTTAAATTAATAAATAAAATATTCAATGCAAAAAAAAATTAAATTAATGAATATACTCGTATAACTATTTGTAAATAATAAACCAAAGTGTAATTATGTGCAGCGTTTTATATGTAGTTTTATCCTTTTTTTTATTTAATGACAAAGCTCAACCAACTGGGAAAAATGTTCAATTAAATGTTTAAAAAAAAACTATTTTTATAGTATTACAACATAAAGAAAAAACGAAATATATTAAAGTATTACTTTAATTAAGACATGTAAAACAAATATATTAATTAATAATTAATTAAGACAACTAAAAAATAAATTTTAATGAAATAAAAAAACACATAATATTAATTGATAATAAAATCATAAAAATAAATTTATAAAGGAAGAAAATAAATAACATGTCATAGCTCCGACATTATCTCTAAACAAATTTGAAGTATTTATGTACTAGTACAATTTAGGTCTCCTACACACATTCTTAGCTTAAGATTTATTTATTTGATTAAAATACCTAAATGCTTCCATAACTTACTTTTATTTATTTTCAGGACGTATGAGAAATCGAGGTCAATCTCTTTATTCAACATGTCCTATAACTCTGTCGTATTATTGGACTTTAATATCCAGGTCTGACCATAGTACTGCAGAAGACATCATGAAGTCTACTTGTGACTCTACCTACCAATATCAGCTTCTCCGAGAATTTTTATTTGAACAGGATAGTCAATTAAAGTTGTCAGTGATTTTCTTAGTGCTTGAGTATTTTAATCTCAAAAATAATTTCATCGCTTAAAAAATTAATTAAATATCAACAATCCAATCTCCGTAATTTTAACAAGGTGTATTTACAACGAAAAGGAAAAAAAAAAAAAAAAAAAAAAAAGGAGTTCAATGAAGGGAAAACGGGTCTTAGCGAAGAGACCGTGGACGTTAATTATTCCCTCCTTGCATGGGCCAATTGAATCTTTAACGCGATCATAACTCGGTCCCCTTCCCGTGAAATATTAAATTTTCATCCAGCCCCAGGGGACTTCGTTTGGAATTCTCCAGCGACCCTCGCCCTTCAAGACTACAACTGGTCCCAAATCAACCTAACAAACTCTTAATAGGAGGCATTATATATTCCAAGCCGTTATTAGCCATTGACAAATGCAGCGAGGGCGAAATGGACTGATTGACAGGCACTACTCCTAGCTCCTATGTTAATGGTCCTCTCATCAGCTCCTTGATTACATGCCACTTTCATCAATGGCTCACTAATCCGAAGTTAGGAGATCCATCGCAGGCTACAAGGGTTCCACAGTAGACTAGAGCAATAATCCTGTTCTATGTACTAGTGAAAACCGGATGACAACAGAAGCAATAAGACAATCAAATTTTCGAAACCATAAAATGGGGCATAATAGGAATAATCTATACTATTATATAAAGCTGAAGAATTTGTGCGTTTGAACGCGCTAATTCCAGGAACTACCAGTCCGATATAAGAAAATATGTTTGCGTTAGAGAGACCATGCATTGAGGAAGACTATATGGTAGGCTTTATAATATATATATATATATATATATATATATACATATATATATATATGTATATATGCTAAGATAAAAATTGTCCAGCTTGCGTACGTTTCGTTGTCATGACAACTTGATAGTCGTGGAACTAAATTGACTGCACAACCTTTTAATTTTAGTGTTGATATAGTTGATAGCTAGAGAAAATATTACTATTAATCCCACAAGTTACTGTTAAAATTACTGTAAATCCGGCCCTTCTTCATGGAGCGCCCATGCTAGCAAATATAGCAACAGAACTACAACAGTTTCAGAGCAGCGTGCTGAGACGAATAGTGAAATACAACAACTTACAGAGGACAAAAACGGACTTACCCCATACGATCCTCGAACTACCGACTATTACTGACTTTATCAAATGGAGACATATCAATTTTTTTTATAGCCTTCAACAGACGACGAACCCACTATTCTAGACTCTGATCCAAACAAGACGGCCTCAGAGGTGGCAAACACATATAAACAGCCTTAGAATAGACTGAGGGCAGCTTACTAACTAAAGTGACACAAGACAAGTAGTGAGCCCCATCACTAGGAACAGTATTCCCATGCTATTTTAGCGACTATTAACAAAGTGGATTTAATTAGGGATTGATCCTTCTACACCATCATGCGGATGTCAACTGAAAGTGGATTTAATAAATTGTATTCTCAAAGCACATGTTTGTATGGGTTACCTGAATTTTGGCAAATCGGATGCAAATTCCAGACCAATCCCAAAATAAACCACTACTTCATTTATACTAAACGAAAGTTTAATAAAAGGAAATGTATTTCTGAAAGTGGGGTATCTGCAGTACAGCAGGGGACTGAGGAAAACATTCACAAGTAAAGTATAATTTCGAAAAATAAAATAGCACTTTTCGCTATTAGTTCCCCTGAAAACCCCAGTGCATTGGATTTAACCATAGTTCTTAAAAGAAATGTTGTCAACTATGCAATTGTGCAGTAGGAACTTAGTTACCTTGTGTAGATTTTGAGTGATCGCTTCCTAGTCAATAAAAATCTGGTGCGGTGAGCGCATCACACAACTTTCCCTTACCGTTCTAAAACAATTTTGTACACTACCTATATATTTTAACTTTGTCAAGTTGAAAATATATTTTAAAAGTTTCTGGTTTAGTTTCCATGGAAACATTTTCTTTCCATTAAATAATGTGAAAGTAGAAATTATTAAGTTAATTTCCTTTTGTTATCTTAAATTACTTTGTTACAGAGCGTATTGTTTACAACAGAATGGCGGATTGGTGGGAGGAGGTTCGGCCGCATCTATCTCCTTTCGGATGCGCTTGGTTATCCATCTATTTTATGCTCCTCATAAAATACACTGTATATTTGCTAATACTGATCCGATTTTGATGATTTTTCTTTTTTTCTTAGATAATTTTATAACCTTTCATATAATTCTGTACATAATTTACTATAAATTGTATGCTTTTTAAGTTAAGCGCGATTAAAATATTCTTTTCGTCAAAACTTTTTTCCCTGCATTTCCTCGGTGATGTACTACATAAATGAAAAGTACACTTCAGTGGCAGAAAAAGTGAATGCTTCTGAGTTTATTAGAAGCAGTGTTTATGTGAACTCTTTAAAATAATATTAAAAAGATAATTATTATAGTACGGTAAGAGAAAGTTGTGTGATGCGCGCACCGCACCAGATTTTTTTTGTTCAATTTAAATCATGTTAACATTTTTGAGCATGAGAAGAAGTGTTTTTCGATAGGAGATATGGGATTAAATATTGTTTCTAACAAAATCAAAATAATTTAACTGCTTTTTGGTCATATAGAAGGTTTCACGATGGCAACGACAATATCCTGAATATGCTGAACTATCTTGAAGTAAAGTACTATCTCTATTTGGTTAGTCTTTTTTACACTGTTGATGTGAGAAGTGTTGACTGGTGTGCATTTATGCGAAAAATTATTTTAAAAAATTACACCATGGCAAATTACTTGGGCACGCCTATATATTCATAAAAGTCATCAAAATCGGATCAATATTAGCAAATATACAGTGTATTTTATGAGGAGCATAAAATAGATGGATAACCGAGCGCATCCGAAAGGAGATGGATGCTTATGGATGCTCCAGGTAACAATGGCAGAAGGATTCGTTGGAGAGGGACTACCCCGACTTACAAGAAGTGTAAATACCAACCAAGAGGTTAGGATCTAAACTATTTACCGCTGAGAACAGTTCCTCCTCCTGCATCTTATGCTATCTTGGGTTTATATTTATCAAATTCAAGGAAACAAAAAATATTTTCTCAGTGCAACTGTGTACAGCCATTGTTAAACTAACCAATCATGATTTGAATGAATTAACTCAATATGCTCTAACATAACACCCATTGTACAAAAAACACTACTTGATCAACAATTGTTCTAAAATTTAAATTTAATTTGCAGATTCAGAATGTGTAAAATTTCTCATTGAGGTAGTTTCACCGGGGTAGAATATTTCTTTGAGAATAATAAGGAGTAATTTCTGTTATGTTATTTTATCTTGTTAGAAAAAACGTATGTGAGCAAAACACTAGTTTAAAATTACTCAATTTATTTAATCATTATTTTTTTATCAACACCTGTCCCTCAGCCTATGTACTCTCAGATGAAGCTACTAAAATAGACGCAGATAAATCAACATGAATATTTTAGTAAATAAAAAAACAAAGGGTAATTAGCATTACAAACTGCTAGAGGCTAGTAACACGAAACGGAGCTCCAACTGAAGGAACAGTGATTTCTTGCCGGCGGAACTGTGCGTGACTGGCAACTGTGAAGCTATGAATTAATTGAAGCCATTACTAATGAGACATAGTGACGGGAAGCGACTTGCTATTGTTTGTCCCTGCTTAGACAATAAGTCCCCGGCTGGCGGCTTCACAAAGCCCCCCTTCCTGCTTTAAAACACCTTCCCGCTTCTCTCCTTACGGAACAGCCTTCCCGGATTCGGTGCTTAAATTTCATGAGGGAACAGGGGTCTCGTTGAGGTAGGTACGCCGGGGTATAATATTTCTTTGAGAATAATAAGAAGTAGTTTATATTGTGTTATTTTATCTTGTTAGAAAAAACGTAAGTGAATAAAACCATAGTCTAAAATTACTTAATTTATTTAATCATTATTTTTTTATCAACACCTGTCCCTCAGCCTATGTACTCTCAGATGAAGCTACTAAAATAGACGCAGATAAATCAACATGAATATTTTAGTAAATAAAAAAACAAAGGGTAATTAGCATTACAAACTGCTAGAGGCTAGTAACACGAAACGGAGCTCCAACTGAAGGAACAGTGATTTCTTGCCGGCGGAACTGTGCGTGACTGGCAACTGTGAAGCTATGAATTAATTGAAGCCATTACTAATGAGACATAGTGACGGGAAGCGACTTGCTATTGTTTGTCCCTGCTTAGACAATAAGTCCCCGGCTGGCGGCTTCACAAAGCCCCCCTTCCTGCTTTAAAACACCTTCCCGCTTCTCTCCTTACGGAACAGCCTTCCCGGATTCGGTGCTTAAATTTCATGAGGGAACAGGGGTCTCGTTGAGGTAGGTACGCCGGGGTATAATATTTCTTTGAGAATAATAAGAAGTAGTTTATATTGTGTTATTTTATCTTGTTAGAAAAAACGTAAGTGAATAAAACCATAGTCTAAAATTACTTAATTTATTTAATCATTATTTTTTTATCAATACCTGTCTCTTAGCCTATGACAACAAGCGGATGAGATCTGGACGATAGAAGCGTGACATAAGAGAGCTGCACGAGAGTGCACCATCTGCACATAATTTAAATTTTAAAAAGATTTTATTCAAGGAGATCTCTGAAGCAATTCCCTTTCAGGCTTCTTAAGGACTCGTCTAGTAAATACATAAAGACCCCAAGTTTTGGATAAGTTTTTTGGTATTAACTTAGGCATGAAATCATTTTTATGAAGTTCGAATGTGATCTGGCGCCATGGCTTTGTGTAAGTCTTTATCTGATGATTCATTTGTGGCGCACCAGGGTAAATGAATGATGAGTCTCAATTTCTAAGATAAGGTCGGAAATTCAGTATTTTATATAAACTGAGTCTTTTAAGCTGTCCGTAAATTTTCTGAGTCATAGGTTAATATAGCCTTTAGTAATATTAATAAAATTATATAGTAGTTATTTTTTAGTAACCATAAAAAAAGTAAATTAATAAAAAAGCTTGGTGCACCCGAAAGGTTCACTAAAGCACATTAGTGATTCTCATAATCTGTGTTAGTGTATACAGCATAGTACGCATTTTATAATTATAAAATGTTGCAGTTTCATGGGATCAATCGTAGAGGGACAAATTTTCTGTGAAAATAAAATCATTTTGCCCAAATCTACCGTGAATTCCTTTCATCCTTAAGCGAGTTCTTTCAATCCCAAAACGAACACAATTAGTACAATCATTATTAAAAGTAATGAATTATTATCAAGAATTCAAAGAATACTATAATGATTTTTTACTATTAAATGGCCATGTTGTAAACTAATAGTGTATATTTTAGGCTACTTTTACAACAGCAGATATAGGTATATTTTTGTAGAAAAACTGTCGAGGTTCGAACATAGTATATTTTTATCCGCTATGACGGATTATTCTCGGGAAACGATAACAATGAAAACGCAGTTTACAATGTTGAATAATAATATAAAAAATATCTGATGTGGACAACAAATTACTTCCTTCTACAACTATTAAACTATAAATCGGTGGCTCAAAAAGTGATCCTGAATTTTGTTACTAGTTTCCGAAGTACACACGGCGTCGCGACATCTATCTACTGACACACACACACATACTCTTGTTTCTGGAGGTCTCATTCCGTTATTATATGTCGTTTTCTTTCAGTAAGTAACTAATTTCCAAAAGATTGCTTCATGTCCCGTGGCAACATTAAAACTATTAATATCAGATAAAGCATTGGAAACTGACAATTTTGACATTTTAAGGGGAAAACCTACTTAACTTATATCTTATTCTCCTGATGCAGACTTGATGATCTCACAAATGGAGAGGAAAACCAGTATTTTACACTCAATTTTAACACTTAAAACAAGTAATAAAAATGTTTGATGGGATTGGAAACGAAATTACGTTTGTAACCTTTATTTCCGAAACATATGATTTCTGTATTTCATTTTAATATAATTTTTGATGTAAGCTTATTATGACTTATGGCTTAGTAAAGTACCCTTTTCGGCTCACCAATTTTAACGAAAATATAATAAATACATTCATATCGAAAGGGAGGTTCACAACTAGATTTTTCAACAATCCTAAATACAAAATTTTAACTTTCTACGGCTAACCGTTTTTGACTTATGCAATATACGCACGTACCAGCGTACGTACAGAGGTCACGACGAAACTAGTCAGAATGGATTCAGGTATGGTCAAAATGGACATTTCCGTTGAAATCTGAAAACCAAAAATTTTCGCGATTATAATACTTCCTTTACTTCGTACAAAGAAGTAATTAAAATAAAAAATAACAATAGTAGCTTTCCACAGATATTTATAATAGCAGGGTACTTTTCAAGTTAATTTTCTAAAATATTTCTACTTTCCACAGTATGTATATGGATGTTAAATTACGAGGAACCAGAATGAAGAAACGCAAATACTCATTCATACTAAAAGTCATATGAATCATAAAAAAATATCGTTATAAAATTTCAACAACAATCAATATTTTGTTATAAATAGATTATTTATAACACCTCACACTATGGATTCCACAGCTAATATATAGACACATGAATGAAACTGCAAACACATTAAAAATGCCGAAAGTAAATAATCATTCATGCTCCGCATTGAATCATTATCCATATTGATATTGTGATATATCAGTTTACTCCGGAATCAGTGCTGATCTCGCATACATTCCCTTGCTCAAATCTGTACTGGTAGTATACCATTGGTTTCTCTTCCCTTGAAAGTCTTCTGGAACCTCTATAACGAAATAAGTAATGTATATGTGCTAAGAACGGTACCTTACCCAGCAGAGAACCCTCGAGGCGGATCCTCGCATGATTGCCAATGCGTAACAGACACGCGCCATGCACACGCCGCCTCGCACAATCATATCTTTTCTTACATGTACAAGGCCCCGGCATTTTATCTTCTTTAACATCTCAGGGCATTATGGCTTCCTCTGGCCACTTTCTGTCTGCTGCAAATTCATAAGGATCTTTAATGGTAATCCTGCTCCTAATTTCTAGATTTTTTTTTTCTTTCAAAGAACCTCGACTTGAGCTAAGTGCGTTTATATAAATAGATAACAATACGATTCACAAAATTGATATAATAATTAAATTATTTGAATCACAATTAATTAGATTATTTTATTAATTTTTTAAATAATAATTTAATAAATTCATAAAGCCTCTTCAAAAATTAAAAAAAATAATATTTCATTTAGATCACTACACTTAATACCTCTGAGAGTATTCCAAGAACATACTCAGGAACCGAAGAACCTACACTACATTTTCAATACAGATCAGTAGATTGCAAGATTCCTTGAATAATATCTTGATCCATGTTAATGCTAGACCATAAATTGTAAACTGTCGTGAATTATAGCTTATCTGGATATAAAACACCTAAGATGAACACTCCCTTGCTGCCTGAAATCCAATATCACTTCTCTAGGATGGCAGAAATGTGAGAAAACGATTCAACTTCCCGCCTTCCCCTATAACAGCGCAGCTAAGGAAATCTTCGGTGGATACTAAGAAGAAATCAAGAAAATCATATATAATTGAGCTTAAAAAGCTTAGAGAAATCATTTGGGAAGAAATAATAAGGCAATATTGGCTGATTTAAGTTTATTTTCTTCGAAAAAAAAAATATTTATTAATTTGATTTAGAGGTACATATTTATATATTTTACATTAATTAAACTTTTGGTAATTAATATAAAAATATTTGGTAATTATTGGGATCACATGCTGCTTTATCAAAAGGGGGCGTGGCCTGAGTAGGGTTATGCACCCTCACGTCACCAGTTACAGAAAAAAAAAAATATTGGAGAGGTTATTGTACAAAAACTGAAGAAATACCATAGCAGATCAATTACAGCAGTTCAGAATACTACCCTTTTGGTGTATACAATAGTTAAACCTTTTCTTTAATTGTTTGGGGTCCCTTCATATATTCACTTGAAGATTTAGATGATCACTGATCAATTAATTAATTAAGGAGTTTTGTTTTTAGGTAACTTCAGTTTTGTGGTAATACATCATTATGAACTATAGCATGAGTATAAGATAGAAAAATCATCCTGTTGCAAAATCGATTAAAATTTATTAAAAATTTTAATTCAATTGTAGGATAAAAAAAATTACCAACTACCAATTTATTTATTGAAGCCCTACTCAATTAATTAATTAATAATGAATTTAATCAATTAAATTCCTAGCTTCGTAATTTTTCTTATTCGTAGTAAGTGTGATTGATAATCTAGAAAAGTACAGAATATTGCGATTAACGCGATGGGGAATATCAATTTTTATTTATTTTAACTTTATTATTGTTAATAATAACAAAAATGTGTTCATTTCTGTGTTTACTATATATAACTTTTCATTCGTTTCTTCGATGTAAACATTATTAACCTCAAAACCATGTAACCTCAATGCCAACAATGTGAGCCACGCCCCCTTTTGTTATCAGCAGCGTGTGATCCCAATAATTACCAAATATTTTTATCTCAACCCAAAGTCTACACCAGCAAAAACACAAACTAATTTATGATAACGAAGTTTAAATGTAAAATACTTTGACAGGAAAGCATATAAACATATTTTCTAAAGTTTCCTAGGCTTTATTAAAACAAATAGAATTTTCATATATATATATATATATATATATATATATATATATATATATATATATATATATATATATATATATACTTTATATAACGTTTCTGGCACACATTTGGCCATTTTTAAAACTGTTTATACAATAATAAAACAACGCTATATTAATTAAATAAAATATTTCTCATTCACAAGAACACCATTAAAAAGGATAAAAAAAACAAACTAAAATAAACTCCCTTGCAGTGACCCAATAGTTATAGACGATTTTGCACAATTTAAAATATGGGTTGCAATCATAAAATAACTTAGGTTACAATAAATACCCATTATACTGAAAAACAAAAAACATTTTAAAAACAAAGAGAAAAAACATTTTGGTCGCATCATATAGACTAATTTATGATTATTTACAGACTTCTTGCAGTGACTAAACATTTAACAGGTGCTATGAATAAGCAATAATATAATTAAAAAAAACCTGTACCACTACAACCCATGAAGGGTGTTGGGTTCAGTACTTGATAAGGAACATATTGTTTCTGAGCCAACGTTTGTGCAAGGAAGTCATTTGGCCGAGATCACGCTCAACCGCCAGGTTTTTCCCCATTTAATGGTACCCACTATATAGAGGCTGGGTAAGCGCCAGAAGGGTCTCCCGATCCCACAGGTTCGATCCACGGCTGATAACAGAATAAATAATTATCTGCTACAGCCAGTCTCGAGTTCCTTACCACTAAGCTACTCTAATATAATGCTACGATAAAAATATCTGAAGCATTATAATATAATATTTCAATTAAATTGCTATTTTTTCATAATAAACACAGCGCATTTAAAATTATATAGTAATGTGAATAAAAATAAATATACATAACTAAGTCAACCACAAGTGAATTATAATATTTTATAAAGAATAAAGGCAATGCACAAGAGAAATATAAGTCAGATAATGGGAACTAGCAGTTCAATTTTCAGGCGGCTGTCAGTTAGGAAACACGAACCTCCCTTCCGTGTACTTGGTCTGAAGCAGTTTTCTTTTTCTGTTTTCTTTTTTTTTTTTTTTTTTTTATCATTCTTAAATAGGATTCGATTGTCTACTCTTGCATTCAAAACGCATTATATTTCCTTCAAAAACATCATCCATATTGTCTTGTCAGGGAATATGACATTGTTACGAATACCTAAAATGGCTTCACTGTAGCTCCATTATATCGAAATATGTTCAGATGTTTACCCTACTGGTAAATGCCGTGGACAAAGTTACGGCATCTAGAACCTTTTGACATTATACAAACAGACGTAGGTAAGTAACAAAGACAGATAAATCCGAAAATTTAAATTATATAATTTACGACTGTGAATAATTGCAGACAAAGATTTAATTTAATAAATACTACACGTTGCAAAAATGGAACACGGGTTAAGACGAAAGAATTTTTTTTTTTTTACAATTTATCAATTTACGCTCAAGGTATAGGCAGTTAAACATCAAACTCTATAGCTACTCAGCTATTCCTATATCATACTCTTGTAAGAAAACCTAGAATCGTACTCCGGTAGTCACCCCATAAAGATGCATAGCATATGACAACGTAGTTACATTCAGTTCATAACAAGAAAGATGCCTTTTGTAACAGTCATTATAAATAAAAGTCACTCTCAAACGTCTCCATTGTGTGCAATTCGCTAAACGGCCAGTATATCGTTCTCAAGGTGCATTTAAGGTATACCGTGGCCCACACCGTTCTCAAGAAACTGAAATCCTGGACTCAGGTTCATGCACGTTGTGGCAAAAAATTAATTTTCTGTTGCTTCTGCCGTGAACCAACAATAGAGTCGGGGCACATCCTCTGGTGCTCAAAAGATCGCGCCAACGCTCTCAAAAGAAGTCAAAGAGGGACCTAACCACTGGTCACAAAGCAGTACTTGCTAAGCATCATTTCCTGATTGCAAACTAACTGGTAAATACTGCATACCTAAGTTTTTCTCGTTTTTGATTTCTACATTTAACTTGATGGAACACAAGATTTTAATTTGCAATCATTCAACGCTATTACAAATAAATTTAGGACGTTACGAAAAAGTGTCAGTCTAAGTCTCAAAAATAACAGTTAGCAACTGATCAGTAAACGTTTTATCAATCAAAGCATCATAAGGACAGAAACATATACAATAACCCACATACTAACCAGTGATAGCACATCTCACATCAACAGCCTACAAAAAAGACCATCTTAATAGTATTTAAAAAAATATAGAAATAGTATGTAAAAAAAAACTTAAAATGTATCTATGATACAGTAGAAAGAGACTGATCTTGGGCATTATTTACAAAACATTTATAATTGGGGTTCAGAAAAAAAAGAATGCTATCTCTAGTCTTTATCCGTTCTTATGATACGAAATGTCATCTAATCAGTTGTTTCCTGCTGTTTGAGAGACTACAGGTTGTGTGAAAAAACATTTTATGGTTTTATGGTTGTAAGCCCAAGAAAACGGCTTACAATTATCGTTAGTAAACGATAATTGTAAGCCCTTTTCTTGGGTTTTTGTTATCATAAATTAAATAATTTATGCTAATGTAATAAGACAATGTGTATTCATTCGCATTAAATTTTCTGAAAATGATGAAAATTTCTCTGTTTCTGAAATCAAATATTTATGACTTGGATTATATGTATACTTTTCTAAAAGGCATAAATTATTCCAGACCAGGAGGAGTCGTTATCAGTTTCCATTAGTAAACAGAGGTCGGGAGGGGACCCTTAGGCTTCAATAATAAATGTAAGGGATCGGGGTAGGATTGTTTTGTAGTTGGGGATCATTAGTGGTTTGTGAATAATTATCAGAGTTCATTAATTTGTTCGGGCCGCTGGGAATATTCGATGGCGCTAGCCGCAGAGGTCAAACGACCTGCGGGACAAGACGGACAATGGAAAGAAGTCCATGAATAATGAACTAGCGAAAGGCCTGCTTTGGCACAAATACAGGCGGCATAGATTACACTGGAATGTTATTGATTGTGCGGTTTGCGAGCGTGAATTGTTGACTTGGTTTCTGACCCTGTCTCACCATTAGAGCGCTCAACGTGTATTAGAGCTGTTTGTATTCGAAAAAGCCTACTGTTTCGAGAGACTCAGCGTCCTTTACAACTGAAAACCCGTTATTTAATTTATCCTGTATCATATATCATCAATAATTGTGTTTCAATGTTAGATTTTTATTTATTTTATTTTGTATTTATGCTAATGGAGTTATTCACGCCTAAATGTAAATATTATACAGTTTCTGCCAATACATGAGTGCAAAACGGAAACTGTCACAGACCCTCCACCACATGCAATATATCTTGATAGTAATTTATAGCAATGTAAATCTTGGGTTTTAAAACATATTGATTATGTTATCTAATATCAGCATTTATAAATCCACCTTTCTCCTAGCAATACCCTTTCCCTACGAATTTCGGTCGGTAAATAAGAAGTATAGAAATATAATACAAATTTGTATTATGCAGGTTGTTCATTTTAAGACTTGCCTAAACGCATTTTATGGAAAAACGGTTGTTCTGAGAGAAAAATGCTATATGATATCCAACGCAATGGATAAAATCATCTTTTTTACACATTCAATGAGGGATAACAATTTTTTTTTTAATTATTATTGGATGTATCAATTACAAGATGAATAAAGACGATCTAGAATTTTAAAAAAAATTCATGATGGTGATCATAGTAAAGGCGAAAGAGGACTTAACAATCAAGTTGAGCTCCATAAAGACTAAAATTTATTTTCTGGTATTATATAAACAACATGCTTTCAACTGAAAACTATTGAAGCTTTTCTTCACAATGCCCAATTTTCTTACTTTTCATAGATACACTTCCATTTGCAGAATTTCTGGTACTGCAACGTGAATCTTACTGTTGTAGTGTGAAATTGATAAACTTTTGATTTTGGAATTTTAAACTTTATTTTCAATTTATTATTTTCTTAAGAAAATTTACTGTTTATATTCTTTTGTTTGATAAATGTTAGTAAATCAGTGTGTATTTTTTTATAAGACGAATCTTTAATACAAAAACAATACATACAATCTTTAATACAAAATCTTACAATGAGATCAGATACTACTAATACTAATATAAGATCAGATAAAGGTACGTCAAGCTATCTGAAAAGTGGAAGTGATATTAAGTTTGGGAACCTCTGCTAAAAAATATAAAGGAGAAAATCGTAGTGGGTAACTCCTCTTTTGAAATATGCCCATTATTTGACACTTATTATTTTTAATTAATTAATTTGCATTTATTAGTAAAAATACTGTCCCTACCGGCTTTATCATATTATTATTAAAAAGGGGATACAAAAAATTAATAATTAATTAATAAATTGCTTGAAGTATTTAATTTAATTAAATTCAATTCATGCCGGTGCCGGGCATTCGAACTCACAGCCTTTGGGTTTGTAAGTGCGTTAACCCGCTCGGCCACCTCTACCAGGAGTATAATTTATTTAGCAACAATATTTTGTGAACTTCAATGGTCGGAGGTCAAATTGCGAAAATCGGCTGTTTTTTAAGAATTTGTCGACAAATATCGAACTAGCGCAGAAAAATTTGCGAATTAAATCCAATCAACAACCAAAACTTATCAAGTTATGAATCATTAATAATTTCAAATAACTATAATAACTATAACTTTAATTTTTGTAACATCCATTTTAAAATCCAATATTTAGGTAAAAATAATAAAAATGTTAATAGTTCGACACTGGTTTTGATTAAACGATTGTCAACGATTTTGATTAAACACGTTTTATCAACGTAAAATTAAATGGTCTTTAATTTTAATATCAGCTAGGTCTTATCCTAATTAAAATAGTCTGACAGGACTTAAATGACGATATTCAAAAGGACTTCCTCTAAAATACCTTTAATTTTGTATATTTGAAATGATTAACCGTCTCAAACGTTCAGTACTATTAAAAATGGGTCAATAAAAATTATGAAAGTATTTGATAATTAACTAACGAAGGAAAAAGGAGAAATATTTTAGCAAATTGAAAACCAATAATTGGAAATAAGAGTAGGCAGTAAAATATATGAAACAGGTTGGAAAAATATGCGGTAATTAATTGTTTTAAATGAATCTATAATTTTTACTTTTACTTGCCTTAATATGAAAATATACTAATAAGAAGCATAACAATCGTTAATAAATATTGCTGTTTTGAAATGAGCAAACTTTATCTGTGGTTTATGTTTAGAGAAGTTAGCTAGACTGTAATAAGGACGATTATAATTAGGTATTCATTGATTACAATTATAAATGAATAATTATTCCTTTGGTAAGATTACGAAAGTACGTTTTATACGGCTAACCGTTTTTGAGTTATGCGAAAAACGAACGTACGTAGGGACGTCATACGAAACTGGATAAAATTGATTCAGGAATGGTCAAAATTGATATTTCCGTTGAAATCTGAAAACCAAAAATTTTCGCGATTACAATACTTCCCTTACTGGGTACAAGTGAGTAAAAAACGGGTACCATGATTTAACGCTTTCTTGATATTTTTCATAAACACCAATGGATCAAGCGAATATTTGTGGATGACGCTGCTTTACGTTCTATTACTTCGGTAATGCCTGCGCTTATTTTTATTGAACGTATTTATTGTTTTATAAGTTTATAATAAAATGCAGCTATCGAGCTAATATCCGGTAGAGGACGATAAAATCGGTCCTTTAATGAGAACTGTAACACAAAGATGCAAATTTTGTTGTTACGACAACAAGGCTTCTCATATGTTGCCACCTACTTTCGGATTAGCATAGAGCAGCATAATGAATGAGCCCTAAACCTCATTAACAATCCCAAAGCAATCATTAACAAACAAAAATCTTTGTCATAAAAAAAAGTTAACAAATATACGTTAATGGGACATGATGGTATGTTATGGCCAATGAATGATGAACGTTTAGCATGAGTTAATACTCAATAGGTCTTTGAAGTAGAAAATTACAAACTTTAGACATGGAATTTTAAAAAGTGCTCAATATTAGAATAATTTCTCAGGGCATTGAAGACATGATATGAAAAATGTATTTACTTTATTGTAATTCTTTACTTTTCGATATTACTGGATATCTTCTGGATATTACTTTATTGTAATATCCTTTATCCTTCATTGCATCCGGCTATTCTCACTCACTCCAGCCTTTAAATATGTGAGTGTATAAAAAGCACCACGAACACGGGTTGACTATTGTCACGGACATATGCCGCTCTCTCACATGCACAAATAGCCTAAATAATCTGATAATATACGGAATAGAACTGAAAAGGTGCTGTAAAACATTACCCCGAAGAGACGTTTTTAAAAATCGAACAGCACGTGTACAGCAACTGAAAATTCCTAATTTCGGCCATTCTCACCCCATATGACGGTATATATTATCATGCAAAATTTATTAGTTATAATTAAGTTGCCATGTTTTAGATTTATTACAACAAAACGTAAATTTCAGTTTATTACACGCACATATATATATATATATATATATATATATATATATATATATATATATATATATATATATATATATATACATTTTTTCCTTATTTTTTGGGAGGAAAAACCTAAACTGGGTCTTAATATGCATTAGACGCCTGACGATCTGATCTAGATGATGGTTTTCAATCACTTTGCTGTCAGGAATCCCCATCAGCTGTAATTATGTAGGCCGATGTGTTGAGCAAATTACCCTTCATTCCTAGGAGAGGAAAACCTCCCCTCTCTTCCTCCCACCGCTCCATTCCGTCATTGTTTACTTTAATATTATTCCCTTTATTTATGACTCCCATAAAAAGAATCCTTCGTTTTATACATCTTTAAAATTCAATCTATCTTCAATATCAATTCATCCCTAGTTACGAGGGTCATAAAATATTTATTTTCTTTTAAATGTAATAAAAATATTAAGGAAAAAAAAAAATTGAAGTTTTTTCTTAGCATTACTCATAATAGAACATTTTTATTCAGAATACAGCTTTAGGATGGATTATCGTTATTCCTATATATATAAAATAGAATAGAAAACAAACTTTATTCTGGGAAGAAGTCCCTTAAGAATAACTATTGTGTACACAATAAAATGTTTGATAAATTTTGAACATTATTTAATGAAGTCAATAAAACCTGTAAACAAATACTTTGCCTTAAATAATTTCTTTAATAAAACCACCTGCACTATTATTTTTATGCAGCTTTTTTTAATATATTTTTAATGAAACTTATTTCAAACATTTGATTTTTCTTTTCTTTCTGGATATGTATAATATAATAAGATAAATGAGATTCATTATTTAATATAATATGTTATATTAAAATAATTTTTTGTTCTTATATAGCTTTCTTTTTTTCACTATCTATTAACTGGTTATAATTATAATCTTCTATTTAGAAATATTTATCATATAATTGAAAAGAATCTCTCTCTCTCTCTCTCTCTCTCTTCTCTCTCTACTCTCTCTCTCTCTCTTCTCTCTCTCTCTCTCTCTCTCTCTCTCTCTCTCTCTCCCTCTCTCCCTTCTCTCCCTCTCTCCCTCTCTCCCTCTCTCCCTCTCTCCCTCTCTCCCTCCTCCCTCTCTCCCTCTCTCCCTCTCTCCTCTCTCCCTCTCTCCCTCTCTCCCTCTCTCCCTCTCTCCCTCTCTCCCTCTCTCCCTCTCTCCCTCTCTCCCTCTCTCCCTCTCTCCCTCTCTCCCTCTCTCCCTCTCTCCTCTCTCCCTCTCTCCCCCTCTCCCCCTCTCCCCCTCTCTCTCTCTCTCTCTCTCTCTCTCTCTCTCTCTCTCTCTCTCTCTCTCTCTCTCTCTCTCTCTCTCTCTCTCTCTCTCTCTCTCTCTCTCTCTCTATGTATATATATATATATATATATATACTAAAACTTACCATCTTTTTATCGATTTAAGGCAGCTTATGAATAGGGAAAAGGAAAAATTGTACATGGCTTTAAAGCATTTAAGATCCCCTAGTAAGCTCATAAGCCTTCTGAGGCATACAATACAGCTGCATCGTTCAAATCAGTGGAGAACTGTCGAAATAACACTCATTAGGAATAAGAAAAGGACTTCGTGAGACGCGTCAGCCTGTCTCCTTTTTATCTAGCTCTCGAAAAAGCAGTGAGTAAACGTACTAAAGGCTACATCTTCAATATATCTGCACAGCTCTTCGTGGACGGTCCTTCCAAGACTTGGTCTATCACTGCTCATTGGTTACTCAAGACAACAAACAAGAAGTTATATGTGTGGAGCTCTCTCCAGAAGATCGAATCTGTGTATTTTAAGACGATAGTGCTTCCAATCTTGCTTAGATCTGTTTGGTTATAAGCAGGGACTCCTGGTCTTTGATAGAAGAATCTTTAGACAAATCTATGGTAGAGTTCTGGTAGGAGGAGAAAGGAAAATGAGTAATATATACTTTTTTTTTCTTAGTTTTTTTTTTTTTACATAGACTCATTTAAGTTTAATTGCATGAACACGCGTTACCGACATCAAAAGTGGTCTCTGTTTGAATACATGTGATTTCATGGTTAGTAAACTACCACGCTAACCACATCTGTAATACCAGACTGAATTAAAAAATCAAATAAGCTAGGAAGCTTGCAATTTTAAGAAAATTAAGGTCTACTTCAGAGACAAGTAAGGCAATAATTCATAACAAATTTTACGTTTCGGTTGAAAATCAACCCAGATAAAAATATTATTTTTTGGCGCCTAATCAATGTTTATGTGTTTATAAGCTACAAACTCTGATAAAATTATCTTCACCTTTTTTTTTTAATTTAGTTATTATGATATAATTTAGTTATTATAGTTATATGATAGACCGTGGAAGCAAGGAATTTACAACAGATAATCCAGGTATTAAGAGACTCCAAAGATGAGCGGGATATTAACTATCCCCCCTCTTTTTATCCCTTTGTTTACTTCTTTGTTCAGGACAAGGGTGCCATGGTAAAATGTTAATTTCGTTGAGAATCGCTTTACGCCCTTGTTGCATGGGCGGGAAGCGTCTTATAAAGGAACGGTACCTATTGCTTTTATGAATACTTCAGAGTCCTCTGGGCCCTGAGGAATTTTTTACTAAGGCCCAGTTCTTACCCCGCTTAACAAAGAACGGAATTCCAGTCCGAAATTATCAAGCAGAAAAATTCAAATGTAAAAAAGAAACAGCTAAAAAATACACAAAATAAGCATCATAGCACTAGGGATCTAGAAGGGAAAGTAATTTGTGAATAAAAAAAAAAGTTATGCAATTAAAAAACAAATATATAATCGAACAATCTACTAAATATCTAACCTTGAGAATATTGGAGATATGAAAAATGTCTTGGAGAAACTTAGAGATAAGGTGCAACAAAGAAGCAATGAGGAAGAAGCTCAGATATGTTCACTATGCAATACCAGAGAAATTGAAAAGAAACATTTTCTCGCCGTGTACGGAGATTCGACGGTAATATTTTAATACGAATCAATTAAACAAAAACGAAATTATAGATTATTCAAATGGTATAAATTGGGACAGTATAATAAAATATTGGAGCCGATGTTTCGGAGGAATTCTACACAGATAATGGAGTGAGGCAGAGAGATGCACTTGCTTGCCTGCTCTTCAACCTGCCCGCGGAAGGAGCTGTCAGGAGATCAGGTATTCAGGTTGGTGGGACCTTGTTCAACAAACTGGTGCAGTTGCTGGGTTATGCTGGCGACTTTGACATAATGGCCAGATCCAAACGAGCCCTAAGGAAAGCATTTCTTGCCCTCGAGGAAGCTGCAAAAAAAGTTGGATTAAAAGTAAACCAGCAAAAAACCAAGTATATGCAGGTTGGAGGGCTAGGAGGAATACTTTGAGGTAGGACAGTATAGATTCCAGGTGGTCAACAACTTTACCTACTTGGGAAGCGAGATAAACTCCCAAAACGATATCGCCCAAGATGCTACTTCAGCTTATCAAAAAACTTCAGGAGCCGATATATGACAAGGAAGACAAAAATCAGTCTATACAAAACTATAGTCCGTCCAGTACTAATTTATGGCTCGGAGGCATGGACCATTAAGAAGGCGGATGAAAAACGGCTCTTGATGTTCGAAAGGAGGATATTGAGGAGGATATATGGACCCATCAAAGTAGGCGAGACATGAAAAAGACGAAAAAAACCTGGAATTGTACAGGCACTTTGATATAACGAGATCTCCAAAGTCATAAAATTGTAAAGACTTCGATGGGCTGACCATCAAGCCAGAATGAATGATGGCGAAATTCCGAAGAAGGTCTTTGGGGCAAGGAGAGTTTAACGAACGAAAGTAAGGTGGATGAATGGTGTGGCTGAAGATGCTGGGACTCTTCTCGGCGTGCGGCCCTGGAGGATTGCTGCAAAGGACAGAGCCAATTGGCGGAGGCTACTTGAGGCGGCTCGGCCCGGACAGTTTGTATAATAAAATATTGTAAAATAGCTTATAATTATAGGCAAGAGCTGATAAAGGAATTTAACTATAATTGATGCTGGTATCTGGAACTTTATGATAATATATATTTAAAATGATAATCATTTAATGTGAAAATTTTAGTACTTTAGATGAGGAACAACTGATTTGTTTGTTTTTTTGTATACAGTGTTGTTGTTTTGTTTTTGGTTTTTTATTTCTATTAATTCTATGTAGAAAAATATTAGGCAACTAACACCGGGCTAACTATCAATAGACCAAGCCCTAATATTGTTTTCATAACATGCTCATGTTATATATAAATTATATATAAAACATTATTCTATTATATTATATTATTTTGTACTACATATCTAGCATTTGATTTTCTTCACATGTTATTTTTCCATATTATAAAGGTAAACCATTACAATATTTATTTCCATTTTATGATGGTAAACTAATTAACTGTTGTTTTCAAAATAAATCACCATAATATATAAAATGTTAGAAAACGCATTATGTTTTCTAACATTTTTTAATGATATAAAAATCTAATTATTGCCTGCTTTCTCGGCTACTTTTTATCTCTAATTATTTTAAATTTAAATATTTTAATTTGATTTATTAACTTGGTTAAATCTAATTTTCCAAAGTTCGTTAGGAGATATGAATGTCTATGAGGCATGTGTAAGAGTTTGATGTTTTGTTAAAATTGTTGTATCGTCTGCATACGTCGCTGTCAGTTTCGAAGCTGTTAGAATGTCGTGTGTATAATGTAGAGTAGTGGAGCAAGTATCGACCCCTGAGATACTCCTGCTAAGGCTGGTCTAATAGTAGAGAATCCTGAGCCTTAGCAGATAGAGGAACATTTATTCAGAAACAAAGTATTGAAGATTATGATAATAGGTAGGAGGGAGTATCGTCTTAAGTTTGAAGAGAAACTCCTGTTTCATATACAATTTAGTGCTCTAGTCCGTCACCCTGTGCAATTAATGAATGGTTGATTGTTGTGCTTGAAATCCAAATTCATGGTCAGATTTTATTTTTCGTCAGTACGTCCTAGAAGTCTTTTGTAGAGCAGTTTCTCGAAAATTTCAGAACATATTGGGAGCAGGCTGTTAGGTCTGTTTGATGAAGTCGAGTCTATCTTTGTAATATATGATTATTTTCATGATGAAAGGAATTCGGTCGTTTTGTAATCGACAAGACAAACAAAATTATCCCCCTTCCCTACGTAGAATTTAAAAATCGATTAAAAAAATAAAATCAGCTAAAAATTCACCCGTCCTCCGGTAACGGCTTTTACCCTTATACTATGCGCCAGTTTTTCTTATTTTTTATTTCATAGATTTTTTTGTTTAAATTTGGTTATAAAGTCACTGGTCACCCCATGATGATTCTCCGAACTCGATAAAACCATCAGCCGTTTTGGGATATTGGCCGTTTCACACATCCATAACAAGTCATTTTATGAAGATAAAAAATATATAGAAAAACAATATAAAGAGTTACATTTTATATTACATATTTGTTTTTTTAGAAATATTAAATCTTAAATATGTAATATTTTCATCGTTTTTTTAACTATCATATATATTCCCTATAATTTATAACTGCCAATTCTATTTATACTGATCAATCTCCAAAAACCAATAAACCAATTATTGTTATATATCTATTACAGATAATAAAACGTATAAATTAAATTGAAGGGTAATTCTCTACCACTAATAACTCAATTACTCAAGGCTAACGGAACAAGGAGCTCACACTTCACAGGTACATTGGCATCAGGCCATCAATCATAGTCAGACCAGGAATTAGTCCGATAGCACACCCTCCCTCATTTTCCCGAATGAGGCTGAATACTGGAGATATTTCTGTCTGCGGTGAATTTAATTTAAATTTTACGATAATTGTCTACAAAATTAAATAATAAGCTTCACTAGTCAGGTCCGTGACAACGATAGTTAAGTAACGTCGACAGGCAAACTGAAATCATGGCGGAAACCGATTCGGTAGGCCTTGTAATTTTCAAGGAATAATGAGACAACTTTAAAAGGAGAAATGCTAATGATAATTGATTAGCGATTCTAAGGACTGAATACATTACACAATATTTGATTCTCAATAACCATAATTTCATTTTTAGTCGTATTTTCTCCGAAAATAAAAGATTTTTTCATTTTTTTTTTTGTTTGTTTGTAATTGGTGATTAACGTCCTTTCCTATTCCGATTAAGGCAAACAGGACGGTTATTCTAACAGGGTACAATTTGATTCTAAACAGAGTAGGAAGGTCGAGATTCATTCCATGGGTCCGCCATCAAATAAATTTTAACCCACCCAGGTCGAATTAGAACCGGCGCCGCAGTAGAATCTAGGTTGCTAAGGTGACACCTCAACACTCTCGGCCACCACGACCTCCTAGACTTTTACACTGTATGGAAGGTCAACAGAAAGGGTGGGGTGCATTTTAAATCCGATTATACTAGTTCGGGTATATCTGATTTATACATTTTTCCTGCGCTACATTTGGGCACCTGCAGCGGCCCATTTTGGATCAAATGAGCTGATAAAATATTAAATTTTAGTATTAATATATGTTATTCAGCCCTGCTTTAGAAGATTCAAATCTAAGTTCCTCACAAAATGGTTAAAAATGACGATTCCTCTTGGAAAAAAATACAATAATGTCATTATCTATCAGTTGTATAATGCTTTTGAATTATTCAACATTATTTTTGTATTATACTTTATTAATTACCGATTTGATTAAACCTTTCCGTTTAAAAGGAAATGCAAGAGTATTGCTTAATTTTAGCTTATTGTTATTTTTTTCTGTAACGGTTTTTAATGTGGTTGAAATACCTACTCATTTGGCATATTTCGTATTAAATATACATGTAATATACATAAAACTCGATCAAAATTCATAAAAACTAACCTATTATTTTCTTTCTTTTTCATTAGTGTTTCTTTTCATTTAATTAAAAATAATTGAGACCACAAAATATTTCTGAAAAAACATCTACGTTGCCAGCTTATTTTGGCTAACACCTTCTTTATATTTAATTATAATTTTTGACAATTCCTAATTCCTGCATTCTTATCACTTATGGGTATGACATTTAACGCAAAAGTATAGGAACACATAATGCATATTCTCAGATAACTAAAACTTCAAATAGTTGTAAAATATAAACGTTGTGGTATATCGTTATAATAGTGAAAACAAATTTTCAAAAATCAAGCAAAATCCTGTAACATTAAGAGATGCGTTAAATAAATGCTTAACTAATTAGCTCGATTTGCTAACTAGCTTTTTAGAACAGTGCGAATTAGTAAAAGTTTAATATTTTATACAAATTCAAATGAAAATTCGAACTGGGGAACAAACCTTGCCAGCAAGAATAGTACTTGGTCTCAAAAAATACGGGAGCATAATGGAACGGAACAGAGGCTATTAAATACCACAACTAAGGGACCTCATGAATCTATATCCCCCTCAGGAATTGAATTGATCCCGACAAAAATAACGATTATGAGGATAATGAATTTATCAAATTTACTAATTAAATATCCCCGAGGCGAGGCCTATAATACTCCATAGGATTAGGGAGTGGTTTATAAATGTCATAGCTTCGGTCTGAATAATGAGGGCATCTTCGGCAGATCCCCAACATTTTATTATCTCTTATTATATTTATATTTTGATTAACTGGTAGGGGAATGGTATTGGGAGGGCGTAGCTAGTTCGAGTCGAGTAGGGGCACGCCGTGGGAATGCTTTTAATAGATGGCCATGTGGCGAGGACGGGTTGTCATTTGCCTCTGCCCAATTACTATAGATTACTAACCGAAGAATTTTCCCAGAGTATTGGGAATATCCTTTTTGGACTGGACGATTACCGAAGTCTAATGAACAGAAAGCGTTGCTACTTATTTTAAAACCATATTCTTGCATGTATGGTTAAAACATCAGTTTTAATTTTACGTAAAATCAAAATGACAAATTTTAATACATGTAAAGAAAACTTGCAACAATAATTTCCAATAGCATACACATATTAAAATTCACTGGTTTTACACAATAACTATGACTTATAAAAAATAATATAATGCATATTTTACAAATATTTTATTTCATTCACATCATCATCATTATCATGACACGACGTCCCATCACCGAGACTGATCCTCCTCCAAAAGTCTCCGCCGGTTTGTACGGTCAGTAGAGGTTTTGTGATAATTAATTGGAATGAAATTTTCCAAACATTACTAAAAAAAAATGTTTGTATATAGGGTGTCACAGATAACTTGTCCCTTCGCTTTAAATTCTAAAAAGTTCAGGATATTCTAATTGGCTAACCTGAAGATAATTTGAAGCGTATTGCCTACTTTGTAATATAGCGGAATGGAATTTTCCAATGATATGGTATAATTATTATTTATGGATTCTGATACGAAATTAAATTTTAAGACTAATTTCATATCAAGCACTTTTGAGGTACGATGCTTCCTGAAAGAGTTAATCGAAAAATTTTATACGAACTTCAGAATTTCTCTAAAGAAAAGCTTTTTTTTCTTTTTTTTTAGAAAACTATTCAAGTAAACGTTGTAGTGAATAAAAGTCACTTTGAAATGAGGCGTTAACTTTCATTTCAGAACATGCAGTAGATCAATCTAATACATAGCTTTACGCAGGGGTGAAAACAAAATCATTTCAAAATGATTTTGATTCTGTACAATATTTACCTGGATAGTTTAAAAAAAAATGTTCTCCTTCAGAGAAATTTAGAGCTTTACATAAAAACCATGTTTTTGCGTTTATCGCGTTCTGATATGCTAAACCGTTTAGAATTTAGTCAGAGGAATTTATGTATCTATTTAAGATTCTTTTAGAAATATTATTTTCCCTTTGGAAAATAATTGGTTCTTTCAGTGCATCTAAAATAGACATTTCTGTCACAGAGTAACTAGGGATCTAAAATATTTAGATTTTATATTAGGAAATAAAAGGAAAAATCCTAATATGAAGTTTGAAACCTTTATTAAATTAAAATATACTAATATTTTTATTTTGCCTCCAGATGGAATAAAAATATTGTATGTTATATTGTTATTTTGTATTAGCAATTTTGTGTGTTATTGTAGATGGAATGAGAAACGAGAAATATTTTTGTGAGTCGTTATTATTTTTAAACTAATTGTTGTTTTATAACAAAGTGTATTTTTTTTTTCGAATTTGAGAAAAAGAAATTAAATCAATTTTGAAATTCAAGAAGAATAGATATGGCAGAAAAAAAAAATAAGTACATGGGTCATTTTCACAGAATTTGTATTCAACCTAATATGCGAAGTTACAATTAACATCGGATTTACATTTAGCGATTCTTTTGAAACAAGCGCGATATAAGATTTAAAAAAAGAAAATTAAGATGTCTATTTCAATTTCAAAGACATACAAAAAAGAGAAACATTTTTACAATAGGTATTCATTAACATTTATTTATCATTCCATTAAAAAAAAAAAAAAATTGTTAAAGGTCATAACCAAAAAAGATAAGCCACGGTAGCAGCTTTTCTTAACCTTTTCAGTGATCCCCCTTGACTCAAAAATAACACCCCGCTCTCTCTCGAATCTAAATATAAATGCCCATATCACTTGAATCTAAATACAGTCTTCGCAAACCTTTCTTCTTTCTGATGTCTTAATTTAGAAATTTACTTTCATTGAAGGTTAATGGATTTATTTAAAAATAAACCAAAATCCACAAACCTAACAATAAATTATCAATTCCTTCTACACACCGGGTGAGAAATGTATGGGATACGTATTTGGCAACATGTCCCGCCTTGTATGGGACTGTATGGAACATGTCTCTGGCAGTGGCTTAAGCAGGGGAGAGAAATTGGGGGATATATCCTCCTCCAAGAACTGTACCAAAAAAACAAAGATTGTATGATTGTATTTTAAGTGATATTTTTTGTAATTTAAAAAAATAATTTTTTGATCCGATTCTCATCCTTATTCTCAAAGCTTACTCCCAATTTGGCGATTATAGACATTTAGGTGATCGCTTGCCTTCTTCTTATCAAATTCCTCTCTCGAATAAAAATTCTGCAAACGCCCCTGTCGCAAGTTTACCGATGGAAAAGGGATACAAGATACTCGTGCATGTTTATATCCTAAGGCTAAATGGTGGCAATAATAATATGGCATTCTATATAATATTTAATAATATGGCATACTAGGGGTTAATTTTATCTTCTAATTTTAATTTTTCTAGATGATCAATGGAATGGAAAATGCCTTCCCAAAATAGATTTCTTCTACAGTACCGTTTATCATTAGGTTTTTGTTTTTGTTTTTGAGATAATATCATCATTAAATTATTACACACACAAATGTATGAATGACATGGTGCACCCCCGTGTTACAAACTGAGTCAATAGGTGTGGACACGAGACATTGGTGTCGCGGCAGTATGGGACTCCTGTCTCGCGAAAATGCCCCATGCATTGTCGGTAGGTGTGTACTAGGCTTAACGATCACATTCAGAATGCACGAACGCTTTTACAGAACGGAAAGTTTATTATTTCGTTACTGGCAAGATTGCTAGTTTATCAGAGGCAAGGCGTTCAAATAAACATTCAAATTTTTATTCAAACATAAAAAATTTAGAAACTTCATAGGAGACCTTTTGAGCAGTTTGAGAGTACTTTGTTTCTAATTGTATACAAAGTTTTTGATGATTTATCATCCTGAATCCACCGACAATATACGAGAATAGTAAATGGTACAACGTTGAATGTTTCGAAAACCGAACAGGAAATTCGAGGTAAATAATTCAAATTACTAAGTTACATAAATTATTTACAACTTTTTTTTAAATATTTGAATATCGATTTGGAAGGCCGATAGCTCACCATCTTATTGTGCCATTTTCAAAATTGCCTTGCTATTGAAAGAACGATTAAATAATTTTTGGATTTTATTTTTAAATCAATTCCTCTAGAGTGTAAAATAATTATATCCATAAATTATCCTTACGATAATTTTCAAGCTCTAACCACACCTGGGAGGAAAAGCCCCATATCAATGTATTCATTGCCAGCAACAACTCATAATTAACCATATAAACTTCACTTTATTAAAAAATAAAATAGAAAGCCCAATTACCGTGAATTGCTTGGAACAGCATTCTTTGTATACTTATTATTGTATTGTATTCTTAACCCTTCTCTCATCTACAGTGCTCCTCAAGCTATCTCAGATAACATCAGAGACGGGTAGGATTGCCGGAGAGCGAAGGGGGCGACCGCCCAGGAACCTGCGCCTTTTGGGGCCCCGCGCCATAGAAAAATTAAGTAAATGACTAAAACATTATAAACAAATTTATAGTTTTAGGGAGCTCCGTACGTTCTCTTCCTATAGAGAGTATTCCGTACCCGTACCACCGCCCTAACCAAGGGGAGGGGGGGGAGCGCTGTATCGTATCGCCAAGAGCCTCGCAAGACCTAGATCCGCTGTAGTAAGAGACTGCAGTAGTTTCTAAATGGCATTTTAAAAAACTGGTTAAGAAAAGCAGTAAGACTTCATGGTTTCTAAATTTAAATTATGAATTCGTAAACTAAAGACAGATACAATTTTATGATTCGTTGAAATATTCTACAGACCCTCAATTTAGTAGCTCTGTCTTGCGTTTTCTTCGACTCCTCTCGCATGGTAAAATGTAGTTATTAATTGTAAGATAGACTCAATATTAAGTTAAGAGAAATAGAGATAAGACCCACTAACCTGGTTGGCACATACTTGGTTAGATTAAATCAGAACGATATCAACAGAAAACACCTTTAACTAAATCTGTGATGAAGTATAAGGGACGACGGACGGTCAAATTTTATTATTCAATTTTGGATTCCACATATCGTCGTCCACATGAGAAACTTCCGAATGTAAAAATCACTACTTTTCAGGAGAGCAGAAAAACTGTTACATTCTTCCGTCTTAATGGCCGATTTCGATTATTTTAATATTTGTTTTTTAAAGTTTTTTTATTTTTTTATGTAATAGTTTCATTTTTAATCACTGTCTAATCTTTATAAAAATACGTATATTCGTTACTCTAACATGGAAACATGGAAGGAAGACCTTCAGTAATTTTTCATGAAAATGCAACAGCGATTTCTGCATATGTCGTAACTGATTCGTTACTTTACTAGAGGCTGTATCAACCGAAATACTATCGTAAATAACAAACAAACAAAAAAAATCGAAGTTTTCACATTCTAAATTGCAAAGGACACAACTTTTCATTCAACCTATAAACAATTATGATTTATTAGAGAATGGGACCTGATGTTATGGTACAAGGGAAAAATTAAATATATAAATATAACTGAATATGTTAACATATAAATTTTTTATACTTAAGTAAAAATGTTTTAAAAGATAGAAAATTCCGAGCATTATTTTCTCAAATGAACAATTTCACACTGAAATATTATGCAAATGGCCCGGCGCTTGAAGTTTCTTTTTGATTAAAAGGCAATTAAAAACTCAAACGAATACAAATTGGATAATAAATAACCTATAATCATCTTTTATCAAAGAACCCTTTAAATAGTCAAAGAAACTCGAAGCGGTTTCATTATAAACTGCCGGGGAACATTATCATATTCGGTTAATAAATTAATTTAAAACTTGCTATCTTCAGTTAGTCGGCAAGAGGGGATGATGATGACTTATTGAAGATTTAAATTATATTCATGAAGGGGCAAGAGGGAACTGGGAAGAAACTAGCCGAGAGTAGTTTTTGGAGTTTGACTTGCAATGAATATGTTGAAGAAAGTTGGGAGCTGTGTTAACAATCCTGAGTCCACTTCACGGGTCGTTGGCTCAAAACAGTGAAACAGATTCCGCCTCAGATGGTGTTGATTTTTCGATAGCCCATCCCCCAACATTATATATTCATTTCGTCGAAAACTCGGACGGAAAATGACCTTAAAAAGTGAGCCGGGAGCGAAATTAGGGATTCGAATTACAATGTTCGATGCAGCTCATAAATATAAATTGAATGATTTAGCCGTAGCAGAAAAGTTCAGAGTTATAAATCGCTCTTTAGATGTCATCGAGATAAAATTTTATCACACCAATTACTAATCGAACGTCGTTATCATAAAAAATAACTACCCTAGAGTGGAAACTTAGGCCCAATGGGGCGATACACATTAAGAAGCGGGGATCCTGCATGTCTTTCCCAGTCGGTCTGGTTATATCCCATTTGGTCCAGATTGGAGTTGTGTTATCTTCCAGGAGTCGCCAATCCGTCGGCTAAGCCTTACTGAAATTATTAGCCAACACTCTAAGCGATTACGTGTCGATTTTTATAAATTTACAAGAGCACATTAATTATAAAATAAAACTACCGCATGTCCTCGCTACGACTTTTAAGTAACGAATGTGAATAACTACCATTGAGGAGACCAAATCAGAACCATACCTTTTCTTTTAACTTATTCATTGCGAATATTTTTTTTTTTTAATTTTGGACATTTTCACTTCTCCTAGCCCTAGATTTTTATTTATAAGATTTCATATATATATATATATATATATATATATATATATATATATATATATATATATATATATATATATATATATATATATATATATATATACATATACATATATATATATATATATATATATATATATATAGAGAGAGAGAGAGAGAGAGTGTATTATTTTTCAATAAAAATCATTTAAAAAATACATAAAAAAAAAAAAAAAATTGCTAAGCATTAGGTAAGCCGTATATAATGTTGTATTTGACTGGTTAATAAGAGACTACAGCAGTATGTACTGTAATCGATTCGATATTCGATTTAATACAGTTCCGGAAGTAGGGTATGCCAAATAACATCACAAGATAATAATTGATCATTCGATATCCGTATTAAGTTGTGATCACTTGTGGCCTCCTTAAATCCTGTTGATTGACTTGAGCCTATCGGGCTTCGGAAAAAAAAATTAATAATAAAGCGTTCTAATCTTATGATTTGTTTCTTATCTGACTCAAGGATGTAAATTAAAGTTTATAAATCCTTAAAATTTTGTAATAGAAATACACACTCATCAAAACCTACGACACAGTCGTTGAATTTCATCTATTACATATATATGTACTATGTGCTTCCGGAGTATTCAATGGGTGCTATGATAGGATATCACAAGACAATAATGCAATATCGCATCCGTATTATAATTATGAGAAAGGGATGATTTTTGAGGAAAATACCACATTAAAATTATAAAATATTAAAGTATTAGAAACCAAAAAAGGTTAAGAGCAATGTACAATTTACAAAATACATCCTACACGTATGAACATCTATATAAAATCGCCAAAATAAAACAAAATTAACAACATAAATAAAGGAACAGAGAGTAAAATAAATTATGATAAAAAGAAAATGTAGACAATTTATGAAATTTTATAAAATATTTTACTTTCTTCAAGAATAAGATTAAGTAGTTAATACAATTTTGATACTTATGAAGTAACTGCACAAAAGTGTTTGTTAAGAAATACCGTTCCCGATATGTGAGACTGGAAACAGCATTCAAAAAATAATAAATGATTTATCATATTCATAAAAAAGATAAGATATATTAGCTCTATCAGATACTGTAAATTTTTTGTCAATGCTATTATTTTTTTTTTCAATTATTTATTCACACTTGTCTAACGGAAGAGGGACTATTAGCAAATACAATAATGATGAAAGATAGATAGAGGGAGAATAGTACTCAGCACTCTTTTCGGTCTGGACTTAGTCCATTAATTCAAGATAGATCTCTCGTCCAGCTCCTTTTAATCTTCTCCTAATGGTCATACCAGCCGTAGCCATATCGTAAATCAGTCTTGTCAATATAAACCAATATTTAATCTATTGTTAAGTCTCAAAACCTGATTGGATTGAAGACTATCAAAGTAAAAAAAAAAAAAAAAAAAAAAAAAAAATGGAATTTGTTGGTCTGAGAAGACAAGAAAATCCAATTAGATTGGCACATACTAGATCATTTAAAAAATCTGAAGTAGATTTAGGTGAAAATTAGAGATTACATTTCTAAAAGCGAATGCATCTATCTGCTACCAGCTGTTTAAACCTAGTAATTTTAATAAATTTATGAACTTGTATCAAGTATCTTAGCCGAACTAAATTCCTCCGATCCACGGATCCATAGAGAATGATGAAGTGCCTAAAGACAGAGTGGGAGAGAAGACAGACGTTTCAATTCGGTGCCAGGGCGCCTTCTCCCCTCCTCCCCGCCAATGCCTCCCTCCCCTGTCACATCTCCTTACACTGCCTGTCCCTACTGTCTGCGGCTCTTTACCCCCTACCTCATGAATAGGCAATGGGTAATGAACCCTTCGTGTTTTCTCAGCCAGTGAGGCGTTGATAGCACGCGATGAATCAGGAAAAAGACAAATCGCTCTACATTTCGGGTTTCGCATCTTCCATTGTATTTCTGTCTCGAAGAGGGAAGCTTTAAACTTGATAAGATGGAATATCAAAAGAATCATTTATGCGCTGTGCTATCATGAATACAGTTAATATATGAATTCCAAGAATATTTATTTGTTATTTAAAATAATAATTGTTTTATGAATTTATTGATATTATATTGATTGATCTTTATGTTTATTACGGACATTAATGTAGCGGAGAACGTGTTTTTTGAGCTTATAAAACTATCACTTGTCAAAGTTCACATATACATACCAAGATTAATTATGGGCACTATTAATAACAACTGATATCACCTCGTAAGGAGTAAGAATTTGTATCACCTCTACGGTTCTCCACTGAACAGCTACCATTTCCTACGGGAATACAGAGATTCGTTTAGAGTGCCTCCCAGGCTCATATGGAACACTTGATACAGGTTTAAAGGAAACCAACGATTTGTTTAATATTTTATTAAAATCCAAAACCAAGGACGAAGTATTAATATTTCTTTTCAATTTTGTATTTTTTTTAAACAGTGAAATGATGTTCCTTCTATCATGCTTATTATAAGACGTCTTTTTTATTATTTACCATTTTTATTATTATATCATATAATAATATAATGCATATTTTTATTTTCCCCTAAAATTTGTGAAATGAATGATGAAAAATATAGTCCAAGGTTCGATCACCATGATCTTACTATAGTGAAGGTAGCATCAAGCAGTACATAGCATATACCGGCCAAAACATATACCAGGTCATCCCATGAGTAATGTCGGTTTTTAAAAATCTGTCTGTTTATGATAATTTTGATAATTGAATCTGTTTACATATTTTTTTTATGATAGAATTACTCAATCTTCTATTTACAATGTTTTTATGGAGAAAATTAGTTAATCTGTGCTGAAATTTCAATTAAAATGGATCTTCCCTAAAACAACTTACGCCATGTTATGCTTTGGGAATTCGATAAAGGAGAAAACGGTGCTTCAACTTATAGGAAACTTGCAGGAATATATGGAGAAAATGCCATTAGTGACCGGCAAGTGCAGATGTGATTTGATAAGTTTCGAGCGAGAAACCGCAAACTTGAAAACGAGCCTCGGAACGATCGACCAATAGAGCTTGACGGCGAACTCCTGCAGGCTACTGTTGAAGAAAATCATGTTGTAACAATTAAAGAATTAGCAGAAAAAAACAGATGGACAGATTCTACGATCCACCCTCATTTTCAGTTGATAGAAAAGGTACCAAAATTGGGAAAGTGGGTCCCTCACGAGTTAAGCGTCGCTAATTTGTGAGAAACAAGAGAACACTTACTTTTCTCTCCTCTCTCGTTTAGATCGAAAACCTAAACAGGATAGTTGGAGATGAAAAGTGAATTTAAATATCGCAATGTTAGACGGTTGCGACAGGAGCTAATCCTGGAGAAATACCGAGAACAGAAGCGAGAGAATAAATTCATTCAAAAAAAGTAATGATGTCTGTTTGCTGGTAAATTGAAGGAAACCTTCATCATAAATTGCTTGATCTTAACCAAACTATCACTTAAGGAAAAAGGAGGAAAAAGTCCCGCATTTATCAATCGACGACGCCTTTTATTCCACCATGACACGGCGAGGCCCCATGTTGCAAAACAAACAATGCAAATATTTGAAGGACTTTGGATGGGAAATTATTCTTCCCCCAACATATTCTCCTGACTTAGCGCCTTCGGATTATCACCTTATTCGCAATCTGCAAAACTCATTAAGCGGCCGGAACATGAATTCAGTCGATGAAGTGAAAAACGAGGTGTTGGCTTTCTTTAAATCCAAACGAAAGGATTTTTTCAGAAAAGATAAACAAAATTTTGTTTCAAGATGGCAAACTATTATAGAACAAGATGGTAAATACATTTTAGATTGAATGTGTTTCATTGATTTTATTCCACAGCTAAATTACTTATGGGACGACCTGGTATTTTTATTTTTATCTTTTATACATTCCTAAAGAAATAAATAACTATGCGGACAGGATTTAGGAAAAGTACTTATAAAAAAGCTAGGAGAAAAAATAATAGGGAAATTATTATTTAGAGAAATGTATTAACAATATCATTAATTAAACTAACATGAGTATTAACAAGGGGGGAAATAAACAGGTGTCGTACGCTATAGCAACCTGCTTCAGTTGGCGTCCCTAGTCAGTAATTATAGCTACACCAGCTTACTAATTACAGCAGAACAACCTCCTCCCCCTCCCCCCTCCGGAATTAATGTTTATTCACTATCTAATATGTTCGGTACGTACCGAAATATATCATAGTGCATGGTTATACACTGGTATAGGCCGAATCCACGAAAATGAGATAATAATAATAATAGGCCGAAACTTTTTTTTTTTTTTTTTTTTACGAATCTAGCTGACCCTAAGCAATGTTTATATATATATATATATATATGCCCTGTCGATGTTCATAATGTTCATAAAAAATATAGAACATTTGCGAATCAAATACTTGATTATTCAAAACACACAACAGTATTTTTGGTGTGTACAAGTTTAATGGATTTTTTATACATTAAACATTGAGTGGAGGGACGATAGCAATACAAACAGAGTAAATGGCTTTAGCAAAGGTATAAGTAGGGAAGGAGTGTGTATTGGGGCTCCTGAAATCGAATACAGCGTTTCGCCATTTGTCCATGTCAGGGCGCCATCGATACCCGCCCCGCTTTACCGACTCCTCTCTTCAATAATAATCACCTGACAAAAATTCAAAACAGCAGAAGTATTAGAGTGTACATATAACCCGAACCCGCTTCCCCTGTCTTTTTTTGCCTCATCTTTCCCTCTCCCCCCTCCCCACGGTAACCCTGACCGTCGCCATTATAGTCCATTTTTGAGCCAACTCACTTGTCCTATACTGGAGTGAGGATTTTTTTTTTATGGATCTTGTAAACAGAATCTAAGGTAAATAGTAATCAAGCAGTTTATTATGATTATAATCAATAAAATCGCTAATGTGTTGCATAATCTTACAAATATTTACAGGTTATTCTAGACAGTTTTAAAAAAATAATAGAAATTAAATTGAAATTGAAGAGCGATATAACAGTTATTCTGTTATCAGAATAACAGAACGACAGCAGAAAAAATAATATAATATTAATATTATAATAAGAAAATAAAACTCAGAAGACCAAAATAGAGAGGAAGTGAACTTACTGGTTGCTTGTCTAGTGACAGCTGCTATTATACATTTTTGGTATTTCATTTCAACAGAATTTTAATTTGTGTATATTTCATGGAGTTGGTTAAGGGGGATGGGAGTTAAATAGAAAACACGCAGATAAATGTAAAAACTTATTTTTAATGTGTTTCGAGGAAGTAGTAGGCCTTCAGTAGATCTGAGAAAAACAAGATAACAATCATGGAAATATACTAGTATACAACTATATAGTACACTAGTATACTTTCATGGTTGTCGTGTTCTTTCTCTCAGCCCTGATGGAGGCCTAGAACTTACAACTCGGCCAAAACACCAGCACACATTAAAACTTCATTTTTTCATTTATCTGTGAGTACAATGAGCCCGGAATGTAATAAAAATCTAACATATAATAAGGAAGTACAATTTTCATAAATAAATTATTTTGTGAGCTCAGCCTTCCTAATATATACATTTATTATCATGGTATACATAAAGTGTCAGCGTTTCTGAAGTTAAGTTTAATATGTGTATTCCTCTTAGTTATTCATCCATATCCATATTTATTTATTTATAAATATTTTGTCATTATTAACTGTCAAATAAATAAATGTAGTTAACATATGAAACATGATATAAGGCCATCACTCACACTATTACATAACCTTTGAGAACCAATGTATTACTCGTAGTGAACAAGATGGATCTTGTATCAAGTTTTCCTCGTTAAGTAAATTTAATTATTTGACAGTAAATAATAACAAAATATTTATAAATAAAAAAGTATGGATATAGAAGAATGACTATGAGAAATAAAAATATTAATATTAATGTAAAGTTCAGATGAAAGGATTATAAGATAATACTGAAGATGAAGTAACCTTCGAAACATTGAAATAATATGTATGCAATGATAATAAATGCATAAGGAAGATTGGCTGCACAAAATAATTTATATAAAAAATTATATCTTTCTAAATTAATGAAATTTTTATTTTATAAAATTTAACATAATTGTTATACTACTTTTCAGTTCTTTCTTAATATGTATGATAGATATATTTAAAAAAAAAATAAATAAACGAAAATTCGGTTGAATCAATTATTGATCTCACGCTAAAAATTCAAATTTTAAATGAAATAATTTCAGTAAAAACAATCTTTTGCTATTAGTTTCAGAGCAGAAACTACATGATACCAGCCATGAAAAATCGCTGAAATTATCTAAATAAATAAAAAGTAATCGTTTTGTGCCGAAATCGATTTCCACTACTATATAGCCATAAACAAATGTTGTGACAAATCATAAATGAATTTCACGAATCTCTTTCGCATATAAATATTAATACCGTCGAAGTATTTGCAGGTAGCGCGAAGAACAGTACTGTTGGATAATTAACAAATCAATTGAGGGTTATCAGCGTTGAAAAGATAGTTAGGCCAGAGATGAATAAAGAGTCGTAGAAGGAAGGATAGGTATTCAATCTAACATATTAGTGTCAACGAGGCGTAGGAAGGGATGTATCCTCATTGAACTTCTGGGCTATTTGCTTGGCCTTATTTTATTTATTTTTTTTTTTTATTGTTTCTTGCAGGCACTAGAGACCTTGTAGATCTTTATTCAATTTAACCAACCTCCACTATCTCTGCCCATCTTGGTTTTCCAATTTGCTGAAAGTAGCTATGTAGCATCTCCAAGGTCTCTTTTCATCTCTTTCTTGTTCTTCCAGGGGATGTAATATTAACTTAAGTCGTACTTACAAGGTTGTGTATGAACACCATGATAGACAGTTTTCAATAATATATTTTGCCAATTTTAACACCCTTGCTTTTATTTAATAAGACAATTAAGATAACAGTCGGTCAGTGCATTATTACTTAATAATATTTAAGAAGACGAATGAGAAGTAACGTAATAAGTAATTTTGGCCGCAATGAGCGTCAATTTTAAAGAGTTGGATGGGAGACGCTCTATGAAATCCGATACATAATACCGAGCAGATCATTTTTTAAAAGGATAGATAAATATTACCTGAAATCGTTGAAGCGATTGTATTGTATTAGGCGATCTGAACGTCCCATGCATCATTAAAACATTAAACAATTTCATTAAACAGCAATAATAACAAAAACAATAAGTAAGTACTTAAATGAGACTAGAAATTGCGAGAAAAGTTTTCTTAACGATTCTTACAATAAACGAGGAAAGAACAGGTGATATAAGCCTACATTAGACAAGTAATGCTAGAATAAAAATAACATAATATTAAAAATAGATAACTATTAGCTATCTCTAAAGATAATTTTATTTATTTCGTAGAATTAATTTTTAAAGACTGCAATAAATTTAACAAATGACGGTTAATCAATAACAACTGTGATAAAAACAATAAATGAAAAACTATTAAACCAAGAATAAACAATTTAAGAGAAAAAAAAATTAAAGCGAATAAACAAACTTAGGAATTTTCGCCGATGTAACGTATTCCGACGTTTTGATTATCGTGTGAGCTTAACCGGATAAGCCGCTAAACTTTCAAATCGAGTTTCAAAACTTAACCGATTGAAAAATTTATTTCACCTAACTTTGCCGGGGGCGTTTGAATAGCGTTTGGCTAACCCCTTTACCGCTAAGAGAAAAAAGTTATAAAATAGAAACCACAGTTAACAGTGAAATTAAGCATTCATTGAAAATGAATTTATTTTCATTTGCTTTGCATGTTTAACAAATATTAATGGTTTATTGATATTATAGTATGATATTTTTTAAGCTTAATTCACTTCTGCCACAAAATAATGGTGTAAATCAGAAAAATTTATGAAAATAGAAAACTTATAGCATGTCAGGCATATATAAGGGTATTTACTAACCAGCATCACATCTTCCCTGTCTTGATTTCAAAACCGTAATTCCCGAAAGGAGGTCTCTCATCTAGCTCCTCATTGTTGGCCTTCTCGTAATAATGGGCATGCTACGACTAGCCTTATCTTTTATTATTCTGTTGGTATGTCCGTGAAGTTTACTATGCAGAAGAAGAGTACGTACGTGCCAGTCGATGGTTGATGTGGGTCGGTTTGTAGTTTTTTTTTTTATTCACATATTAATGAGCTTCTATCATTAGTCTTAAGATTTCGGATTGAAAAGATTTTTTGTGGTAAGTGCGTATTTTTGTTAACCGTAAGTCTGCGAGAGGTATTTCCATATGGGTTTAAGTAGGTATTCTATATTAAAAAATCTGGTGCGGTGAGCGCATCACACAACTTTCCCTTACCGTTCTATAATAATTATCTTTTTAATATGATTTTAAAAAGTTCAAATAAACAATGTCTGAAATAAACTTAGCATCATTCACTTCTTCACATCTTCTCTCCACTTCAGTACAATAAAACAGTTTCTTAAACAACTTTGGTACAACAATTCTGTACACTTCCTATATATATTAACTTCGTCAAGCTGCAAATATATTTTAAAAGTTTCGGTTTAGTTTTCATGGAAATATTTTCTTTCCATTAAATAATATGAAAGTAGAAATTATTGAGTTAATTTCCGCTTTTGTATTCTTAAATTACTTTATTACAGAGTATATTGTTTATTACAGATTGGTGGGAGAAGGTTCGGTCGCATCCGCCTCCTTTCAGATGCGCTCGGTTATCCATCTAGGGTCTTGGGTTCCTCATAAAATACGCTGTATCTTTGCTAATACTGGTCCGATTTTGATGATTCTTTTTTTTTGTTTTTTAGATAATTTAATTATCTTTCATACAATTTTATACATAATTTTACCATAAAATGCACACTTTTTAAGCCAAGCGCAAATACAATATTCTTTTCATCATAACTTTTTTCCCTGCATTTACTCGGTGATTTACTACATAAATGAAAAGCTAAAGGCCTTTATGAAGAATAATTTAGGCAAGTTTCATCAAAATCGTTAGAGTCGTTTTCGAGAAAATTGTAAAAAAGTGTAAAATCGATTATATAAAGTGACACTTCCGGTTAGTCGATTTTAAGGAAAATGTTACTGTAACATCACATGCATGAGCCAACCTTAAATACGTAATTTCAGTATCGTACAACTTTTCGTTTTTGAGCTAGACTGTTAATATACACACAGTAATGGTCTGTGAGTCACCATTTTGCAAAACTTGGTCATTTGAACTCAGGGGACCTTAAAACGTGTATTTCCGTCGAAAACTCTAATTCGAAAATTTTCACGATCGAAATACTTCCCCTTACTATATACTTCCTATATAGGTAGATTAGAATTTAGATATTTAATACAAAAATTACAACAGGTGTTCCCTTATAAGTCATTGTCAAGCAACAACCAAAGTGAACATATCTAGCTAAAGATTGATGAAGAAACAATCACCAATTTTTCATTTATTCAGCAAATATCATCGAAGAATGGTCTATGAATCTTATATTCATTTTACCATGTCGGATACATACTCAAATTAAATAATTAAAAAAGTCTTGTTATTCCCTGATCCCATTAAAAAAAAAATAATAATAATACAGATTCACAAAATTTTTACAAGGGGGTTGAGTGGTTTTTACAAGTTGTGAAGATCACAGACTTTCAGCCTAATCCATTGAAGGGTCTCTTTACAATGGCAGTAGATGCTCTACTAGACGAACTCATTATTCGATTTTTATTATAATCTAATTATTATAATCTATTATTATAAAATTATAATCTAATGCTATCGACTTTGAACGTTCACTCTCACAGTCACGTCGTCGAGGTTGCCCTCGGTATAGGAGAAATGTGGAAAATATGGTGTACAGCTCTGTAAGGCCACGGCGAGACAATGAATACTCAATCAATCAATAGTACGATTGAATTTATTAAGAACATTGAAATTTCTTTTTAATTTAGATATATTTATATAATATATGTTTACAATATTTGTCACGTTAAATTCAATTATTTCTTATTTTGTCTAAATACAAATATTCATAAATACAAACATGCATTTAAAAGCATCCCCAATCAATATACTATTAGGCTTCCTCAAACACAAACGGCAAGACAAAGGGATGCAGGTAGCAAGGTAAATAAGGGAGAAGATAGGGCGTGCAAAAGAGATTTGGACAGACTCTAGCTGTTTGCAGGCTCTCAAAGGAAGCGAGTCAACACTGTCCAAGCCTCGCTTCAATTAAACTTCAATCCCTAACATCTCTTCTCAATGTTACAACTCCTGCCCCTGGTTCCCTTAAAATTTTATAAAATGAAACGTTTCAAGGATTATATTCTGATGGTACTAGACCGCGGGGGACTGAGAAGTAGACAAACAACTGGTATAATAAATTCTATTTCAGGAAGAAGGTTAGAGAATATTTTACCACTGCAAAGGCTATTTTCATCTTAAATAAATAAAGGCTTAGCGAAACCGGTGCTTCAATTCCGATTGCACTAACAGTCCTTATACGTATAAGGTTCCTCCACTGAATTCCAATAAGACCCAAATCCTCAAGATCGGGCCGAATATAATCCTCCACTCTACGTTTCGTTCAACCCCTGTGACGCTTCCCCGCCATCTTAATTGCAAACCCAATACGGATTCGTACACTGTTTGTAGTGGCCATTATTCTATCAGATTCCACACTACAAACCTTATACGTGATTTAGCATGACCCAAGTTCACCTGCTGAGCAATTTAAGTTTTTTAAAATCTATGACCATTACCAAATACCCGATTGACAGGAATTGTATAATTTAATCACGTTCTATTACAAAATAAAAAACAAAAGATGTGAATAATTATTGTAAAAAAAGGGATAATACGGAACTGTTTATATAAAATAAAGTTTGCAGTACTGTATACTAAAGACATCCGAGATCTAAATTTGAAACATAAATGTCTATTAAGACAGAAAAACCTAAATGAACAATGATAAATATTGCATCGCTTTTGTCATCAATTATTCAACTGAGGCCGAAAGAGCAGATTTATTGCTTATAATTTATTCTTATAAATTATGAATATTATATAATGTTGATAGTTTCTTACGCCTTTTTCGTGTTTGGCCAAATAGATCTGTTAGTATAAGTAACAGGTTAAAAAAGGGTTCTTCTCTAATTGAGCATTGATATAAAGAATGCAAAAATTAAAAAAAAGATGCATGTAAAAGGATAAAATAGAGTATTAAAAAAAAAAAAAAGAGGAAAGGATTTTTGTGATTCTTTTTCACACTCACTAATCAATGACATCTTAAAAAAAAAAAAAAAAAATTAAATCCATGTTCTCATACTTCTTATGAATTTGGACAAAGTATCTCTCTTATATATATATATATATATATATATATATATATATATATATATATATATATATATTCTTTTATATATTCTTTTATATATATATATATATATATATATATATATATATATATATATATATATATATATATATATATATAAAAGAATATAACTTATAGACAAATAATGAAATTAATATACTGTATACTTAAATTGCTTAGCAGGTGGAAAGTACTGGGGTTATATCTGAACCCGTAAAGAGCTTATAGTGACCTCAGCTCCACTAACCACCATTATAAACTGTATATGAGTTCAGACAGTGTCTGAATCCGTGTAGAGTTAGGAACTATGCTTCCCGTCAGATTAGCGCTGAGTATCCTTTTAGAGATTCGTTCATTATTAATCGCGACAAATTCACACGCCCATTTCATTCGCCCTAATGCGGTAAAAGCGTAGAATTATTTATAGTGCAAGTAATGACAATCGCAAATAACAATGCAGAATAATAAAATAGCAATCTCGTGAATGAAAATCCAGTCATATATTGCAAATTATATATTGTCGTTTTGGAGGTAAAAGTGATCATCTGCAATTTTCGCGAAGAAGAGTTGCTTTCTGCTTATCCCAGAACCAACACAGGCTTCAGTATTGACGAAATTATGAGATTAATTGACGCAATTTTGCCAATAATTGAGGTGAATTTGGCTCTGGTACAGGTAGAAAGCAACAAATGTCATCTTTGCAAAAATTGATGTTGACAACTTTTACCTCCAAACCGACGATATATTGCTGTGATCGGTGACATCATCAATTCAACACTCTAAATTAGAAGAAAGACACATATGGTTAGTAATCTGTTTGCAGTAATTATGTACGATTAAAATTATATTGCTGTTCACTTAAAATACCCTTTTTCATTTTTAATAATAATATTTAATTCTATTTAAAAAAAAAAGCAAATACAATAGCCCATCAAAATTAAACCAAAAATAGTGCAACGGCAATGAAACATCCATCTGCCGGAGGTCGATTTAAAGTAGTAATAATTAATTACTTTGAGAATTAATGTATAATGTCTTATATCTGTTTGTCGAATTTATTCATACCTAAATCAGAATTTATGAATACAAACAAAATGTACCATAAAACAAGGTGTTATAACAACTAAAAACATTTTGAAAAACTGTGAATTTGAAATTTACTAAGCAATAATTCATATATAATTAATTAAACGTGTGAATAGCTTTATAATGAACATTTAACATTCTGAAAATAAAAAAAACACAGAAATGAATTTAAAAATAATATATACTTACAATAAAAAGAAAATAAAAGAAAATTTGATGAAAAATTGAAAAAGTTAAAATATGATTACAAACTATACCTATGCCACATAGAATTTATACATAAAACCAAAATTTACTCGAAAAACTAGTTTAAAATTTTTTAGAAAAACTATAAAGTTGACATAAACTAAATAATAATTCTTCTATAATTAAATAAGTTGAGACGGGCAGTGTTGTAAGGGCTGTTTCAATTAAATAAATAATTATTATATTTGGATATTTGGATTCTGCATATCTTGAAACGTAAAACCTCAAATTTTGAGGAGGGGTTACACAAATTTTTTCTTTGGTCGATTCCAAAGGTCTATTATTGAAAATGATAAACAAAAAGCATTAACAGATAAAGATTTTTTTTTTTAAATGTCTAGTTAAGCTGATTCCAAAACACCTTCCATTTCTCCTCTATCTTTACAAATAGCCGAGTTATGGGCACATAAGATCTTTAATCTGCAATTATATAGATTTTTTTTTTAATGCCTTGTTATGCTGATTCCAAAACACCCTAAGTTTCTCCTCCAGCTTTATAAATGGCCGAGTTATGGGCTTATAAGTTCTCTAATCGGAGATCCATTTTGAAACAAACAGACGGATCGTTATGTCGATTCTATATTTTATTCGATATTTGGATTCTACGTATCTTGAAACACAAAACCTCAAATTTTGAGGGAGGTTACAAAAATTTTTCTTGGTCGATTCCAAAGGTCTATTATTGAAAATAATAAACCAAAATTTGATATGGCACCACATGATTTCAAAAAAAAAAATATATTTTAAACTAAAATTTAGTATAAAATATACAAAAATCGTATATACCAAATTTGAGATGTTTTTCTTTATACTTTAATATAATTGTCCATGGATGTTTATTATTACGTTCAAATAAATTATCTTCCGGTTTGCCAATTTTTACCGAAACCTAGTATTTTATTTATATTGGTGTAAAATTGTTATACACGAAATTTGAGATGTTTTGCATTATATTTTAACATGTTTTTTGATGAAAATCTCTTATAACCTTCAAAAAAAGTACCACTTCCGATGATCATGTAGTGACCAAAAAGGGAGGTTCACAACTAGATGTTACAGCAATCCTGAATACAAATTTTAACTTACTACGGCAAAACCTTTTCGAGTTATGCGAAATACGTACGTATGTGCAGTCACAAAGGAAACAGTCAAAATGAATTGAGAGATTCTCAAAACGAATATTTCCATTGAAATCTGAAAATCTAAAATTTTCGCGATTACATTATATCCTTTACTTCGTACTATTAAGTAAAAAATGAATTGTTAGTAAAATTGAGTCTAATCTTTGCCTTTTATTTATTTTTAATGCAAAATTTACGGTACAGTAAATAAATTATACCTATTCAATGAGAAGCAATTTAGTCCTGAATTCGTGCTAACCATGAAAAGAAAAAAATATAAAAAAGGAAGACGATACAAGATAATATATTTCAATTGAGACCCTTAAACCGGGTCGTTAGTGCCATTCAAAGTGTATTTACGGCACCATTATCGCATGGCATACAGCAGGCAGCTATAAGTTCTCATTCCTTGTCAACTAAAGGTTTTTCGTCTCTGCAATCTGACTTATTCCGTCAGCTATTGTGGTGCCGTTCGGGTGTTCCTAATGAAAACTGAGAGAAAATAAAGAGGGCGGCTTTCCGTGTTTCCCTCCGCTTGCAGACTGAAATATTTCAGATGAAAATTCCTCCCTTATGAGCTCCCTGCTGGCTGACAGTTTTCGCACCTCTTCATTCCTCCCCATTGTACTCTCCTGTTCCCTTGATTAGTCCTCTTTGGAGGGAGCGGACTTGTCAAAACGACATTCAAAATAATAGGAATTGTTTTTGTTTATTTTCGAGTGATTGATACAGTGGCATATAACAGTCTTTTTACCGTATTTTAAATTCATATATCTAATAAGAATTTTATATACTCAATGGGTAATGCTGTAGAGTCTAGGCCTTTGATATACCTTCAATTCTTCGACGTTTTCACAGTCAATTCATCGACGTTTTCATTTATTGACCGATTTTTTGGTATTATCGATTTTTTAAACCGATGTTTTTAAACGGATATTTTTAGATTCTAGCGTCCAAGATTTGATATGGCAATATTTTGAGAAATTAAAAATAAAAAATCTTGGAATAATACTGATTGAACATTTTCAGCATGCTTGTGGTGTGATAAAAAGTTCAATATATTTTAATTTGATGACGAGGCTTTTTGATTCATAAATTAGCATTTTATTATGCACCCGTTCATGATATAGCGATCAGGTTTGACATACAAATTTAATAACTGTTTTTATTGCCTCATGTTATTTATTGTTCTTATTTTGCTTGAGTAACATTTAAAATAGGTTTTATCGTATAATGGGGAACATATGGGCTCCATTTACCTCTCCATGTTATGTTATAAAATTTAACATTATGATACTTGTAAAGCCTGGGCTCCATTTACCTCTCCATCTTATGTTATAAAATTTAACATTATGATACTTGTAAAGCCTGATACAGAAATCCCTCAAGTCTAGAATATTGCATCCCAAGAAAATAATAAGATTTTATAATCTCAGATATAATTATTTAAATATAATTTATATGTTAAATATAGTGTGTATATCAAGTGAAATTGATATTTAGTGAACTGATTCATGTAGTTATGAGTGAGTTATGTTTCAAGAAGTTTTCTTAAGAATGATTAGCATTATATATATATTTAAACTATCCAATGCGACGATTTACAAAAAGAAAAAAAGTTTCAGCCAATGCTGAAGGTTATGCTGACTGGCAACGTTAACAGCCACTTTCACTTCCTAGGCTTGGTGTTTTTTTTTAATCTGGCCTCGTGCCAGTTGGAAATATCGCACAACTTGGGAGTCGAACTTAGATAAAGCTAAATCGCGTTGACAGTAACTTCTCGCATCCTGAAATCGTCTTATAATAATGCAAAAGTTAGGAATCGATTTCAGGCAAGACTGCTGGAACGTGATACGACACTTCTGGATACCAACTTAAGAAACCTTCTCTTATATTTATGGCATCTATTGGTTGTGAAAATTTAGTCAACATGAAGCAATACAAATCTATTAAATATATTAAACCTTATATCAGCTGTCGGTGAGCTCAAGATGCCCTGCTTAATGACCTGAAGACTTCCAGTTAATCCTTTGATCTGACAGGCCTTTCACACCAGCTCGTTTGATGTCGATGGTCGCCTTATCGTGAATAGAATTTATAATGAAGCCCTTTTATCCTTTTTGTATATTTTGCGGAAATGGACCTTTTATTACTTTGTTGGTACGCCAAAATGAAAAATTGACCGTATTTTAAGAGTATTTAATATTACAGAGGCTTCAAAAGCAACTTCAATATTCAACGAAATTTTATTAAAAAAATGATAATTTTTTAAAAAATAATTATTCTTGTGGTCGAATTGTTCTTTTTTGTTTAAAAAGAAAAAAAATACAAATATCGAAAAATGGTCCACACAATATGAAGTGGTCCAAGATGATGTGTAAATATTGTAATAAAGCTTTATATAGTAACTCTTATAATGCTTGTATGAACATAGCGAAGAATACATTGGGTCTAGTGGATAAGATTCCTATAATGTAGGATTTTGCTGTAACTCAAGTAAGCTTACTCCTGATGTGGATGCCCGAATTTAATGCCTGTCTAATGTAATACCGAGATGGACAATATTTCGGAATGCTTTGATACATGGGTTGTATCTTAATATTTTGAAAATAAAATAATATACCACCCGTTTTGTTTTCTTTGACAGCAATATAATGGGTGAGAAGCTGTTCTGTTTTTTTTTTTACTACAAGTTTTATCTAACAGTAGAATAACCTTTGAAGGATTGATATACACTGGTACCGATAACAACCCTATCTGCATAAACCGTAATGTAATTATATGAATGTAGAAAAACGTCAATTGTATATAGGAGTATCTTAAATAATATTGAGGACAATACATCCTGTATATACAGTTAGTGACAGTCATATTCATACTCCATGATTTTAGTATTTTGTTCTCCCCTCCACAATTAATTTTTCAAGTTAAGGCGAAAATGAAAACTAGCGTATTTTAGAAAAACGTTTTTATTTCGATTGACAAAATTATAAATATTTATAAATTACATGTATTAACAATTAATAAATAATATGTTCACAAAACTGTGCAACTTTCATTTTCGTACACTTCATAATTTAACATTTTTACAGAAAAAAAAAATTGTCTAATATTTTGTTGGATATCCTTTCCTCTTAATTACCTCAAGAAGCCTCTTCGGCATTGATTTAACAAGTTTTGTGGTTGTTTCTGGTTTGATCTTGCTCCATTCCTCTTGTATTTTTTCTTTAAGCTCAGTAGTATTTTTTATTTTATGTTTTTTTAAATGTTGTTTTAAAGTTGTCCGTAAATTCTCGATAGGATTAATGTCTGGAGACTGTGGGGGTGTTTTCATAACAGTATAATAGTTATATAGAAGCCACTCTCTTGATTTCATTGCTTTGTGCTTCGGATCATTATCTTGATAAAGTGTGAACGTTCTTTCAATACCTAATTTTGTAACAGATTCTTTTAAATTTTCTTTTAGAATATTCACATATGCTTCCGCATTCATTACACCATCAATAAATTTAATTTTGCCAACTCCTCCAGCTGAGAAACATCCCCACAGCATCACAGAACCACCTCCAAATTTTACAGTTGGTTGCAAGTTCAGTACGGAAAGGCTTTCATTTTTTTACCTCCATATTTTGCAATTGCCACCTGATTGATAAATATTTATTTTTGTCTCGTCTGTAAATAAAACATTTTTCCAGAAATAAAATTGTCTATTTTTGTAAAAATTGGCATATACAAGTCGCTTTTTTCTATTTTTTATACTCATGAATGGTTCTTCCGTGCAATTCTGGAGTAATACAAGTTTCTTTGTATACAAAGAAATACAAGAAGTCATCTCTATAGCTAATTTTGGTGCACTAATTTTTGGATTATCCCTCATTTTTCTTATTATAAATCTTTCATCACTTTCACTTAGCACCCTTCTATTCAAATTTCTGGCCTTATTAACGATTAGTTTTTCACTTGTAAACCTTTTAATGTTGCTTTGCACCGTAGTATGACTTCTATTTATTATTTTTCCTATTTCTCGATAACTTTTACCGCTTTGCCAGTTTTTTATTATTATTTCTCGAACTTCATTTATGGTCTCTTTACTTCTTCCCATTTTTTTTAAAACTTGCAGTACGACACTTAATATTGAATGAAAACATTAGACTGAATACTTTGACCCATGAACATCTTTAAAGATAGGTAAACAAACAATTAATATTATTTATTATGAGCGTACGAATATGAAGGTCGCATCAGTTAGTTACTTTATTTTCATACATGGATTATTTTCTTATTCTCTTTATTGTTTATATCTGTTTCTAATCAACAATTAACAATCCCTTTCAGATCGTTAATTTCATATATAATAAAAAATTTATCATATGGAGGAAAACAAAGGTGCAATAATTAGAAACGTACTGTACGAATATGACTGTCACTAACTGTATATATATATATCCATTCATATGTTTGAGCTATTTTTTTTCCGTATATATCGTAATATCGATATTAAAATTTCAATATTGAAACCCGATATTAAAAATACTAGACCATGGAGATCTTTAGAAGCTCGATGTGGTATTCTTACAGACATTATCGATTTTTTTTTTCACTATTCACATCTCTAAAATACAATGGTGATCTTAGATATAATACTAGTACTGTTTATTGCATCTCTTCGTTAATAAAATCTTTACATTCGTAAAAGAATTTATCTTCGGACAGTGAATTGATTAAACAAAGGCGCGTAAAGTTTTACAATTATTTTAACTTTAGCTATCAGGACCGTTTTCAACAACCTAACCCTTTCACCGCCTCCTAGGAGCATTTATATTAATTAAATAGTAATGAATAGTACTAGAATAAGAAAGCACTTCAATTCACGTAAGTTTGGGATCTCATCGAGGTTTTGGCCTTTTGTTTATTAAAACAATAATCTTAAAGTACAGGCTTGAGGGTTATGTAAGAGACAAGGCCCCATTATGCCTTACTGGGTTTTTCCTGAATGAAGTGCCTAGTTCCCTTTTGTCTCACGCTCACGCGCCAAATTTTTCGTAAATTTCCTTCACTGGCTTTCTATGAATTAAGCCTTAGTTTAAGTATGATTTAAAAAAAAAAAAAAAGCAATGGTTTCTCTTTTTGGCATATTTTCTGAAAGAAAATAATTTATTAAAAGATATCTAATTTAACAAACTAGTCTATACCATAGCATGTTTACTCATATAAAATAAGACTTCACTATAAACAATAGGTGTTGATGAACGGTAGGTTTTGGGACTCTATAAAAGAACAACAAACCAACCATCTTCTTGGCATAAGAATGGATTATTCTTAAAATACTCTATTCAAATTAGGTTTTCTAACAAATCCGCCTTTGTTTTTATATTTCGTATCATCAGTTTGGTTACAGAACTGGAGAGCACATCATTGGTAGGAGTATATAACCTAAATTATAAAATTTAAGTTGACTTTCGTAACAAAGAGTTTATAAAGAAAACTGGATTAAATCTTTTTTAAAAATGTTCTTCTCTTGTATAAGTATCTTTTTTAATATATTTACTGGAGTTTGGAGAGTAGAAATCATGAATTCAGAGGTTCTATAGGTAATGTAGATATTATCATGAAAATTGTTTGCCAACAGAACGATATAAATTATTAATTAAAGTCGAGTAATAGTTTCTTCAAAAAGAAGTTCTTCGATTAATCCGTTTCATAGAACGATTTAGTTGCTGCATTTTAACGTTTGTTTTAAAATATTTAAAACTGTAGGTTTTAAATTTAAATTTTCTTACTGTAATAGTTTCTGAAGAGCATAATCTTTTTTTCTTTCATTTTGATTCTAAATACATTATTCTCATCTGCATTACCATATTATATCTATTCTTTTTTTTTTCCTTTTGTTTGCTGTAAATCTTCTATCACTCTTTAATCTATCCCTTATTTCTCTTTTCCAGTGACCCTCAAATATTACTTCAAATAAAACCTTATTTTTTTTCATAAATTAAAAAAAAATATTTATACAGAATATAACAATTATATTATATTCATAACAATTATTATTTCAAAGATTATTTATTTTGGTTTGTGTCTATACCTTCAAACATTATTTTCGATTAACAGTGACAAAAAAAAAATCCGTGCAGCCGAGCTAAGACGAAGTTGGGTTCCTAAATGGCTCTTCTTTAACACCAAATCAATTCACATTCAAGTGTTCAACCTTCTAACTCAACTTGGATGGGTTGTGGAGGTGCGTGAACTGAAAATTTTTCTCAGTTCAATGGTTTTGTTCTGTCTTGAAAACAAAATATATATTTCCATTAGTTTTGGGCACTTTCAGCGGCAAGACAAAAGACATCAAAAACCCCTAAAATCCGCAAAACCCTGTTCTGGGGATTATGAAACGAATTTTAAATGCATCCTACCCCTCTCCGAGGGCCTTCCCTCTTCGGTTAGAACTGTCTAAACCATTATTGTTCCTATTTTTCTATACAGATGCGATATTTGGCCAAACAGTGTTTCAAGTTATTTGAAAATAAAGTAGGTACTGGGTAGAATATTAGGACTGAAGAAGACACGGGACAAGAAGACATTAGGACATGAGTCAAATGGGAAATTTAGACGACTACTCAGATAAGCAATTGCTTGATCTGCATCCCATAAATATTTCTGAGGTTACCAACTACTTTTTTTGGTTTAATTTTGACGGGTTATTGTATTTATGTTTTTTTGAAAAATATAATTAATTATTATTATTAAAAATATGAAAAATGAAAAAGAGTATTTTAAGTAAACAGCAATAGAATTTTAATTGTACATAATTAATACAAACAGATTACTATCGATGTGTGCTTTTCTTCTGGTTTTGAGTGTTGAATTGATAACGTCACCGATCACTGCAATATATCGTCGATTTGGAGGTAAAAGTAACATTGGAGGTAACATAAAGTTTTGCAAAGATGAAATTTGTTGCTTTCTACCGTTACCACAGCCAAATTCACACTTCATTATTGGCAAAATTGCGCCAATGAGTCTCATAATCTCGTCAATACTGAAGTGTGTCGTTCTGCGATGAAGCGTTCGGTTCTGGGATAAGCAGAACACAACTCTTCTTCGCGAAAATTGCAGGTGATCACTTTTACCTCCAAAACGACGATATATAATTTGCAATATATGTCTGGATTTTCATTCACGAGATTGCTATTTTATTATTCTGCATTCTTATTTGCGATTCTCATTACTTGCACTATAAACAATTATACGCTTTTAAAACACCGCGCGTTTGTGGTAGACATTGCCAATGTCCGATTGTTATATTCTTCATAGCTACTTTTCTTTATTGGATGACTTTTTTTAAACGAAATTAATCTTTGTAGAATTGCATCAGGAATCAATCACTGAAATATTTTGTTAAAACTTACATAAATAACATGCTAATCGGGGTCAATAATTAGACTATGATTTACGATCATTGTAGATTTGAAAAACTAAAAATGGTTCGAGCAAAAATAGAAATCCTGTAAGAGTATTTCTTTAAAAAAACATATCAGAAATCTGGGATAAAAGATTGGCGTAAAAGAGACGGTCCGAAAAGTCGATGGGATCTTAAATCTAATCTCACCGAACCTTGTTTGGAAGAAATCGTTTAAGGATTCGATCTTTCGAATAAAATTGGCACCTTCTGCTTCGTTTAGAGGTATTCACATAGAAAAACACTGATGACTGTATACAAATCTAACTTTTTTTAAAATTAAGATTAGAAAGGATATCATATTTTAAACAATGAAAAAAAAAAGTTTTACATAGAATCCTACTACTAGGAACAGTATTCTTGTTTGCAGTTTGCAAATTTCTTAAATAATAGAAAAATACAAAACTACTCACAGTCAGGAGATCATTAAAAGCTTTCACTTACCTGAAAAAGAAAGAGTAAAAGATGTTTTAATTACCGATCTTCACAACTTTGCAAGGAATTCAAAATGTAACAAGTTACAAATCCAAATAAAACGTGGATGAGCTACTCCACTAATGACATTACAATTATGCATACCTAAATTCATAATTGTATTCAGCAATAATCCTTATACGCACATAATTGTTTATAATTATTTTTAAGAAGTTTAAGAACATTACAATTATGTTTGCTCATATTTCTGTTCAATTATATTTATATATCGACGGTTCCAAAGCAGAAAGGCGTAAGCGCCAAAGCGAAAAAAATTGAGATCATAAGAGAAAAGAGTTCGTAAGCGATAGTTCTTTTATCTCACGTTAGGTTTGAAGAGAAAAAAAATCGATAAATTTAAAAATCGATTTTTAAAGTTGAAGCTAGGAGAGTTGAAGGAACTATGACTTAGGAATTCTTTTCACTCTAAAAACCTCTAAAAAACAGATATTTAAAATATCTGGGACACGCCTTGGAAGGAAGCATCCAGGCGCGGACATGGGCGATAATAGTGTTAGCCAAAGGACCGTGCGAATTTAAATAAACAGAACAGAGGGCTGGGGCCAACGAATGCTTTCAGGCCTATCGTTTAACAAATATTCCATTCAGTTCGGGCTTAGCGTCAACCGTAAATTATCAGATTTGAGACGGGTCTTCGTCTTTGTGTATTCAGAGCGACTCTTTCAGTAACGATCCCATTCCTATCGCCTCCTATTCCAGGAATATCCTCTCCACAGTCTAGCAGACAATGTATATTGTGCTTTGTTCCTATGGTTAATTGTTAACCAAGAAGTTTATAAAGAGAATTCGTAACAAAAAAAAAAGTTATTTGCAACTAATTATAAATTCAATTTATTTACAAAAAATCCAAATTTCCGGTTACAAATTTTGTCATTGTACAAGAAACTGTACAGAATAACTTGAAAAAGGGATAATTTGCCAGGCGGCTTAATATATCTGAATAAATTATAAATTATTATAATTTTTATTATTATAAAAAATAAATTATCTGACACGTCTGATCAATGTTAGATAGACGAGATTTTTTTTTTTTAAAGATTTAATAATAGTACTTTAATAGCTTTGGGTAGCGAATGTATTCATATATGTATAGTGATTGTATACCTGTTTGAGGATCAATCAATGGGTTATACCTAAACGAAAATAAATTATTATTATTTTTTTAATATATATTTAAAGACGTTGATTCATTGAGTTCGTATGACATATAAATTACCTCAAATTGCTATGTCCCTGAAGGCGGCTCACATGGTTTGGCCGAAACTTCGGCTTTAAAAAAGAAAACGAAAACTTATTTTACGTCTCAATGATGATCCTCAAACTAACATATCTATATAAGGTAAACTGGTGTAATTCCAATTTTTTTGACTTACATATTTGACATTTAACAACGTACTTGCATTATTCTGTCAATATTTTTCGAATACAAGTATCGTGACTAAGCTAAAAGAGTAAAAAAAAATGCAACACTTCAAATACAAAGATTGACCAATATCCGTAACAAACAATACAGTGCGCTCTGAAACTTCTTTTTCCTCTTGAGTAAAACATGCTAATTAAGACAGTTAATCTTTGACGCACGGAAATAATTCTTAAAAGCCACAACACTATCAATTTATTTATATCTTGAGGGTGAAATGTATTTATGAAGATATCCCGTAGCAATGGAGCGATAAAACTTCAAAATCTTATGACATAAGCGAGGACACCTAAGACGCATTGGCATGTATCCTCGAACATGTTTCTAATATTTTTCGAACTCACCAATCACCAAAAAAAGTTTCAATGAAATCGGTGATGCCAGGACCGTAGCCTCTCCTTGTTAATAACAAAAGACTGAGTGCTTTAATTTTAAAATAAAAATTATAATAAGTATTACAGAAAAAGTCAAAACTAAATCATGATATTTTCAAAAGGTCTGATTATTTAATTTTTTAAATTAGAAAAAAACTATTAACGAACATTCATCGTTCGTCATCATCATAGTTATGATGATACCTATAATCAGCATTGCAATCGAACAATTAAATAAGCCTACAACAAACAGATTGGATGTTCAAACAGAGAAACAAGAATCCAGGTATTCCTCATAGACTTAGCAATCACCCTTGATCAAACCTGAACAATTTTTGGAGCAGTTAAAAAAGCGTAAAACAAAAAATAAATAAATAAACGCAACAAATATGTTATATGTAACCATGGTATACATTTATATTTTTTCTATCGACAGTATGTCCAAGATAGTTCAGGGTGTCACTATAAGGAACTGGATTGCTGCGGTTAAATAACTGATGTTCCTAGGCTAAATATAACATTTTTCATGTGATTTTATGATACAATGATAGAAATGTTGAAATAATGGAACAATGATGAAGATTATTAAAATTTATTTTTCCATGTCCCAAACTTGTAATGAGGTTTCAACTAATAAATATTTGTTCAAAAAGAGTTTTAAAACAGTCTTTTACTCTCCCTGTAATATATTTTTTTCATCAATTACATTGGAATTTGACATTTAGATATTATTTCATTCGTCTATAACTTCACTTACCTATAATACTTCACTGGAAACATCCAGTAAGGAAAAGTATTGAATCCGAGAATTCAACGAAAATGCAAGCTTTAAGGTAACCAAAAAACAAAAGTTCACAAAATGGTCTCAACGTGTGTAGAGAAGTATAGATTTGAAGTATAGATCAAAAACCAAAAGTTTTACGAAACTGAAATTGCGTTTTAAGATATGTTTCAGCATCTTTTTCGCCCAAATCGACTGAACGGCAATACCACTTTATAACATTAATTTTTAGCATTTTTACAATTTTCTCGAAAAAAAAAAACTCAAATGATTTTGAACCAACACGTTGCATCAATGTACAATTAAATGATCTTTAATATCAGCTAGGTCTTAAACTCATTAAAATTATCTCAAAGGGCTTAATTGCCGAATTTTTTAATTGCCATGATTTAAAGTACCTTTAATTTTTTTTTATTTGAAATAATTAATCGCCTCTCTTTGTTAGTAGTACTAAAAAATGGATAAATATAAACTGTGAGAAATTGATAATTGAATACAAATATAATGATTTGATAATTAACTAAAGGAGAAAAAAGGAGGAAAATTGTCTCAGGTTGAAAACTAATTACAGGGAATAAGGGAAGCGATTTATGATATACCATTGGAAATTTTAAGATTTTAGAAAAATTAATATCTAACGTATAAAGTCGTAATAGGTAATGTAATGCAAGTGACGAAAATGGCGTATACTTAAGTTATTGTTATAGTTTTTAATTTTATGTTATTTAATAGTTAAGTTAATTTCTACTCAATGTAGAGTGGTAAGTGAAAGATGCGCGCACTGCGTCAGATATTTTTAAATTTGTTATGTATGAATCAAATTGTTCTAATTAGTAAAAACAACAGCATTATATTCATTCCGTAAATCCATCTTTTTCCTGTATCTATCAGTTAATTTTAATGCACGAATTACAAAGGAGCTATGATAAAACTAGTTCTGAATTTTTGAAATTGAATTTTTCGCTAGAAGTACATTAACATAAAGTTACAGTTTTTTATAAGTCTTACTTAATTAACTGGAGCGAGCTCTTTGAGGTTACTTTTAAATAAAACTGTGAGTAAAATACAGTTTTTCCAGTACAAATTATTACAAGGACAATATTTTACTTATTTTTCTGTTCTTTATGATTGGTATGAACGGGCACTCGTCCTAATACCTATTTTGCTTGAGTGTGACATTATTTTTCAATAAAAAATTAATATTAAAATAACTCGAATTTGGGAATTTCTTAATTATTTCTTTTAGCTGCTAACCTTGGAATAGAACAATTGGAAGCAAACAAAATTTAAAGAAAATCTAGTAACTATTGGATACCTAGAAATTATGGGTTACTTAGCTACTTAAAAAGACAGTATTGAAAGCGAAGCCTTCGCCTGGTTAAATGGTAATAAGGGACTACGGTGGGGAAGAAAACGAGTAGCCTTTGAAAGTACTGTAAATTAATTCCAACTGATCTTCCATTAAGAGTATACCTTCGACGTTTCTACCCGATTACTTCTTCACAGTAGCATTTGACTACTCTGGGGCCCGGCCCTGCTTTTCTGAAATTCATTCAATCAGTCTGATTGAAACCCTACAGAGAATTTCTTTTCATTCCATACCTTCACGCAGTCATTCACGGCGTCTTTTCCTTCAGCGAAAGCATCTTAGTAAGGCTTATGTTCCAAAGGTTTCTACACTTTTAATGGCAGTAGATCAAAAGTTTTCTTCCTCTGGTTTCTGCAGGACTTTATCTACAGAAGAGCAGTTTGAACACATATTTTCCCTCCGAATGAAAGTAGACTTAGTATTCTTTAAAAAGTATGTAGCATCCCTTCAAATTGGTCTACAGCATAGTCATCGATACGTTTGTGTAAAGCAAAAGAAGTTAAATGGTAAAAAATTGAGATAGTGACCTATAACTTGGAGATACACATTTATTTTCATACGTACATTTTCGAATCTTAATCGGATAAGAAGTAATGGAGAAGTCGGATGAAAAGAGATTGAAGTAAAAGAAAAACTGAGGTGACCTAAGAGAAGAGACTAAAGTTTTGTGAGGAGAAGCAGGAAGCCACAACTTGTTGATACTTTGTGACGAACCTTATGTCCAATATATCACCAAGATTAACTTGAAACTTTACTCTATTTTTCTATAAAAACTAACTATCAATAAAAAGGGATGAAATTATAATGTAAGGAAGGTTTTATTTATTAATTTTGTCGAAACAAAGACAAAAAATGAAGCTAAGAAATGGAAAGAAAAGGTAGAACTAGTACATGTACAAGCTTATAAAAATGAGTAGGTACAAATGTAGTTGTAATTCGGTAATCGATAACGGCAAAAATTATTCTGTCATTGAATGTATAAAAAACTATAGATTACTTAAAATAATATTTCTTTATCTAGATTATTGCCTTTCCTTTAAAGAAAGGACAACACTTTACGGATTTTTTTTTTCTCCTCAGGAGATTATCACTTACTGTAGTGTTGTTTTATTAAAGTCGTTGAGATTATTAATAAAATATAATAAAAACAGATTGAAAGTATATAACTAAGCAACAATTGGAGCGGATATCCGTGAGAAATATCAGACGCGGCACCATTCCTTATCAAATGCTATTGGGAACAGTGTTAAACCTCCCATGGCCCAGCATCAATCACTTGCAAACTATTCAAACCACACAGAAGGTGATCCATTTAATACCATCTTATACAGCCTCACATGTCTAAGGGGATCATTCCCTCTTTTATCCTATAACGCCTTCGGAAATACCATTTATGCCTGCCCTGGAATCCTTGGGGTATAATCAGTTGGTTTTCTAAAAAAACAGTTAAAAATGAAAAAAACAGAACTTATACTTAGAGTATATTATTGAATAATTCGATTTTTTTTTATCAGAATAACTCATAAAACTATTTGAAATTCTGTTCTTAATGTTTCAATAAAGGGAAATATAATTTTACGTATTAGCTGGGCCTTAAAATATATTTTCGGCAACTTCGGATACTATTAGGGTTGGAACATATCTGATATTTTTCTATATTGCGAAGCTAAATATCAATATCTACCGATAATCATTAAAAACCATATTTTTTTTGTGCTGCAGAGTGGTAAAGCAGGGAAACAGAGCATGAATTAAATGAATGTACTGTAAAACAATGAAGAAGGTTATGAAATAATATAATTATTATTTATAAAACAATATGTTTATTAGATACGAATAGTAACAAAAAAATCAAAGAAAAAAATTATATTCGATGAAACACATTTTTATCTTGAAGGCTTAAATATGTTTCACATGCTATATTTTTCTGGAAGTTATTCAATAAGTAATACCTTTGACACTTGATCGCCGGAGACTGTATAACATTTTGATTGAGCAGGGAATACCGAAGAAGTTAGTAAATCTAGTAGGGATGTGCATGACCGAAACATTCAATAAAGTTAGAATAGGTAATTATTTTTCGGAGAAATTTGAAGTTCGCTCGGGCTTAAAACAAGTTGATTCCCTTTCACCTGTCCTATTTAATTTAGCATTAGAGTATGTCATTAGAAAGGTAATGCTTACCGAATGGGGTTTAGATCTGGGTGGTAGAATATCCGTGCTGGGGTTTGCCGATGATTTGGTATTATTAAGTGAGGACGCGGAAACTATAAAACTGAATACAGCAACGTTGATGACAGCTGGGAAAGAGGTTGGCCTCAAAATAAATACGGATAAGACGAAATATATGTTTAGCAATAGAAACAGAGGCGATTTTGAGGATATAGATATAGGAGAAAATAGGCTTGAACACGTTGAGAAATTTAAGTATTTGGGGTCTGTGATTACTAGAAAAAACGAAATTAAAGAGGAAATAATAGGCGCGGTTAAAGGCGGGAAATGCTTGTTATTTTTCGGTGTCAACATTACTCAGGTCGCGCATTTTGTCCAGAAACTTAAAACTTAGAATATACAAAACTATTATCTTGCCTACAGTTCTGTATGGGTGTGAAACGTGGCCGCTAACCTTGAAGGACGAACAACGCCTTAAGGTATTCGAGAATAAGGTACTGCGTAAAATATTTGGTCCGAAAAAGGATGAGTCAACTGGAGAGTTTAGGAGATTACACAACGCGGAATTGCGGAGCATGCACCCTGTTAATATAATCGAAGTGATATCATCGCGACGGTTGAAATGGGCTTGCAAAGTTGTTGGGCTCAGTAACGAACGAATTCCTAAAAAGTTAATAAACGCTGAGCTGACTGGTAAACGTCCGAGGGGTAGACCGAAACGTAGGTGGGAGGATAGTATTAAGAGTGATCTAATGAATTTGGGTTTGGAAGGTAGTCGGTGGACCGAGATTTGTAGACAGCGATTAGTGGTATCGGCATCGAACCTCCGGGTTCGCTAAGCCTTTTATTATTATTATTATTATAATACCTTCAAACTTCTTAAAACTTAGTAGTGGCGGATTTAAGGCACAGGCTGGCCAATAGATTGCCTTGTGAGGCTGTAGATGAAAGAAATTAATATATTTTTAGATTCAAACGAATTTATAAGTATAGAAAACAGCTCGATTAAGCGCATATAATATAAAATGAGTGATAGGAAAGGAAAGGAGGGAGAGAGACATAGATCTAGAAAACATAAGAGTTAGGAGCGGTATCACCTGCCATGCCTGTGGTAAAACAAATTCGCTCCTTGTAATAACTAGAAGCCTATAAGGTCATAGATTGATTAAGTAATTAAGCTTTAATCTAAAGTCGATTCCTAGGATAAAAACTTAAAGATCTGATAAAGAAAAGAGGACATTGATGACTAAAATAAAAGAATATCATTGTCATATATGGCCATCGATATAAGGATGTTAAGATATCGTGTTCGACGTCCCTAACGTAGTTGCTATCCTATTCATGCATTACATATTTGACAGTTCTATAAGTATATATTATTAAATGTACTATTAAATATTGGCACACCAATCAGGCCTTGCACAACCGCTGGTTTAGAAACAGTATTTCCACATCAAGCACTGAACCCAAAACCTTATAGTGGTGGTACAAGTATGCCAATCAGTAGCAACTGGTATAGATTTCCAATTCCATGTTTATCGTTTAGATCATATTAAAAATTTTAAACAAAAAAAATAATGGTTAGTACTGAATATTTGTTTTTATTATTTGTTAATTAACACCGCCCCAGAATAGACCGAGAAGTATGTGGGTGAATTGCGTTAAGGTTCACCTAGCAGCTTTGGGTTTTGACAGGGGTCAATGGACCTCTGTATGCAGGCAGTGATTGTTGGTGGTATCTATATCGAACCTTCGGATTCCCTAAGTCATTGTTCTTATTTGTTCTTTTTTCGCGAATATAGATTTCATTCTTTCTTAACTAACTTTAAATATAAATTCGGATGATACAATATATTTTTTTTCTCTGTCATAATTTAAATGTTTGAAAATAAAATATCAAATTAACCAAACTTATTGAAGAATATTTTTTATGAAAGGTGTGCAACACCACAAAAGTTAATAAAACTTTAAGGCTTAGTAATGGAATTAAAAATATCAATGAAAAAAATTGTTGCTCTACCTAAGTTCAGGACAAACATATGAAAAATAACACTTCGTAAGAGGAAGTGTTTGTGGTCATGTTATGGGATTGAATTTTCCGGGGATTGTCAACAAGGGGTTGAAAATGCAATGAGTCGTAAAAAACAAATGTTTTCTTACATGTTGATATTTCCCGTGGCGGGGAGAAACATTACCTTCAACGAAATGACTGCCTGAGAACACCCCTCATCCGCTGGTGAAACAATGGCAAAGTATACACTGCCAACCAAACGAGTATGAGGGAGAGAGGTAAAAAGTTACTTGAGAGCTAGGTATGAGGGTGAAGTTTTAATTTTATCAAAAACTTTACCAATATATATTGCTCACTCACTCCCTTCTTTTTTCCTTTCTACAAGACCTTAGAGGGCTGAAATATATCTTTCCCGAACAAATGCACATGAGTTCTACATCCTCATAAAAGTACTTTATTTACTTCGGAAAAACAAAAGCCGGGAGATGGGTGTACATTTCATATAAAGTATTCCGAAAATCATTTCCCCGCTGTCAGGTCTTTCCCGTACAGCCTCCCCTAAACTTTTAACGACCGCGAACAATAAAAACTTCCTTACAGGATGAAGATGGCCTATAAACTGCACACCATAAATGTTGGTGCATGTTTGTTTATAAATGCAAAGTTAAACAGATGTTCTTTTATTTAAAAAAAAAATATGGGTACGTGTTACATAAGTAATTTCTCAACACATACTCCTTGGAAGTTTAGGTACCTTCGAATCATCAACTCGTTTAAATATTTACCTCCAATAGTGAACGGATTAACCCATGAAGAGGACACTAGGGCTCTTCTCCCGTTTTCAATTCAATACTCTACTACAAAAATAAAATTACTGAAGTAAAGTATAGAGTTGATATCTAATTTGCGACAGATTCCATCACCCAGTCCCTAGTTCAGTTCTATACAGGTTTTGTAATTATAAATAAAATTTAGTATAGGTAATATTCAATTAAATTTTATATCAACACGAATTGTAATATATCGGTACTAGTCTATGTCATTTATTAAAACTAAATTATTCATAGGTAAAATGAAAAGAAAACGAATACAAATGTAATACAAAAATATATTGTCTATGATTCAACGTGTTGATCGAGACAGGAATATCCACAGTAATCTTTTTAATGCGATCAGAACGTATTAAAACAATCTTCACATTGTTTACGCTATCGAATATAACTGAGGTCCTGGTGGCCGTGCATATCGACAGCAACTATACTTTCTTGAGTCAGAAGCACCGTCGCACAGTGGTGTCAAGCGTTGTTGGAAAAAAAAACTACAGCTAACTATGGATGGTTATAGCAAATATGGTAAATAAAAGTATTCCAATGGACACTATGAGGTCACAAATCAAACTTTCGCTGAGTTTTGGCCTATAAATCGAAAATACTTGAAATTAAAAAAAAGGGTATATATCAATAAACATAAAGTACTTATAGAAAACAAAGAAATATTTTAATGACGTATACATATATAAAAAGGAAATTTAAATGTTATTAAATAATTAAGAGTACTAATAAGATGTTCACTATTTACAAAAGAAAGGCTGTATTAATCAAATTAAATATAGTAAAGATATGCATAGATTAACTTCATAAGTATAAAAACTATCAGAAAATAGCAATTATAGACATGAGGAAGGCGGAATTATTTTTTTGTAGCCCAACCTAATTTAAAAAATTAAAAATTTCAAAGCATAACTGTCAACCATCTTTGACTTGAATTTCTGCAATTTCTAGAAATTAACTTTAAAAATATAGAAAATTGGTGAAAAGAAATTTAGGGTAAAAATCGCTATTTTCGGAACTATGAAAAATATCTAATCGTTTATATTAATTGCTCCGAAAAATTTATGTTTTCCTCTTACTGACTTTCTACCTTTATTATACAGCTTATCAACTACAATGAACAGTTAGTATTTTTTGGATTTTAAAAATGTCACTTTTGAGATTATTTCCTCCTTGGCCACTTAATTATTGAATTATTGTCCAAAAAATATCAATGGACCATCGAGTGTATCAATTATAAATGGTTTATTATTTTGTAATTGATCTGATTCTTGACTCTTGAACTAATATTTTTTAAGCAGCTTAAAATTATAGTTAATAATTAGTTAAAATAGCTCAATGTTTTTATCTGTTCATTATTTCTTTAATTATTTAGAGATACCTTTCGAAGTTTGTTTTTCATTCCTCTTACATTGATGTTCATCTCACTTCACTTTTTTAGCTTCTTTTTTTTTTTTTCTATTTCCATTTGTGTAATGCCGATATGGCCTCAACAAAATGACTGCTTCCCCAATCTTTCTGAGTGAGGGGTTGCAATTTTAGGACGCCCTTTCTTGTAAATTATCATACATTTCTATATGAAACCTCCACCACCCTTACTCACTCTCGTTGTAATTCGAAAACTATTCGAGAGTTTTACAAATCTGTAATGCACTAAGAGATTATAAAGTATAACAATAGCCCGAAATTGATGATTATCATAAAGGATAAATTAATGAGTTTTATTATTTATTTCAAATCATATCATGAGTATCAATCCAAATTAAATTAAATTGAT